>JAOUQT010000026.1:3048623-3062178 GCA_025769995.1 Xyliphius kryptos | reverse complement strand
TGACCTGGCCACTATCCTGCAAGAAGAATGGCTTGAAATCCCTCTGACCACTGTGCAAGACTTGTATGTGTCATTCCTAAGACGAAATGACGCTGTATTGGCCGCAAAATGAGGCCCTACACCATACTAATAAATTATTGTGGTCTAAAACCAGGAGTTTCAGTTTCATTGTCTAACCCCTGTAGGTGCTGGAGTCAAGGTAATTTATAATTAAATTGTAGATCAGGCAAAAGCTTGGACATAAATGGCATTAGGCGGACATTAGACGGTGGATGCTAAACATATTTCTTCTTTTTAACCCTGATATATTAGAAACCCAATCAGCTAGAGGTAGACTTTCTAATTTTGTCTGACTTGAGTATTTCAGTAACTTCCTGTCAAGCAGTAAATGATCATGGTGATTAAAGACTATTGATCACTGAGTGATTCATTTCTTCTTTCACCTAGATACATTGTTAAGATAAGAAATACACTAACATTCCATGATGCTAAAACACTAATCCATACCTTTATTACTTCCAGATTGGGTTCTTGTAATGCCATGTTGTCTGGATGCTCCAACAAATGTTTATGCAAGCTTTAGTTAGTACAGAAAGCTGCAGACAGGTTCTTACTAGAACTAAATGTTATTACATCACCCCTGTCTTAATTACTCTTTATTGGCTTTCAAATAAATTCTATATTGAATATAAACTTCTACTACTCATGTATAAAGCTCTTAATGGTATTGTATCTAATATCTAAGTTTATTATTAATAATAGTATATATAATTTATAAATAAATATATAAAATAAATAGCAACAGTCCAATGATGTAAACCTGATGCAAACGCTCATGTAAAGACAATTTAGATAGATAGAGATGTGGCACCCTTGCTGGACAAAATGATAGGTATGACAGAGAGGTATGATGTAAACCAACAAATGCTGAAGCAGAAAGGAAAAGAACATGAAAATTACTTGCTTTTTATCTCAACACCTCACAATTAGATTTGCAGGCACATTGTCTAGTGTTATTAGATTTGTCCAGAAATGCTCTGATGAATGTGGTTTTGTGTTCTTTGAGGCTTGTTATTTCCTCTCCACCCTCTCATGCAATGCAAGCATTAATCATGATCATCTGTATTTGATCAGTGCTTAATCAAGCCTGGCATTTTGGAAGTACTATGTCACTGCTGCATTACAGAAGGATTAGATATTGCTACTGAACGCTTGAAAGAAGCCAGAAAATCAAACCAGAGTCTCTCTTGATCACGAGGTAAAGAAAAAGGTTTTTCTCTGCTGCTCAGTTGAATGCTTGATCAGCAGAAAGTTTTAGAGTTTTGGTTGAAATGTTGTATGATGTTTTCTCATACTGTGTGAAAATATAAACAAGGGAAAAATGCGTATCTCCATATTTTTTATTTTATGCCTATTCGTTTTTTTAAGCTTTATTAGATTTCAACAGCAAATTTTTAATTTATCAATTACTTCAAATTAAAGGTCTGATTTTCTTCAATTAGCCATACTGTATTCTTATTTAACCATTATTCATTGTCTTGCTGCATAACCAACATTCTCTTGAGACATATGTCCTGGATAGATATCCTAACATTTCCCCTCAGAATTTTTTCATGGTGCACATTTGTGCAGCCAGATATTACGCAGTGATTATGGTGTCTGACATGAAAGTGTGAATTTATGATACTCGATTGAAGTCATCCAATTTCACATTACTGGTTTCAACCAATGGTCTGATTGTAACTATGATTTGTATGTGCTGTAACACTACGAGGCATTCACTAACTTATATAATGAACCCCCAAATACATTACAGTGAATTCTGGTGCATCAGCTCATGTTTAAATATGTGCAATGACAAACCAGTCATGTCTATAGACCTGTGCTTGTAACTTCTGCCTTTGGCCAGACACAGCAATCAGTTTCCTGTTTAATCTGCAAGCCAAGTACTGGCTCTACAATTCAACTCCACTTTTGACATCTCCTTTACTGCTTGAAAAGGTCGGTGAGTGTGAGTGTAGTGTGTGCATGTCAGTGTGACTTCAATTTTGGCATAGCTCCTCAGGTTGCTCCCTATATGGGTGTGTGTGACTAAGTGTGTGTGTACATATCTTTTCAGCTTAGTGTGGCAAGCTGCTTCATGCTTTCCCGTGTTACATACAATGTTTTCAGAAGCATAGAAGTGTCAACAGGCCTCACAGAAATCCTGCAGCCAGCTAAAGCACTACTCAGCCATAGACAACTACTACGTTCAGTAAATTACATAATAATGAAAAGGATCTTCTGAAATATTTAGCTGTGTCAGAGTGCCATCAGGGAGCCCTTTCAAAACTAGTTTATCAACTGACACTAATGATAGTGAGAGTCATATGGTAACAATGACATGGAGAATCCTATATATGTTGTATATACATAAATATATCAATTTTGCCACGAATAAATCATATTACATAACAAATCACTTATCAGATAAAATAAAAAAACACAATGAAGCCGTGATTTGCCGGGAAAAAGAAGCATGTGTGATAGTCACAGTCTTTGTAAGAACTGTGGCAGCTTCTATCGGATACTTTGTAAAACTTAACAGCTTCTTACCTTAAAAACACACAGCAAGAAGGACCTAGGTTTAGGGTTGTTCCTTGTTTTTTAGGGTTGTTCCTGCCTTTGCTCTAATTGTTGCCGGCTAGCCCTGTGGCACAGTACTCAGAGCCTTGTGTGGATTAAGCGGAAGAAAATAAATAAATGAAAATAAAGTCCATACAGCCTACAGTGTATAAGTGAGACGGAGCGTTCTATAGTGATTCATATTTTTCACCTGCAAGCAAAGGTTTCCATCTTGTGCATGTGATTGAAACTTGACAAAAATCTACTTGACACTTTTCTTCCATTATAGTCTTCTCTCATCTCTCTTACCAAAAGCATACTAAATCTGTGAGATTGAAGTTGAAGCCAGCACTCCATGGAGAAAAGCAGATATCTTCACACATACAGACATCTGTTACCAGTTTTTCTCCTGTCTAAACGCATTACACAGGTCAGGCCTGATGGAGCAGCAGACTAATTCCTGTTCAACATCATCTTGAATGTATTGCCAGTTTGCCTGCAGCTGAGATAAGAAGCTGTTGAAATTTAGTTAAAGAGGATGGCGCAAAGGGAAAAAAAATATATGAGCAGTCTGCCAGTTATGTGCTTCATGCAAATCGATTCTGTCAACTCTGGAAAAGAATCTGTATAACAGACTTTACCAGATTTACTTAATCAACTCTGCCCAAGACAACAAAATAGTCATAAATATATTAAACCATTGAAGCAAAGCATCTATTGTTGACATGAATAAAAAAATGAGTAACAAGACACTCAAAGTACTGTTTCATATGGGTTTATTGTTCAGGAAATGGAGAAATGATACAATTAAGTGTATAAGTAGCAGAATGGCACAGTACTCAGAGCTATACTAAATATATGCGGAGAGATGTCAGACAATTTCTGTAAACAAATTAAATGCATTTAAACAGCAAGCTAGAAAGCTAGAAATTCATTTTAACCCACTGACATTATTTGCGACTGACAGAGGATTTACCATGCCATTTTATGTTCTTAGTCTTAATTCTTATCAATCAATTATCATTCGCTTAATCCACACAGGGTCATGGGCCAGCTAATCACAAGATGGCAACTCGGGGCACATGGGCAGGAACAACCCTAGACAGGTCGCCACTCCATCTTAAGACACGCATTTACACACACATCCACACAATAAAAGCTACTTTGGAATGTGGGAGAAAACTGGAGCACCCGGATAAAAACCGTGCAAACACGGGAAGAACATGCAAACTTCACACAGAAACTCCTTCTTTCTGTGAGGCAACAGAGCTACCCACAGCACCACGTGCCACCTTAGTGTTCATTTCAGATTGCTTATTTATGGAAATTAATTAAATATACCGTAATCTTAGTTAGCTTATTATGCACTGTAGTTTCGTACTATATTACTATATATATACTATATTTAAATTATATTTACTATGAGCATGAGATTTAAGAGCACAGTATAAAATGTAAAAATCCTTAATCACTGACCCAGAAATATTTCAAACGTCAACTATTAGCTGTAACATTGATGCTAAATAATCCAGAACCATTTTCAGGATAAAGGTAAAAACATCAGCAGTTCTCATAAAGCCTAAAATTTGGAGATGAATGCTATCTAAGAGTGTTATGCTGTTTCATATTGGCATGCGTGCAAGGCCTTCAAAACCGTCTGAGAAGAGGTAACAACAACCAGTTGTTTTTGAAACAATATATATATACAGCATATATTTTATGAAAAACATCCAGCAATTTAAAACACTACTCTGCATGTTCCTCTGTGCTATATATTGCATATCTGACCAAAAGTGGCAGTAACCAATCAAAAATTAAAATAAATTAATTAAAACTCTTTTTTTTAATTCAGCTGCTTCTCCTTTCATGTACTATATATATGCATGCCGGATTCTGATGAAATTCTAAAGGGTTAAACAATGTTAGTCTATTAGAAGTTTCTACTAGTTTTTATGTGTGTTGCTGATTTGCAATTTAGTTGAGAAGGGTGATTGGTAAGGCTGAAGGGGGCAGAAAGGGTGCCTACTGTATGCACTGCTTGCTACTGCTGTTGCATGACAATACACATCTGCACACCGCTGCACGTACTGGACATACTTTCAAAAGACTTCATTTTGAGGTTTAAAGCATCATATCAGTAGTCCTTATATTGCTCCTTAAATCATTTGTTTTCTAATAAATGACTTAAAATCAGCAGAGGTACCAGTCAATAGAACAGTATAGTGATAACTATATGATGTGCAGACATCCATATTAACTATGATTCATTTGAACATAAATCATCACAAAAATCTAAGGAGCTCAGTCTTTACTGTGTCTAAGTGTTTCTGTTTATATATGATTGTTAATATCTAAAGTCTTGTCTATAAATTAAGGCAATTGCACATTAGGTTTGTGTATTAAATGAAGTCTGTAAGATTCAATTAAATAGAGAGCGAGAAAGAGAGAGAGAGAGAGAGAGAGAGAGAGAGAGAGAGAGAGAGATTGAGGCTGTCAGGAAAGCTGCCGCTAGGGAAAGGGTATATTAAAGGACTGCACGTAAAACTAGAAAATAACAACATGTGAAATAGACTGATGATGGAATGATGGTGCTTACTGGAGCAGCAGTACTGATCTGAGTCGCTTTTTGTGGTTTGGTCTAAGCATACCAATTCACAGTGCTCTGTAAGCCCAACTAAGAGGACCAAATGTTTAGTGTCGTCTTTTATTGCCAGTCATTTTCATGCTTGTGTATTTTAGTGTGATAAAATACCATTCCTGATTTCCATAGCTGGCCTAATGGCACAGATAAAGTTTCCTTTTGTTTCTAAATTCTTATCAAGCAGAGTGCACAGTCATTTTCTCTTTTCTTTCGTGCACTCTGGATAGCTCAGTAAAGTGCATAGCTGAAAAAAGCCTGGAATGTTAGTAACAGGGATTCGACTCCCAAGGGCTGCAACAATTGACAAGAGTTTGGGATGCTTAGTCATCTTATCCTTATCCCTTGTTTAGACAACCATCCTAAAACATTGACAGCATATAACAGGGGCGCACAACTTCATTTTATGACTGGCCGATTTCACATAGATGCCTACACAAGATGGCCACAAATGTTTACATTGAATTTATATACAGCTTCACAGTTGAATTTGTAATGCAGTGTGCTAATATGCTAATATTACATACCTACACAAGTACAAGTAATACAAATCTACTTACAAATATTTTGGTCAATTTGAGATATTGAAGTGCTTTTTTGACATTGAGCTGGTTTAAAGTGTAACTACTGCTTAGTACTCATCAGTGAGTCTTGTCCGCAGATTCATTAGTTAAAACATTTGATCGCATATATAAATGGTTCCAAACATGGAGATCCTCTTCCAGCATTCGCAAAGAGATGTGGAATCTGTTCCTTGTCCAGGGTCTGATATAACTATAGGAACACCCTGTGCTTACTTTTAAATGCTGAAGAGCACTTTAGTTAAATTATTTCAAATTGTAATTCACCAGGTGCGTTTTCGCTATCTGCAGTTAATGGACCTGCAAGCAGTCAGAGTGCAATATGTTAATTCCTGAACTGTTCTTCTTGTAATGAATGCCTGTTTTATTTCTATAAATACACAGCTTTGTTGACCTCAGTTATAGTCCTTGTGGATTAAGGCCTCTTGGCATGCTAGAAAATGTGTCAGATTCCCTTTGGTAAGCTGGGTTGCAAAAAAGGCTCTGTTTCATTTCATAAGCACATACAGCCTCTAACAAGTGGTAAACGAATCTGTCTTTTCCATGCAGTTTTAAATTGCGATAATTTAGGTTTCCTGTTAGGTCTGTCAAAAAGGCCAGATTGCTAATCTAGTCATAGTTACCGTAAACGAAATGTCCTGTTCCTTCTGTTGTAGGAACAGCTTGATTTTATTTGCAGTGCAAAATATCTTTTCAAAACATTGCCACGACTTCACACCTCTGTTTGGTCACCCCCATAGCCTGCACTGATGTCTTACAGAAATTACCGAAATCCTACGTTTGAAATTAACTACAGATACAACATATGTTCCAACATATATTTCAATATATATTTAAACTGCAAATGTTTTTCACACAATGCCTCTCATTATGCAGTGGAAGTGCTTAAGTTGTGTTGTGCTGCTTGGTGTGATCCTAGATGCTTTTTCAAATATCCAGAGAATCCATTTGTCTCACCATTGCCGTCAGTTGTTACAGCTTGCTCCATGGTAACTTTAGATCCTCCACTGCTTTTTTGAATGCAATGAAAATTTCAACCCAAAATGTTTTGCCATAAATTGGCACTAATGCTGCAAGTTCCTTATAGACTTGGCATGTGACATTATATATGAATATTGAGAGCTTTGCTGTATCATTGTTGTCTGTGCTCTCGTCCAAAAAAAGAAGAAAAATATGCAATGTTGTTTATTTTGTTTTGTAACTGACAGTAGGATTTACTAGACATGTCCACAGTGCATCGTTGAATTGTTTTAATTGAAAGATTTGTGTTTTTGAAAGCATTTTTGGCATCTGGTCAAAGTACATCACAAACCTACAACATGTTGTCTTTAATTTGCCAGCAGGTATGAAAAGATTTTATTCATTAAGTCACAGTTGACCCAGTGGGGACTAAAGTACCTTAATAAAAAAAAATACTGAAAGTAATAATACATTTATTATATACATTAATATACAAATATACATTTTCTATATTTGACAGATTTGCATCATTTATTGCACAAATGTCTTACAAATATATACAGTTTTTTTTTACAAAAACACAATTTGGCTCATGTGCTTAGTGTTCAGACTGATGTAGACAAATATTCCACTGTTTCAAAGATTCAGGCAGCTATAGTACAAATTATTTTTGAAGTGTTTATTTTCTATGAGTTATGCATTTATGGATTCATACAAAATGATTTTAAATTCCCAATCTGTGCTTTTCCAACATGAAATTATACACAATATGATTGCAATTAGACATAATAAATGTTACTGAGATTTCTGAAAATAAAAAATCAATTGTGATAATCAAAATCAAATATGCTACAATTTTCTGTATCATATATGACTCTGATTATTACAATTGATTTTTTTATTACTTTTTTGACTTTTGATATCTGAACAAATCAAATATCTTATCGGCCTCAGTTTAGTTAACTGTGTACAGCCCCATAGCTTCTAATATCATCAAATAAAACTACTTAACACACAACTAGGTACTGACCATGTTGGGATGTGTCAGATGAAACAGATGGGAAGCAAACACAAATATAATAACCGTTAATTATATTTCAGTACTGACCTAAAGATTGAGAAAATGATTGCATGTTTCAGTCAACAGAGAAAAAAAGCGCTGATTTACATAATAATTTCTGGATTATTTAAATTTCCTATTTATATATTGTATATAATTTCTTTAAAGCTACTTTTTGACTATGTTCCATTGTAAAAAGCATTATATAAATAATTATGTTTACCTGAACTGAATAAAACATAACAGATATTAATGTGTATCCCTTAATATACGTACAAGTGCATATATGGTGCTGTGCAGATGTTGGATATGGGACAACATCTGTTGGATAAAAAAAGCAAGCATCCTTCTGAGAAAGGAATGAATGCCACAGCAGGGATGCTCGATTCAGGACTGTTGGATAAGTAAGCATGTGCGTTTCTGAGAACAAAATGAATTAATCTGGCAGAGTGGATGCTGAATTCAGTGCAAAACATGTTTAACTAAGTCGCTAACGAGCCACTGTGGAAGAATGTGGTTAATAATGGAATGCAATAAAAATAATAAAATGAAGAAACCAATTTACTGCGACTGACTAACATGGTCTCCATTGGTTGCGGGCCAGCCAGTGACCACGGGCAGGAAAAGCACTAGACAGGGTGCCACTCCTTCGTAGGAGGCACCTTCATAGGAGACGCTTACTCAAAAACTTAAGTAAGTTTTTGAAAAAAAAAATACTTCTCGGAGTGGTTTTAAATCACTATACTCTTTACTTTTACATGAGTAGATTTGTGAAGAAGAAACTCTACTCTTACTCCACTACATTAGGCTACAATGAGCTTGTTACTTTTCTTTTTACCTCTGGTTTTGTATGCGTCACTATTTCGTACCTTCTAAAACCAGCCATTAGAGAGCACAAGCCAGTGTATTTCTAGTGCCGGTCCCAAGCCCAGGTAAATGGTGAGAGTTGCGCCAAGAATCTGGCATAAAACATTTGCTAAATCAATTATGCAAGTTCTTCAATTATGATTGACTCACTGTGGTGACCCCTGATAAACGGAGATGCCGAAAGGCAAAGAAGAAGAAGATTGGTGGTAGAGGCTTACAAAGGCTCTACCACATGACTATGTTTCACCAATCAAACGTAGTCGTGCAGTCTCATCACGTGACCATACTCAATCCTAGCGACGGGACGAGTTAGCTTTACAATTTTCAGTAATAGCAAACAGATAAAAAATGTCAGAATCAGCGCTGGTCAGCAACGTTGGCGAGGAGGAACACCATTGTTCTCATACTGAAAGCAGGTTTACCTTAACAAATGCGAAACACCAGCTACATTGTGCGGTGTCTTCTGTGTCTACCAAAACAAACAGATGTTTCAGCGTTCAAAAAAGGGACCGGGAAATTTACTAGGCAAAAGGGAAAGCAAATGAAAGCTAGAGAGATTTCACAACCAAATCAAAACGGCTATAATAAACACATATTTTTTTACTTTCAAACACATTTATACAACGGTCAAAAATTATTGGAAATAAATGCTGAGAAGAATTTACATACAGGGATTAATAAAAGTATAAATTATTATTTTTTTTATTTTTAGAAAATAGTTGCGATTCAAACTCAGCTGACATCACTTCTTCATCAAATGTGAATCTTGATGTGAATATCAGGACTATAGAGAGGATTTTTAAAGAAGTCAAAATAACATTTTCAAAATAACAAAATAACATAGATACCAGTATGCATATTTTTACAGTAGGCGTCAGAACCTTAGTGAGCAACTCACTGTAACAAGGATTGTCAATTGTTGAACCTTTCTTTCTCAAAAAGAAACATGGCAAAACATTTTATTTAGTTTTCTTATGGACACAATAAAGAAAGGCTTGATATGTTGCTTTTCTCATGTCACTTAAAAATCACCAGTTCTTGCTGAGGATGGTCATATGGGCACATTTTCAGTTTACATGCTCAATATTATACACTGTTACAGACTATTCCTACAGACTATTTTTTTATCTGTTATCAAACAAGTGAGGATGGTTTTGAATAATTTGGGTCTGTTTTATTTCAAGGTTTCCTCCGTTTGTCATCTCAGGGTTTTTTTCTTGCTCTTGTAACCAGTGGCTTGGCTATTAAACAATCTTACAATCTCTTACAATCTTAAAATCTCAGTTTTCCCCATTTGACTCGGATTTAAAGTTCCATTAGAGAGCGGTGGCAACTGTGATAGGGTAGAGGGATGGGGACCCAAGATCGCTGGTTCCCACTCCAGGCAATCACAGCTGAAGTGCCTTAGAGCAAGGCACTGAAACCCAAGCTGATCCCTGTGTGTCTCAATAGAGTGCACATTAGAGCCCCAGATATGTTAAATGCAAATAAATTGAGAAGGTTGTAAAAATATGGCCTTGAGACTGAAAGGTGCCTGGTTTGATTCCCGGTACCCCTAATTCAGGATACGGCTGAAGTGCCTTTTTGCATGGCACTTAACCCTCAGTTGATACCCGGGTACTGTGGAGGCATCTTAAGACTGTTATTACTTAAAACCTAAGACTGTGCTTAAGTCTGTGCTTACTTCCTGTGTATATATGTGTATTTCACTGCACCGATAGGTTAAATGAGGAGGACCATTTATGCAGTGTGCAACCATAGTGGAAAATAGATCACTTTCACTTTCAAATCTATAATATTATAATCTGACCATTTGCCTTTTCTTTGGGTATGACATAGTAGTGTCATTCCTCTCGCGCCTTATCTTTCTTATTAACTGAGGATAAATGCTCTGTGCCAATATAACTAAAATGTAGTCTAAAATCATTTCCCTAATATGAACACACTCCACTTTCAAAACTCAGAATGCATTTGCATATTTTTAATTAAATGTCTTGAAAATTTCAAAATAACTAAATTACTGTAACTTGTCGCTTTCAACATTTTGCCTTTCATTAATGAATGTTTGCCCTTGACTTGTCAGTGCAGACATGCATATTTATTCATTATTTCGGAAACTTAGGAGTTGTTATGAGCAAAAATGAAGTGATACATTTTTGCCACTATGTTTGCACATAGCGGAATTAGTCCTCTGCATTTAACCCATCTGTGCAGTGAAACACACACATAGACACACACTGGTGAAGTGAGCACACTTGCCCGGAGCAGTAAGCAGCCATCACAGTGCCCGGGAAGCAACTGGGGGTTAGGTGCCTTGCCCAAGGGCACTTCAGCCATGACTTGTCGCTACTTGGAATCGAACCAAGGCTGGTTCCTTAACCACAAGCCTACGACTGCCCCAAGTTGCATACGATACCCTGCATTAACAGCAGATTCACCAAAACAGAGTGAATTTCTTCAGGTGCACTGTTGTTTCAGAAAAGTAGATGAAACGTTCGAGGATTGCTGCTGTTTTTAAACACAGTCAATGACTAATGAAAAAGCCAAGTTAAGCTGTAAAGCCATCTGTAACAAACACAACAAAACTCAACGGTTTGTCCAATGTTTTAAAAAGCTTTGCATTTCCTGATACATCCAGCTAAATCTCAGTATCTGGCAGGACAATAATAGTGAAAAAAATCAAGTTTCAGTGAAATTCATTGTGTTGCAATGCCTATATTCTATGCATGGAGAAAAAGACAGAAGAAGAAATAGCAAGAGATTAAACTACATTAAACAATCAGAGATCTAGAGCAAACAGGGGGAGGAACAAGACAAAAAAATAACATGTTCTGAAAGAAAACACTTGTGTTTGAAATACTTTTAAAAGAAAGATATTTGGGGACTGAATTCTTTAGTTGGGGAAAAAAGGAGTTTTGTTTTATTAGTTGAATGATATAAAACATGACAAAACAGCTTCTCAGAGAGAAGACTTGATTTATATTCTGCCATTGGGATTTCTATATAGGGCATGTGTTCTCTTCTTTCATATTTAGAGAGCCGAATGAGAGTGAGAGTGTGGGTGAGAGACAGAAAGAGTGTGAGAGACATAGAAAAGTGCGAGTACAAGATATTAATGTTGACCAACATGAAGTCCAGACTATAGCCTATGAAGGTTAATAATCAAAGATTACTTGAATTGTTTTTCAGGAATATTCAGGGATATCTACTGGATATCAAAAGGTTTCATATTTGACTGCCTTATAAATTCCACAACCAGCTTTACTAAAAAGGATTATTAGTAATGCTGACCAAATTGTATACAGCATGTACACCACTCAGTACTTACAGTAGTTGGGGCTCCTTTTGCACGAATTACCGCAGCAATGCGGCATGGCATGAAGTCAATCAGTCTGTGGCACTGCTCAGGTGTTATGAGAGCCAAGGTTGCATTAATAGTGGCCTTCAGCTGTTCTGCATTGTTTGGTCTGGCCAATTGTCTAGAAAACTCACCTGACCTTAACACTATAGAAAGATGTTACATGTCAGACCCAACAATGAAAAATAGCTGAAGGCCACTATCGGAGCAACCTTGGTGACTGTGCTTAAGAGTAGTACCACAACATTCTCATTCTATAAAACAGATGAGAGCAAAATTGTTCTTATTTGGTCAAACGACACTGAATAATTTTTTCACACTGCTATTATGTTGAACACAACTTTACGTTGCTCCACGGCGAAATTCAGAAAGCACAGTGGTTTTAAAGTCCACTTGGGTTTACTAAGCTAAACTGGCAAATTGAAGACATGTGTGTGCAACAATTACCAGACTGAATCTCATGGGAGTTGTATAAAGTATGTAGTCTTTAAAATGTTGTGAACTAATGGCGATGTGCATAAATGAGCATTGCTACCACCTAGTATAAGTAGGTGTTACTGATATTTGGCACACCATATTGGCAGTGGGCATTTCTTCCAGAGTTCAGACAGAATAGTTATAATTTTATTCAACTATATCCAGAATCATAGCATTGTTTGTTCGAGTGAAACATCTAGCTAGCAAAAATATTCTAGTCATCACCTGGCTTAGCCTACTAGCTAACTGCATCTATTTATTCAAGGTGAATAGATTTTACTATAAAACTAGTGCTAAAGCCAGAAGATCTAGACCAAGCTACTTTCAAGTGATTTGTCATTGCTGTTCTTTTCATAGAATTGCCGGGTGAGCACCAGCTTCTCTGTGACCCAAAACTAGGATTAAGTGGGTATAGAAAACAAATGAATGAATATCAATCTCATTTGCATTATATCTAAACCTATTCATGCAAAGAAGTCTTATGTTCACAAGCAACCTTACTTAGACCCTCAACAATTATTAAAAACATATAATCAATTTGTAATCAATACTGCCACCACATGCTAAGTTTTTTAGAAGGTCATAGCTGACTTCTTTGATGGATTTGCACAAAATCAAATGGGCACTGGCTGGCTCATGACACCACATGGATTAAGAGGAAGATAATGGTTAGATGGATGGATTTACAGAAAAAGTAACGAGACATGCTTAAGACAAGATTCTGAGAAAGGGTGCAACATTCTGGATGTCGTCATACAAATGGGGTTGGGCTAATATCATACAGATCTTTCCTAAGAACTACGTTTACAGAATACCATATCTACCTTATACAATGTAACAGATTATATAAAGGATGCTATGGTTTTAAAGTTGTGTGTTTATGAGGACAGAAAAATATTAATACATGTTGTGCATTAACAATAATAATGGTAAATCTAAGCAAACATATCCTAACTCTATTAGTGTGTGTGTGTGTGTGTGTGTGTGTGTGTGCGCGAGAGAGAGAGAGA
>JAOUQT010000026.1:2916558-2930979 GCA_025769995.1 Xyliphius kryptos | reverse complement strand
GTACTATTAGTAACGCTAGTGTGCTGTATGGGCGTTACTATTAGTAATGCTAGTGTGCAGTATAGGCAGTACTATTAGTAACGCTAGTGTGCAGCATGGGCAGTACTATTAGTAACGCTAGTGTGCAGCATGGGCATTACTATTAGTAATGCTAGTGTGCAGTATGGGCATTGATATTAGTAATACTATGTGCAGTATGGGCATTACTATAAGTAACGCTAGTGTGCAGTATGGGCATTACTATTAGTAACGCTAGTGTGAAGTATGGGCGTTACTATTAGTAACACTAGTGTGCAGTATAGGCGTTACAATTAGTAATACTAGTGTGCAGTATGGGCGTTACTATAAGTAACGCTAGTGTGCAGTATGGGCGTTACTATTAGTAACGCTAGTGTGCAGCATGGGCATTACTATTAGTAAGGCTAGTGTGCAGTATGGGCACTGATATTAGTAATACTATGTGCAGTATGGGCATTGCTATGTGCAGTATATGTCTGGGCCGAATAATGTCTATTATAATTACTTTCTAAGAGAAGCCAAGATCTAAATAGTGATTTTATACATGTTTGCCATTATTCATTAGAAACACATTATTACAGTGTATATACAAGTACTGTTCAAATGTTCTAATAAGCAGCACCGCTACTGCAGATCGATGCCATTGGCTGGACAAACTTTCTTTGTTTAATGCACACTCCACTTTCTCAGATATTACAGAAAAATTGAGCTGTTGTGAAAACATTTCATTGCACTTTCCAAACAGAGTCTGTCTGTAGATGGTGTGTATGGAGAGATTTCTACACAATAATGTTGTGGTGGACTAAGAACATCCCTCACTTGGTGAAATTGTGTTACGAAAAAAATGTGCAACTTTTGCAGGCGGGTCAACCAAAAGTAACCATGTTGCATTTTTAAATCCTCAAATCTACCTTGATCTGCAACATCGGGCAAGTTCCTGAAAGCATGCCACTGACTGTATGATGAAATCACACTTGGCTAATGATATTTTATAACTTTCTTTATGCAGTGCATATGGGATCTATGGCATATTCTAATCTTGTAAACCAGATGATTAATTATGGAATTGCTTACACATTATTTTATTGTCATTATACAAATCCGATCTCAAAAAAGTTGGGACAAATTACAAACTGTAAATAAAAAAGGAATGTAATTTACAAATCTCAAACACTGATATTGTATTCATTATCAAATTTTGGCTCATTTAAAATTTGGTGACAACAACACATCTCAAAGTTGCGATGGGGCAAAAAGAGGCTGTAAAATTTAAAGGTACAAAAAAGGAACAGCTGGAGGACCAATAGTCTAAAGATGACAGTCTCTCTATATTTCAAAGAATAAGCCGTTTCTAAAGATCCAGAAGCTTAGACGTGTTCTCTGGGCCAAGACTCATTTAAAATGGACTGTGGCAAAGTGGAAAACTTCTGTGGTCAGAAGAATCAAAATTTGAAATTCTTTATGGAAATCAGGAATGCCGTGTTGTTTAGAAGCCTCAATCTCTGATGGTATTGGGTTGCATAAGTGCCCGTGGCATGGGCAGCTTACACATCTGGAAGGACACCATCAATGCTGAAAGGTATATCCAAGTTCTAGAGGAACATATGCTCCCATCCATACGGCATCAATTACAGCAAGGTCCGGGCACTAAGCTTTTACCCATAGAAAACATTTGGCGCATCATAAAATGAAAGATAGAGAGATTGAGCAAATAGAATCCCACATTAAACAAGAATTGGATAACATTTCTATTTCTCAACTTGAGAAACTTGTTTCCCATAAGTTTAAAGACTGTTGTAAAGAGAAAACGGGATGTCTCACAGTGGTAAACATGGCCTTGTCCCCATTTTTTGAGATGTGTTGTTGTTACAAAATTAAAAATCACCTTCACACTCTGCTCTTACTGGTGTAATGTGCAATTGATGAAGAATGGCCACCAGGCTTTGCTCAGTGATCCAAATTATCGGAATCAGGTGTTCCAATCACTTCCATGGCCACAGGTGTATGAATGCTCAGAGACATTGCTACCAAGACATTTTGGACAATTCCATGCTCCCAACATTGTGGGAACAGTTTGGAGCTGGCCCCTTCCTCTTCTAACATGGCTGTGCACCAGTGCACAAAGCAAGGTCCATAAAGACATAGATGACATAGTCTGTTGTGGATGAACCTGACTGACCATAACCAGATAGAATATCTTAGGGATGAATTAGAGCTGAGACTGAGAGCCAGGCATTCTCGTCCAACATCAATGTGTGACCTAACAAATGTGCTTCTTGAAGAGTGGTCAAAATTTTAAAATGCACTCCTAAACCTTGTGGACAGCCTTCCCAGAAGAGTTAAAGCTGTTATAGCAGCAGAGGGTGGACCGACATAATACTGAACCCTATGGATTAGCTCATATGTGAATCAAGGCAGGTGAGGGAATATTTTTTGAAATATAGTGTATATATCAGGTTAAGTTTTTTTTGATAGACAGTTTTGGGAAGAACCACAAATACGACCATATAGTGTATGCATGACTGTCCATGTATTTATTATTTTCCAGTGTATTTTGAGAATTGAGATGATATTTATGTATCCGTAGTATGTCTATATAAAAACTTCTATTATCCTTGTTGTCTTTATCTTCGCTTTCCATACATGGTGTGAGCATGTTACATCAGTTCATTTGTGACTGCAGTGCAAATAAAAAATGGCTGCCTTAAATGTTTAATTATGAAGAAGTGTGTATGAATAATGAATTATTAATTGTACATGTGAACTGATGATCATGGCTCTGAATATGCAATTATTTAAGACAGTCATACAGTTGTGGCTTGGAGATCAGTCTAAATTATTTTGGACGCAAGAAACATCAGGTGAGGCAAGCTGGGAAATTTTTGTGTGAAATTTGCATGTTCTCCCCATGTTTGTGTGAGTTTTCTCCAGGTACATTAGTGTGTAAATGTGTGTGTGGCTGTGTATATGCACTACGAAGCACTGGTTGTTCTTGCCATTGTGCCCAGAGTTGCCTTGTTGGCACTAGCTGGGCCGTGACCCCTTGTGGATTAAGCGGAAGGAAATAAATGAATGAATGAATGTAACCTTGTTAACATATGGACAAGATGTATTGAAAATCCGGGTTTTTATAAAAATTGATTAAAATAACTCCTACAGTACGACTGCAAATATGCTGTCGGATTACTGTATACACTCACATTTTGATTTCTGACAAAACCTGAAGTCATTGCATGCATTAGGTGCAATTCGAATGACTGCAATAATTGAAGAAAAGCAAAACTTCAGTTTAGAGGTACAGCATACACACTACAGGACTACTGGGAAATCAAAACATGCCAATTTGAGTGAAATTGTATTCTCAAATAGGACAACAAGAGGTTTGCCATGATAACTCCCTAAAGCTTCTGTGAATGGAGGATTAAATTATAGAGCAAACAGCATGTATATCAGTCACGGGCTCCCTCAGGTTGTCTACTGCTCCAAAACCCTGGTGTCCATTGGCATAATCACCCAGTAATTGAGTTGGAAAGAGTAAATTGTTGGATTCCCAAAAGATATTGTACATTTTCCTATAAAGTCAGAAAACCTTTAGAAATACCCTGTGGAAAATATTTGTTGGCGTAGGCAAAACTTATGCAAATCTGCTTAAATGGCATCTAGCTGGCTGATGTCTCGGCTGGCTCTCCAGGTACTTGCAATCTAACATTTGTTGTGATTATTGTCATTTGAATAGAATATGGACAGGGATGGTGTTAACGTCCTTAATTTACGAGAGAGATCAAGAATGTTGTCCCTTCCTGCCTGCAGTCTTGCTCTAGCCATGGACTTAACCGAGGTGCATTTATGCCACATGTTTTCATTAATCGGAATGTATTTTTGATGAGTGAATATTTTCAGCAATATTTGTCCTAGGAAATTCCATTTACATATAATAAATATGTTACTTCTGAATCTTCACAAGCATTGCCAGGAGGTCATGTTTAGATGGGCATTTCTAGTGTTGGGGGGCACAAATGTGTGCAAATGTAATACCATAAAAACATTTTTTTTACTGCAGATGATTTTATAATTAGGTTCAGAGACGTATTGAACCTAGCGACTAAATAATTGTCTGTGTACACAATTCATGGTTTGTCTTTGTGCTTGCTCAGTGCTTTTAGGATAATGCCTATAGGGTGTTTCCTATAGGGCATCCTATTTGTCATCTTAGTGTACACGTAGTGTTAACTGGGATTACTTTTAATTTTGTCACGTGATGGACAGATTAGGGTAGGAAGGCATATCCCTGGGTTTCACTGACCACCCCTGCCCCGCTGTGGCCACAGCCCTGCAACTGTATTAGATCATCTAGACTGTAAAATATTTAATAATGCAACAACTCTATTCTCAGTGACAGCATTGTGTGTGCCTGTGTGCATTACCACCACACAGCTCCAGGGTCCTATTGTTTGATTGAAGTTAGGCTACTTTCTGCACAGCATTTCACATAATTCCTGTGTCTGTGTGCTTCTTCTTTCCTCCCACCTCTTAAAACAGGCAGTGGTTGGGTCTCTTAACCTTCTCTGCTCCAGGGGTAGGTGGTCCTGAGCACTGATCCTAAATTCCTAACAAGATGGCATATGCAAAGCAAAGAATTTCACTGTGCATTAAGGCCGCAAAATATATTTGTTTCTGATTGCTTAGTTTGATAAAAATGATAGTTGAGGATACTTTTGTTTAACATGTATTATATAGATAGGCTTCTTCCACATTGAAGACATTCATTATACACTAGAGTATTAGATTTTACACCAAAAAGCCATCATTACAATCATAAGGAGGCAGACGTAGGCTAGTGCTTAAGGAACCAGCCTTGTGACAGAAGTGCCCTTGGGCAAAGCACCTAACCCCTAGTTACTCCCGAGGCGCTGTGCAAGCTCGTCTCTATGGACACATGCGCTCGCTTCACCAGTGTGAGTATAGGTGCATGTTTTACTGCAGGGATGGGTTAAATGCGAAGGACAAATTCCGCTGTGTGCAAGCATAGTGTCAATTAAACCACTTTCACTTCACTATCACTTTCATAATATCATGATGTGGACAGAAGAATTAGAGAAAAGAGGCATAGTCAAGAAATGTCAGCATTTATTTTACAATTGAGACAAAAACAATATTGTTTTATGAGTTGATGAGACATTTCACAATGGTATGATTAGAAAACATTAAAATGCACCGTATTTCCTGTTGTGCATTATTCTTTTTTACTCTGGCATCATCTGATGATGCATTCCAACAAACCAGTTAATAGTAACCACACTGGAGAGCCAAAAGGATGAACGTCAGCGCTACTGTTCACATACCGTCTGCATATATATATCTATTTACATATTATTTCCTTTTTGTTTACTATATATAAAATGACAATATAAAAGTATGCACACCATACAAACAAAGCTGCAGCAACTGGAAAGTAATGCTGATGAAAAAAAAAATGTACATCACTGCAGGTCATTTAAATATATATGTACTGTATATAAGGATTTGATTAAGTCTTTACAGGTCGAAATTGAAGCAAACCTATAGAAAGAGAAATGTCTGTACCAAAGCATACCAAATTGCTACAGTTAAAAAAAAAACAAGAAATTCAACGACAAAGCCAACTGATTTAACAAAAAATGTTGAGACAAAATCAGTTGAAACACAAAGTGTATCGTCTGAAGCAGCCAGTCAATTGATTCCTTTTGAGGTTTTAAAGATACAGTTCTGTATGTTTTCAGTGATTTATTTGGATCTTAGTATTGTTGCTTTAAAGTCAAATTTAGGGATTTGAGCACAAAACAATAACTCTATATTCTCTATATAGTCTTCATAATTTCTGCACTTTTGTTTGCTAAAACGTTCAGTTACTGTAAGAATAAGGGATGATGGATTCAGAATAAAAAAAATTATAATAAATCACGTGGCACTCCTTGTTTTTACACTTTGCAGCCTTGTTCTGACCATGCCCATGGATACCATGCTGGTCTCATTCTTAATTTCACAAAATACAAACAGTGGAAAATTTGCTCAAATCTGGAATCACTAGGGAAAAACATGCACATAATTAACACATATATAAATACAATATAAAGAAAGATATCGAAATAATAAAAAAAATAATAATAAGAAAGACAGAACATAATTCAGTCAGGCAGTTGCACAACAACAGTTTTAACTTAAATGTCACTGAAGGCTCAGTTCAGATGCAATGCAGAACAGTGATGTAGTGCAATGATTCTCAAGTCACTTCACTGGCCTGCTCCTCTATGCTTTATCCAACTTTTCAAGCTCAGACACAAAGATCAAGTGATCCTCTGGAGATTTGCCATGCGTTTTGCTGAGGTGCAGCTTAACTGCATGCTTGCTGACAAAGGTCCTATTGCACAGTTTGCACTGATAGATGGAATTAGAGTCATCCTCGTTCAAGCCGAGTGAACTGAAAGTCTTGTCCGTTATCATTTTCGTGACTGCCTGCTGCTCTCTCATAAGATCTATAGACAACTTTGACAGGTCCTTTAAACTGAATCCTAAATGGGATTCCAAATGGCTTATGTAAGTGGATGGAGTTCTGAACTGGGAGGCACAGTCACTGCACAAGAACAGAGGGTGGCCAGAGTCAATGTTCTTTAGAAACTTGGTTCCGCCCGTCCGTCTGAGCTGGTACTTCACATTGGCAAGCCAGTGAGAGATTGTGGTCATTGAGAGACCTGTAAATTTACAGATATGTACACGCTCTTGTGGACCCAAATCTGTGATGACAAACTTCCCCTCTGGAGTTTCACGAAGGCTGGATGCAAACTGAGCCTGTAAAATTAGCAGATGTTGGGGGTTCCAGTTAGACTGCCTCCCTTTCCTTTTCTGGACATGGGTGAAGTCCTCCAGGGCATCCTCAAAAGTACTGCCATCTGCTTCTGACTTCTCAGAGATAGAAGAAGGTGTTGATGACTTTGGTGTCAGGCGGCCTGTGAGGTTTTTCACCATGTCTGAGATGTCCATCAAAGCATTTTCCCTTAGTGGAGAAGACAGTGATTCGGATAAGTTGGAGAGAATGGGCCGATTACTGTTAGGAATGCTGCTGTTGCTACTGTTGCTTATGACAGTGGAGGAGTTGTTGTTGTTTAGACGTCCACTGTTTTTGGATTTAGTCAAGTCCATGGGCTGGTCTTCGTTATCATAATATCTATTGATAGATTCAACTTGCTTAACCTGAGTTGGACTGTAAAAAGGCTTCTCCACCATGTTGTTGCTGATTTTGTAAAGCATTGCTAATGGATCTAATAATGGGCTGACAGACTTGGATGCCTTGCCCAAGTGAGTGTTCATAATGGACTGCAGTGCACTGAGATGGTTAACTAAAGGCTGTTCTGGTGAGTGGTCAGTGATTATTCCCAAACTACTGCACCCATTGCTGACTTGTGTTTTGAGGGTGTCCAGTCCGTTATTGTCTGAAGTGTCAGAATGTCTCTGAATTTGTTCCCCTTCTTTACCAACTGACTCTGTGTCTTCTGAATTGCCATTCTTTGTAGGATTACTAAGGTCAGTTGGTTGAGGAAAGTCTTTTCTGTCCCTGGGTACAGGTGATGGCGTAGAGACATGTTTTGCAATGCGCTCATTCTGCTTTTCCTCCTTCTCCTTTTTAGACACAATTTTTCCTGTGACTTTTTCCACTAGCTCTTCCATGGCTAATACATTGCTCTTATGGTTTGGAGGTGAAGATGGGCTTCCTGGGGAATGAATGAGGGCACTGCTTTCAGTTGACAGAGACTTCATGCTGCTTGCACTAAATGTGGGTTGCATTTTGACACTCTGGACAGCAGATATAGACTTCATCGACCCTTGGAGCTGGTAAGCAGCATGGATGCTTGGATAACCACCCCATGTAGGGGTACCAGTCTGAGCCTTGCTGATTGCACTAGAAACAGTATTTTCTAGAGACTTGAGAATATCAAACCCCTCTTTCGGTGTCTCTTCCAAATCCTCCTCTCTGAGGTATTTATACTGACCAGGTTTTTCGGAGGTCTCTGTTTTATCAGATGGGTCCTCTTTTTCTTCTTTTATTTTCTTCTCCATTTCATTCACCTCCTTTCTCTCTTCCTGTGATTCCTTTCTTTCCTCCGTTGTAGAGATCTGAAATGGTGAGTCTATTTGTGACTTGATATTTGGAACTGGTAGACGTGTGGTTGTTGGTGGAAGAGGAATCGATTGGATTTTTTCTTCCACCACTGGATCAAACACTAACTGTTTCCCCTTTTTTGAAGCAGAGCTGGTAACTTTGAGGAAATGTCCTGTCACCATCATATGAGCTGTAAGCTGCTGCAAGGTGTCATGTGAACTTCCACATTCCATACACTTGAGGATCTGAGCTTTTCTGGCTTCAAACTGCCAGGTGTAACTTGCACCATTCTGATAGCCATATCGATTGTTAGCAGTAACATAGGGATTAGAAACCTTTTGGTCTTTGGTAGGTGTTGATTCTGTAAGTGGAACACCTGTTGTGCTAGTGATTGACTCTGGTGAGCAAGGGGACACTAGTTCGTGAAAGACTCGTTTTTTGGTAGAGGGTACCAGCTTTGAGGCAAGTGCTGGCATTGGTTCTTTGAGAGGCACTTTCTGGTAGTGTTTTGTCTTGATCATGTGGACACTTAGGTCTTGCAGAGATTCAAAGGAGTGTCCACAATACATGCATTTTAAGACTTTTTGAGCATCCTCTTTGCCCTCCATCTCCATCAAAGAACGCTTCCTTGGTTTAGACCATTTCTTGCCCATGTCATCCTCCTTATCTTTATTGTCATCACGGTAATGGCCTGTTTCATTCATGTGTACTGTGAGGCCTACAAGTGTGTCATAAGCTGCACTGCAGTCCTTGCATCGAAACTTGCTGGCACCAGTAAATACCGGCCCATACAGTTTATTGTTTTGCCGGTAAAGTTGCACTGTGCTGAAGAGACTGGGTTCTGGCAGAAGGTGATATGGTGTATGCTGTAATGTTTTAGCAAGGGCAGCCTGGTGCCAGTCATAAGAGACACTGCCACTACTTGTACCACTTACAACCCCATTGCTATTACTGGTTAAAGTAGTGGCATTGGAAGAAGTGTTGCTTGGGGTAGTGCTGGTTGTGGCACAAACACTAGCTGTGCTAATACTACTGCTTGCACTGCTGTTAATGTTAGATACATGACTACTGATAATGCTATTGCTCCCCTTATGATTACTTGCTGTACTGTTGCTGCTGACATTAACTTGTTTACTCTTCATAATGTCCCTTGTGATGCTGGACCATGAGGCATTAGAGATCAGGTTTGCATAGGCTGCTTTCATCTTTTCCAAGCTGTCTTGCACAGAAACACCAGGATCAGTCTCCATATCCTCAGTCTCATCTCTCTCCTGGCCCTCTTTGGAGGAGGTGCTTTTAATGTCAGCCAGGTGATCGCTTGTGTCACTAAGGGGTGAGGCATACCCAGCATCAGGGTTGGTGCCATTGCTGAGAGGGGAGTTCTGGTAGCTCAGCTGCTCACATAGATCCTCCTCCTCGTTGAACAGATACTCTGTGTCCTGGCCATCTAAGGAGAGGCCATCATCCTGCAGGTGCTCCTCATCGAACTTGGCTGCCTTCAGCTCATCCTCAGGCACGTAGGCTATGAAATCCCAAAACAGAAAGAGAAAAAAATTATGATGGAGCAGAAGGAAAATGCAACTTTTAAAATAGCTTTAGTCATGAAAGATATTTTGAGGTTTATGAGGCATTATTTGATGTATGAATTTTTCCTGCTGTGTTCCTGCATGCTTAAATAATGATCCTAAAGAGATTTCTTGTCAATAGTCCTGGCAGAGGACACAGGTTTGCAATTATAAAGTGGCAAACATCCATATCTTGACTATGATAGATAGTACCCTTCACTGCTGAGACTAACAAAGCTATCGAATATTATAGCTCAGCAAGGGTAAAGGAGAGCGGGGGTGAGCAAGAAAAATAAGTCCCCTTGAGGATGAAAACCAGGGACAACAGCAAAAAAAAAAAGAGAAGAACATCATATAAAAATGAGATCAGACAGGAGTTTGGAGGAAAAAAAAGCTTTCCAGTGTGCTTAGCTCAAAATCAAGGGAGCCAAACCTCTTTGTACTGAACATTCATCACTCGAATAACCAGCATTCCCAACACAACACCCCACACCGGTTACTATAGACCTACTGGACCGCCAATCTGTTGGTGGAATTACACAGGCATTGGTCACTTCCTTCACGAATACCCATCACAGCTTCTGATCTTCTCCGAACGAATGGACCACATCCGTTTACCAGGAGAGTCGCACCAGCGAGAGAAAAGGAGGATTTCTTCCCCTCTCTACCTCGTCGTTAGAGGGCACAGACTGCGAGTGCCTTTGATCCTCTTGCACCGGCGCTGTTCCGCTCGAGTCAGGCTTTTCTGGGTAGGAGACGACACGGAAGTCATTGCCACAGATGCTCCGCTGCACACAGTGTAGTTGGCAGCAGCAGCCGCAGAAGTTCTTGCAGTGTGTCGCGCTGAAGCATGAGTGGAAATGACATGTCGTGTTGTCACGCTCCATGTTGTACTAAATCTCCGGGAGTCCAGAGAGTGTACAGCTCCGCATTATGTGTAAGTCTTTGTGTGAGAGCAGGAAAAAGAAAACAAACAAAAAAAAAAAGGCGGGAAAACTGGCCTGGCCTCATTTATTCAGGTGGTCGAGACAGACTTTTTTATTTATATTGTAAATAGATTATATAATGGATGGAAAGCTGTAGACCCACTATCTCTGTATTTAGCACCATCCATCCATCCATTATGTTACGCTTATTCCTCTACAAGGGTCGTTCCCCATTGTTCCCCATTACCATCCAGGGGAGAACATCTCGGACGCTGGGCAGATACACCCAGGACAGGGCGCCAATCCATCGCTGAGTACACACTCACACACACACACACAAACACACACACTATACAGGGCGATTTAGAGCATTCAATTTATCTGGAATCCATGTTTTTGGAATGTGGGAGGAAACCGGAGAACCTGGAGATGGACATGGGGAGATCATGGAGACTCCACCCAGCTCGGGATTCGAACCTGGAACCTCCAGCGATGAAAGGGAATGTGCTAACCATTAAGCCACCGTGCCTCCCACCACCAGCTTTACAGAGGTCTAAGCCTAAACCCCCAAGGAGCAAACCAATCAACAGTGGCAAGAAAAAAACTCAATGCTATGATGTTTTTTTTAGAATTTTTTCAGGAAGAAACCTTGGGAGGACCAAGGCTCATCCTCGAGTACCACAGTGTAGGCCAGCCATGTACAGATTGTGTATAGATCAGTCCATATGTGTCCATATTTAACAATAGTACAAATTATATAAACTATATGAGTCCATCCTCCAGGACTGCAGAGCTGTCAGTCCAACAGAAGTCCACGTTTCTTTCCATAATCATCGTATCCGCAGTGTGCCGGCAGTTCCATAGACGAGGAGACGGGGACACCTCAAGGCGGCAACTCAAAAAACAAGCCTACGCCCACCCTTTCACATCACGTAAAGTCAGTAGACCTGGTATTTGAACCCACAACCTTCAGCTAGATAAAGCCTTACACCCTTTCCACTGATTTGGAGTATGATTCCAGATCCAGACCTCCATGAGATCATCATTTTCATTTACATTTTGATGTTCTTTTGTTCTCAATGCATTCCACCATCTACTAAATAAAGATTTCCAACTAAAATATTTTCTTCATTGAGATCTAGGATGGGTTATTTTAGTGTTCCATTTATGTGTTTGAGCAGTGTATATAAACTCCAAAGCCATCAAATACCCCAAAACAACTGCTTTTCCACTTTCATGTTGTCAAGTTCTCCACTGTAGTGCAGCACGGCTATTCTGGTTATATATTAAAGCAATAAGGCACGAGAGGGCATGCATTATTGTGAATATTACACCTCTTTCCAGTGGATTATTCAAATAATGCACAACCTCGAGTGTCTTATTGCTTTTAATCAAAGGAATTGATTTATAAATTTATGAAAAAAACTGTTTATTCTATATGGTGCATTTATATAGCGGTTATGTGAAAGGGTCAGAGGTGTGGGTTATTGTGAATAATGCCACGGCTAACCAAGCAACTCAGCCAATCAGCTTTAAGGACCGGAACGACCCGTTTTATAAACACACACACACACAAACAGGTGTGCAATACACAGGTGCATTGAGTTGGAGAGTCGGAAAGCTCATCATCCTACGGACTGTGGTTTGGTTTGTTCTTTTCGTGCATCGTATTTCCAGATGCCGTCAGTAGCTGCAGCACAGAACTAAAAAAAAAAAATCTCCCAATGTTCCCAAATGTAAGGTTTCATGTTTGAGATACAAAAAGCTGTTTCCATGTATTGTACGCAGCTTGAGCAATGACAGAGAACAGAACAATAGCAGGCTGTCACATCAGTCGGGTAAGCGAGAGTATGTGAGAAAGTAAGCGAGGAGCGCGAGCGTGCGAGAAGTACATTACTTGCTTAATTTACTTAATGAAAAGTGAATAAAGGACCACGAGAGCAAGTTCTTAACGAGCGGTTGGATTAAATTCTTGTTTCATCAGCTGAGGTTCGATCAGCGGCGAGAGAGAAATAAAACGAGCCCGCAAAAGACATCAAAGTACCTCCTTTGCGTGCGTGTTTGCGTGTGTGGGGCGATTGCATCCAGCTCTTATTCTCTGAGTGCAAAAGGGCAGGATGGAGGATGTTCGCATCAGCCATTTTAAACCCGACGCAAGTAGCGGGAGCCAGTCCTGGTTTGAAGGCAATCGGAAGCGACAGGGGAGGAAACGCGAGTGCAGAGGAGGAGAGGAAGTGAGTGGATGAAAGAGGGAGGGAGATGGTGAAGAGAAAAGAAGGAGACAGACAGTGTTGATGGTTGAGAGTTGCTCCTTTAGCTGAGCCAGCCACCAGCAGCTATCTGTCCTAGATGCCAGGATCCGTCTCAGGCGCTCCAAGCAGATGTGCTGTCAGCCCGGAACAGCGTGCTACTGAGCATCCTGTAATCAGACTGGACATGATACCTGATGTTTGTTAGCTGCCATTTATGGCGGCACGCGAGACGCCGCGGAAGGAAGTGGGAGCAGCTGCGTCCGACTGGCGCGCACACGTGCAGGTGCAATCTGCAAACTTCATTTTTATTCAGCTGCATTGGCGTGTCACGAGGAGGTTACGTATCAATATTGTAATGTTGACTAATTAGGTACATACACAAACATCCAGCAGAGTTTACATTACTCTCTACTGTCTTAATCCCCAGATTAAACATTTAGGGATTACATACAGTAGCTAAACTGCAGTATCATACGGTTTGGGAACAGAAACGAAGCAGATGTTAGTTGATCGAGTTGAAAGATCTCCTGGGAGAATCCGGGATTTTACTGGAACGTGATTGGCTGTTCTATATTATGATGCAATAACAGTTGGCCGTTTTACTCAAATGCATTACAACACACACACACACCATGTATCCATATCCTTGTCCTCCACTTAATCCTATACCGAGGGGGCGGATACACCCAGCGTAAGAGCGCCAATCCAACCCAGAGAACACGCTCACTCAAACACACCATGAAGGGGCAATTTAAAGCAGTCGATTCACCTTGAATCCATGTTTTTGGACGGTGGAAACTGGAGAACCCAACTGGAGAACCCAATGAACACAGAAAACATCCAGATCTCCAGCACTCGAACATGCAAACCACTATCCATATCCTGTGCATTCTAAATCTTGGCCCTGATGAATCCGATTTACATTTAAAAAATGCATTAGTGTTCTACACATTTAAAACTGTGCTTTTTAAAAAGTGTCCAAAATGAATATGAAAGGATGAATGGCTCTGATTGTCTGAAAACGCAGTTGGAGAAATTTCCCAGGATGACTGAGTGATTAGAAGTCATTTCAAGGAACCCGGTGCTATCCCATAGTTCAACTGGGGCTGAGTCACATGATTGAAATAAGGAAGAACAAAGATGGGAAAGCAGGGGGTCTGTCGTAAGAGCAGATTAAACACACATATACATACACACGCACACACACACACACACACACACACACGCACACTTTGAAGTCACTGAATCATAATCGAGATCACACACACACCAAACCTCCACCTCATCTCCACCACGTTATGCCTGTACGCCAATCGCTATAGCGATGACACACACCAAGCACCTTTATGATTATATATATATATATATATATACACACACACACACACACACATATATATATATATGAATACATACACACGCGTATATTTTAGTCACTGAATCATAATCGAGATCACACAACAAACCCCTCACCACGCTATGCCTGAGCGCCAATCGCTATAGAGATGACATGACGCACATCAAGC
>JAOUQT010000026.1:2904167-2916458 GCA_025769995.1 Xyliphius kryptos | reverse complement strand
CCCTTCACTGCTGAGACTAACAAAGCTATTGAATATTACAGCTCAGCAAGGGTAAAGAAGAGCATGGATGAGCAAGAAAAATAAGTCCCCTTGAGGATGAAAACCAGGGACAACAGCAAAAAAAATTACAAAAAAATAGATCAGACAGGTGTTTGGAAAAAAACAAGCTTCACGGTGTGCCTAGCTGAATATTAGAAAGCATAATCCATGTGTACGGGGCATAATTTTTTATTTTCTAAAATTACAGCTCTCATTACTGTACAGTTACTGGACAGGTAATCTGGTGGTATGGTTACGCAACTGTTAAGCACTTGCAGTTAAATTATTGCCTTTGTCTATATATCTGCCCTATTTACCAGACAAGTCTTACCACTGACAAAAAAGTACAAGTTCTCTCCCTAGCTCTCTCTCTCATAGTTAGAGGGCACAGACTGTGAGTGACTTTGATCCAGTTTCCCCCACCACTGTGCCACTCAAGTCAGGCTTTTCTGGGCAGGAGACCGCATCTGAGTTATTGCCAAAGATGCGGTGCTGCACACAGTGTAGTTGGCAGCAGTAGAAGTTCTTGCAGTGTGTCGTGCCGAAGCACGAGTGGAAATGACATGTCTTGTTGTCACGGTCCATGTTGTACTAAATCTCTGGGAGTCCACTGTGTGTGCAGACTCTGTGTGTTTGTACTCGTCTGAGAATGTAAGAGTAAAAGAGACAGAGCAGGGAATGATGGAAAAACTAGCCTGACTTACACTCATAGTAGCCAAAAATATTCGAGAACTTGTTTTATTTGAAATGATGATACTGTATATAACAGGGTTTCTGCAGGTTTCATGTCTAATTTAATCGTTTTTAATACCTATACTTCCGTAAACTTACGTTGATACAACCCACTATCCCAAAAATGTTCTTTATTTAATATGGACTGGTTCAATCATCAAATATAAGCAAATGGTCCATCATTGCTGACTGTAGAAGTCATTTTATTGTTGGAGTCTAAATGTATTGAGCAAATTTGGGCAAATACTTATAATTTTCCTACATTGATTGCTGCAAAAGTCTCAGAAATGCAGAGTGGTGCTGGAAATATTTTTCTTAAAAACTATTTTAAATATTTAGTGCTTTTTTAATTCAAATGTAATGCTTTTTAATGCAATTTTAGGCCATACATTTTTGCTAAATCCATTTAATGACTTTTAATGCTAATTAATACCTGCAGAAACCCCGTAAGAAGCTCTATGAAGTCTGAAATATGTTGCATTTTATTGGCTAAAAATTCCCGTTCCCCTGAGATCGTGTTTTCATGCTATGCTCTAATATAGTGTTGACCACAGTTTATCATCTATTAGTCAGGAGATTTGTAAAACTTGTTGCATATATTCAGTCTCTTTTAATTAAACTCTGATGTCCGTTCTCTGCCGGTTTGTGAATTCAATGGAAATTTACTAAAGTACAAAACAAACCCTGAAATTCAAATGAACTCGTAATTGTTCCGGGATAGATGGATGGATCATTACTATGTTATTAAGACTCTTATATAAAGAAACACATATTGTAGGTGTATAGTTAAATGGTGCAAATGTATTATTTAGTGCAATAAAGTTCTCTCATTGTTAATATTATTACTATATGTATCTAAAATGAGGTAGCACCATGTTCCGGAAACTATAAAAAAAAATGTTTCCACAAATTGTATGCACCATGAGGTGTGAAAGACAACCGAATAACAGCACTGACACAGCAGCCAGAGCACTAGAAAGAGAAAAGGTGAGGAAGGAAAAACTATAGACGTACATAACTTGTTTATTTTGCTTAATGAAAGGTGAATAACCCTCCATGAGAGAACATTTTATCAAAGAATGGTTGGAATAAAGTCCTGTTTCATCAACTGGTTATACTCTGCATTAATAGATAAACAAATTGAATCCCAAACACATCAGATCATCTCTGCAGCTCTGTGTGAGTGTGTTTGTGTGTTTGGAATGTGTGCTGCTCTGAAATAAAATCTTGCTCTCTATGCAGGATGGGTGTCTGAGGAGGTTTGTTTTCATCAGCCATTTTGAGCACAACACAGCTGAATATCTAAAAGATCGAAATGGGAAGAGACAGAGGAGGAAAAAAGGGAGCAGAGGAGAAGAGAGAGAGAAAAAGAAAAGACGCTGAGAGTGTGAAGAGAAGAGAATGAGACAGACAGAGTTGAGAGTTGCTCCTTTATTTCGGCAAGCCACCAGCAGCTATCTGTCCTAGATGCCAGGAGCCGTCTGAGGAGCTCCAAGCAGATGTGCTGTCAGCGTCAAACAGCGTGCGGCTGAGCGTACTGTAATCAGACCGGACGTGATACCTGATGTTTCTTAGCTGCCATTTATGGAAAAGAAAGAGATGCAGGAGCATCTGCAGTCAACTGAGTGACTGAATGACACTTGTATAAAAGTAGGGAGGTGTGGTAAAAAAGGTTTACAGACTCTGTTTATTTTATATTTTTACACACATAACTTAGTGGGTTACAGCAAACTGCTGGAAAAAAGCCAGGAGCTTTATTATCTGGGATCGAATCCTTCTATGGGGATGCAACATAACGGTCAGTTGCTGTATTACAAAAAAAAAAAAAAACTGTAAATGGGAGGCATGCTACAGGAAGTGCATACTAGGCATAACACTTGTGCCAATTCAGTCATGTGGATGACCGGCTGTGGCTACCTCTAACAAGGAAGAGCCAAAAGGAGCTTTATTAATATATTCATTATCTTCAGCTTAATTTCTACAGGGTCGCGGGCCAGCCAGGGCCCACCCTCCAACTCTTGGAACAAGGGCAGCACCAATACTTGACAGGGCACAAGTGCATCATAGTGCACACTGGCACGCATAAAGTCACACATTAAGGGCCACTTTAGAAACACCAAATAAACTAACATGCATGTCTTTTTATAATTCGGAGGAAACCAGAGCATAAAGAGAAAACCAGTGCGAAAAGAGGGACAACCTGCAAACTCCAAACAGAAATCACTTGCATATTTTAGGCAACGGAGCTATCAATTGCGCACCATGCCACCTGTTTTGTATATACAGTATATCCTACAGCAACTTATCCTTTATTTTAGTACTAAATAAGCGCGATACAGCTCAAGGCCAGCCTGAGCTTGGCATTAAACTTTTCATCGATATCAATCCATCAGGCCCACTGAGAAATCAAGCAGGCGGCGTAAAGCAACAGCACTTATTGAAATAAACATTACAAACTGTCAAATAACTCAGTTATCGGAAATTGCAGCGAAAGGAATATTCGCCCAGAGGAGCTCAGCCCGGGCTAATTCCCTCAAGTCAATGCAGCACTTACGACAGCTTATCACATTAAAACAACAAGAAAAGAGAACTTTCTTTCTCACTATAATTACAGACAGAGAGAAAGAGTGAGAGACTGAGAGCGACTTAGAGAGCACCATTGGCAGGAAGATGGGCAGAAGCTGACACTAAAACGAACGTGTCTCTTCAGCCTTTGACGCCACGTGGCGTATGACAGGCAACGCGTGCCGACGTGTCACTGTCCATGCGTCAAGCCTTCAAGGCAATTTTTTTTTTCCTTCCTCCCCTCCATCTGCGTCAAGGAGCCGCCAGACGATCGCAACGGCACTCGCGCTTAATAACCCAATCAGAAATTTGACTGCTGACATCTTTCATTGAGCCTCTGCTTTTAAGCTTCATGCCGAACAAAGAACGAGGGATTGCAGGGAGGAGGGGAAGAGGGGGCCTTGTTGTGTTTGTCAATCAGCAAAATATCTAAAAAAAAAAAAAAAAAGTAATAATACAAAAATAAAAAAAACCCACATTGTACTGTCAATGGTGAGAAAAGGACAGACATTTACAATTAATAGAAGCAGCAGTAGTGAGTGAAAAGTGGAAACTTCTTTACCAGCAAAGAGGAAAGTTGAAACACGTGTCCCTTATTCATGTCCCCATTTCTATACATCCTCAGTTAAATTTATCCTAAAAATGTCAGGAGAGAATTGACAATATCTGCAAAAATTGTGACTACAGCATTTATTCGGCAAAACAAAGGTCAACTAAGTAATTCCTGTATAATAATATACACAAACCAATCAAGTTCCTAATGAGGACATCTGCAAATGAGGAAATTCAGGCAAATTGAGGCCAAATGAGGCAAAAGTAATAGAATAAAGATATGTTTATGTTCATTTCCAAGTCATTTTGGGACAAAAATGTAAGAATGTAACCACACACACACCACAAACTTGTATATATATATATATATATATATATATGCCACATTTTTACCTATGTGAATATAAAATATTGTACTGTTCTAGGATTATACACAAAGCAATATCTAAAATGATCTGAGGAAATGTGTCAGCTTGTGTGTGTGTGTGTGTGTGTGTGGTACAGAAGGAGAGCGAGGCCATCTGTGTCCAGAGCAAAGCTGTCAGTGTGGCTGCTGAGACCTCACAGAGTTTGGACAGGTGACACAGCGACGGGACATGAGCAGGACATGAGTGGGGCACACACACACACACACACACTTTCACTGTCACAGCCAACAAACATGAGATGCAGAATATGCTGCATTCATCCAAATATCTGATGTACATACACACACACATACACACACACAGCCTTCTCTGTGTTTACTGATATAACAAGGGCATAGAAAAGAAGTGTTGAATCAGCGCTGATATTTCCGACATGACATGTGCGTCTCGTCTGACTCCGGCTTGTTAGACTTTATGAGAGGCTATAACAGTCCTAGATTTATGATGTTCAGACATTCGAAAACCATTATTTTCCAGAAACGTGTCCAAAAATTGCCATGGCTATGTCTCTACAGAATCACAATCATCTCATTAAAAAAGATTAATTATTTAGGAACAAATAAAAGGTTGTCACAGACTGGTGATTTAGCAGCTGGCATTCATTCACCATTCTCAACATAGAGGTAATGTGATTGTAATGTGATATTTATAAATATATTTTTTATGCACCATATATATATATAAATTGATATTTTCTGATTTATGTTTCATTAGTATTCACTGATTCTATAAATCTGTTACATCCTTCATAGAGACTGAATCACCACCTGACTATGAACACCTGTCTAGAGCACACAGAGGGCAAGGAACACCGGGTGGCAAACATATTTTAGTTCGAGCCATGACTTCTGCAGCAGCTTCACCAGTTTGATGCTCGCTTTCGTATCAAGTATACGTGCCCAGCAGTTGTGTTACCTTCGGGGAGATGTTCATTGATGGTTCTGCTACTCAATAAAAATCTGTATTACTGTGGTCTGTGTACGACCCATAAGTGCAGCTGGTACTAAAGCACTGGTACTACATCTCCGGGCTCCAACTATATGCTAAAAGATGTCTTATGATGTGCTGTGGACACATCAACACATTATATCTGACTTAGCCATCTATTAGGGTCTTTATGGGTGAACATACCATATACCACATGCCAGATTTTTGTAATCCACTGATCGTTAAATGGCTCGAGATCACTGGAACAGGAACAGCTGACAGGTGGCAAATGATCACTGATAAAGTGCTAAGTGTTCCTAATCCAGTGCTCATTCTGTGTAAATCTGTGGATGCACACAGAGTGCCCTGAAATACAGGAAACAGCATACAAGAATAATGTTCAAAAGATGTGCAGATGTGCAAATCCACCATCAGCCACAGTGTCTACAACCACAACTGGCATCTTCCACATTTACACCCCTCCCCTTCCTTATTTATTTATTTTATTTAGCAGCAGAGGGGACAATCATGGCAGTCATTTGCAGTACTAATGCCCAATTCAGGCGCCTATCCGTCGGCTGATTTAGCCGGTCAGAGTGGTTTTGGAGTGGCCAGCGGAGACCCACGCTACTTAGCAGACATTTTAATGGGAAAACTGGCAAGTCTTATTTGGCTGGCCGATGTGGTTTGTCACTGGGTCTCCATTACATGCCACTCAGCTCTGATGCTTTTGGACAAGTCTGATCAAACCACGTCATTTGACCTAGGCAGTATGCTGAAGTGGCGGACAGAGAGAAGGGGAGAGAGATCGTGAGAGCGAGAGAGGAAAGGAGGGGAGAAGGGGGAATAGACCAGGACACTGAAGGCTGTAAATAAAATGACATTATTATTTCCTCTGTCCTATCATGTAGAAAAGCCAATTATGGTAATGCACAGCATGTCAGTGGGAATGCAGCAATCTCTCTCTCTCTGACTCTTGTGTTCACCCCCTCTTCCTGAACACCGGTTGGAGAGGCACAGTGCTGTTTGATCCAGACTGCTCGTGGCCTGTAGTCATCCTTTATGTCTGCTGTAAAAATTCTTACAGAATGCGGAAAGTTTAAAGAAGCACTCAATGGACTAGGGATTTGACATTATTATGTCTCTAAGTACATAAAAAAAAAAATAAGTGAATAACTTAAAAATGACCATATCACAGAATTAAAGATTATACTGAAAATAACTCGGAAACAATACTAATATTTTAAGAACTGAATTCTAAATCTGTTTTTCTTTCTGATAAAATCCCATGACATCATCATTTGATTTTTGGTTTATATGCAAACACACAATGTACAACTCCGGAAAATATCTGAAACCAATATTGCGAAATATTCCCACCATTTATGTGTGAAAGGGGCATCAGAGAAACTGCCACAGTAATTATACTTTGAATGTCACCAGTTTGTTTCACCCTGATGGTCAACTTCTTGCAAGAACTTCACATCACGCAGAATGGCTTCTTCCTGCTAGGGCCATCCTATGGACTTAAACACTCTTAGACTATCACCACCTAAACGAGGATAGGTTTCCATTCTGAGTCGGGTTCCTCTCAAAGTTTCATCCAATTATCATCTCAAATAGTCTGTCTTTCTCAATTGAGATAAAACGTTTTGTTTAATTTCCGAAAAACATATAAACTCCATACAGAAATGACCCAGGATCATCCCACTAAGGGTTAAACTCAGGGCTGTATTGCTGTAAGGCGACAGCACTTCCCCCTGTGCCACGTTCCCACCCCGACTCAAAAATTTTAAAGTCATAAGCATAAATATATATACAGAGCATAACCAAATTCTTCCTAAATAAATAGCGTGCCTAATAATAAGTATTATTATAATTGAAAAGCTGGAATTTATCATACTGGAATAAACTGGAATGTTCCATAAACCGTGTATTGAAATTCAAATCAAAATCAAATCATGATATTCCATAAATATGCTCAGCCTGTCTTATCTTGTGCACGTTCCAGGCACTTATATAATCCCGAAATGTGTCCATCCACATCTCCATGATGGCTGTGCGTGGGAGTGTAGCACCTATTTAAACCCTTTGTAAGCACTTTTTCCTCCTGCTCGTAGTGCTATATGTGTGAATGTTGATTAATGATCAAAACCACCATTTGGAGCACGGTTACTGATAATTAAACTGTATGGAAGGGGTAAGTGCTCTCAATAGGGATGGACAGATTTCCAGGGGTTTGGATTCGCAACCCTCACCCTACCTCCTTCGCCTGGCCCAACGTGAACCTCAGTGAGCAGTAAGCCTTCACATTTTTCATCATCCTGCACACAATCCTTCGCTCTGAGGAGCTTCTTTGTCTTTTTTTCTTGCTCTTTTCACCGCAAGCCACATCGAACTTTATTACAGACTAAACAAAGGGAGGCTTTGAAGTGTAGACAGGCATTTTTACAATGACCCAGCCTACCTCTGCTCACCCACCGGTGATGATCTGTGTTGCTGTGGATACAGTGTAGAGGTGTCTTGAAATGAAAAGGCGCCATATCGTCTATAAGTGACGCAGCTTGCGAGAGGCCAGCCCGAACAGAACAGGCCGCCATATGGCAGGATAACTCCAGGGTCCGGCACAACTGGTGCGCCATTCAACTTCACGCTCTGCTTTCTCTTTATCTCTTTGCTTTATACTGAGCACAATTAGAGCCAGGGGAAAGTGTTTTTGCTAAACAAAAAGTGCCAAAAGAAATTCATTTGAAGTATTGGTATCTTGCGCTATCTTGGATCTGTTAAAATAAAATTTACACATGCTTGCTAAAACCAGAATCATATTTTAAACAGCTGAATAAATCAAATTCAAACATTGGTCCACTAATCCAACATTTCTTACACTGTATAAAGATATGTCTGCTACTGTACCCACACAAACACAAGCTTTAGAATGTCGAGCTCATACTTATGCAAAGAGTGGCACACTTTGCCATTTAATTTTTTAAAACCCTAAGGTCATACAACACACTCTTCCTGTCATTTGCAAGCATATTAACTCACTGGCCATGCGACAGACAAATTATGCTAATGGGCTGCTAAAGTGGGTCATATAGACAGCATATTTTGCATTAGCTTCAAACAATAGGCAAAGAAAGAGATGAGATGAAGAGCTGCAAGCTCTGCTGTTCTTCTTTAGCTGTGCCGTACCCTGCCGTTTTTACTAAGTGCACCATAACAGAAGACCCTGGACTCCCACGAGCTTGCTTAATGCCCATATCAAAATGTCCGATGAATAATGAAGGAGCTCAATTAGCAGATTGTTAACAGCAATTTGCATCAGTGAGGTAATGCATTCCATCAGGCTCAGATTGACTTAACTGGTTTGGGTTTAGTCTTTTAGAGAGGAATGAGGTGACGTCCGGAGCACTCGAGTGATTTATAAAAGAGACGGCTCAAGTTTACGCTTGAGAAAAGGAAAGAAAAAATAGAAAGTGATCAGATAATCTGTGTCCAATTCTCATTAGCATGTATTATGGACTAATAAACAATGTTAATTAGCTTAATGTGATTAAAGTCTAAAACATAAAGCAAGCAAGCTAAAGTAATCAGCTTTCTAATAACTGGCTTTTTTATGGAATGTTACACTCCAATGCACAGCAAATAAATATTCTTCCAAACCAGCAGAGGGCAACGGGTATAAAGATGAATAAAAAATTATCCGCACTCTTGACTGTAGAATTTATTTTAACTTTCATAAAAGACAAATATATTTCAACATACATTTCATAATTTTTTTTACTTATTTTTCCATCAGTCAACAAGTTTTATATTCCTTTTGAAAACTGTGTGACAAGTTGTAACATAAGCGGAGTGCAAATATTTTTCGATTTATCCTTATATTAACTCTTCAGTAATAGATTCATTCTTCTAGTGCAGTTGTTGATCCGCAGCGTCTTCCAGGAACACTAGTTACCAGTGTAGTACACACTTCTAGTGACAATTTTCAATATCCAATGTAATTACCATCAGATTTTTTTTTTGTAGCTGTAGAGCTACACATGCTACTACTGAACGATTGCTTATCCTAACCTCATCTCCTTAACCTGTCTGATCCAATCTGATCCTCTACATTCTGTGGGAATTCATGAAACTTGGAATGACCAGTTCCTGCTGATAATGGATACGTGCTTCTTTGGAGAAAACCCAAATAAATGCAGTCAAATCATATGCTACAGATAGAATAAAGCCTGACCTCAGGATCCAAATGACGACCCTGGAGCTATTAGGTGGCAATGATAGGTCCTGTGCATAATTATAATCAGTCTGTTAGTTTCACAAAGGCAATAAGCTAACAGATATTACAGTGTGCTCCATCAAACCAACAAAACACACCTAAGACAACATATATATACACCACACTGTAAAAATGGGTTCAATCTATTACAACACCAAGTTACACCCCGTCAGTTCCACGCTCAAGTCTTACACACTAACTTGAGTATCTCAGCTTCAACTTTTCCACCAGGTTAACGGCTGACATGCTTTGAAGGATATAAACAGCAGGAAGTTAAAAGCATGTGCAGTTTGTCTAATTAAACAGTAAAATTACTCAAGAGTCTAAAATACAAGCTTCAAATCAAATGCAGATGTCAAAGGAAGCTCTTAATCATGGAAGGGAATTAACAATTAGTTAGATTAATTGATTGGGTGTTTTCATGTTGGGAGAGTTACATAAGAGGCGCCGATTTCTGGGCAAATCCTAAGAATGAAAGCAATGAAACACATCCCAAAAGTAAACTCATGAATTTTAATTTTGGCTGTTACTTGTTCAATAACTAATTGTATTTTATGGTATAAAGAACACTTTGCAAATGTATTTGACATCCCTTTTTTTTTTAGAAAACATTTTGTTAGTGATTCTATATTTTCACTGGCCACTTTATTTGGTACACCTTGAGTTACTGTTGTCTTTCTATCTTCTCGATCTGCCCATTCTCCTCTGACCTCTCAGCTCAACAAGATATTTTTGTACTGTGGAAAACGGCATTTAGTTTTTTTTTATTACAGTTTATTGCACTTTATAGTGTTTTCTTTTACAAACATATTCATATATACAGTATATTTACTCGTATTAATACACATTTCATTTTTATACTATCAATAGCACTTTGCAAATTTCATTGACATCCCTTTGTTTTTTGGTAAACGTTTGGTTAGGGGTGTAATATATTTATACACTCACTAGCCACTTTATTAGTTCACTTGACTTTCTATCTTTATTCATTTTGCCCATTATCCTCTGACCTCTCACATCAACAGGGAATTTCTCTCCACACATTTAGCATTCACCGAATATTTTCTCTTTTTCGGACCATTGTCTTTAAACCCTAGAGATTGTTGTATATGAAAATCCCAGTGGATTCTGAAATACTCAGACCTGCCCATCTGGCATCAACAACCATGCCAAGTTCAAAGTCACTTAAATCACAGTTCTTCCACACTCTCACTGTATTCCAGCAAGCACTGCTTTGACAACATCTACATGCCTAAATGCACTGAGTTGCGGCCATGTTATTGGCTGATTAGATATTTGTTTTAACAAGCAATCAGACCGGTGTACCTAATGTGTCCAGTAAATGTAAATCCTTACAGATAATGATTAATTTTAGATTTCCAAACAACTTTATACATAAAATGCCTGTATATCAGTAAAGAATGAAAGATATTATATAACAGACATGTTTCATTTTTTTGCTGCTGCTACAAAAAGTCTCAAGTGATACTGTGTCAGATTCTACATCATGTTGATGTTTTGCAAAACCTACAGAATAATTTACAGTTTATTGCACTTTATAGTGTTTTCTTTGAGATACATATTCATTACTGTTTAAGGCGTCCTTCCTTTATGGCACGTGCCTAGGAATTTTATACAGTTCTTTCATACAGTACGGTAATTTTATACAGTAATTAACTGGTAGGTTTCCTGAGAATCTAACATGGTTCTTCTGAAGATACCTTACTTCTACAAACATTGGGTGATTTTATTAAGCAAATAAATTGTACATGCAAAAATATTGACATAAACATGCCTCCTCGACCAATAGCACTATTTCTTTGCCCACGGTGACCTGAAGGTGTGGCGCTTTGTAACTGTGTGTAAGCACAGCATTTTATATATCATATGTTGATTTGATAGTCTTTTCTTATTTGACAGAGTGACGCAAACTGTAGTGAGACTGCAGCTTATGGCAACCTTTAGTGTAAGGCTACTTACAAATTAACTGCTACTTCATTTTCTTTATACTTCACAATTCTACCCGGATTTCTTTTCCTTAGGAGGACTACTTTGATCATTTTTGTTTTTTACCATATGAGCACAGTGTTGATATATAGTATAAATGTGTGCCTATCTATATTTTTCAGTACTGTAACAACTGTGTTTTGACATCTAGGTTTTGTTGTAGTGTGGAATAAAAACAAGCATTTTCTGCATTCAGGTGTTTCTGCATTGCAGTGCTTCACCCTTTTCTCTCCTTTTGCTCTCTTACATGCTCTCTGTCCTTTTCTCTGACTGTGTATGTGTGTGTAAGTGAATGAGTGAGAAAGAGAGGTAGGAGAGAAAGAGAGAGAGAGAGAGAGAGAGAGCGGGTGGGGTCCTTGTGCCTTCTATAAATCACCTTTCCCCACTGTCACAGAGGAGCCATGCAGCTGTGAGACAATGGCCATTAGATCATATTCACCTAAGTCCCTCCTCCCATCTGCACTGTTTTTTTTTTGTAGCAGATACTCCTGTTTTTTGCAAATCTTTTTTACTCCCGTCCCAGGTTTGAGCACTTGGGAGTCCTCTGTGTAACCCAAACAAGCCCGGATGTCGTGGAATGATCTCCTGCGTCACGGATATTGCGAAGACTCTGATAAGGTTATACACATGCAGTGCTGAGAGACACAACAGTCTCAAAGCCGACAGAATACCCCCATGTGTTCGGAGAGAACGAAAGTAGAGAGAGAGAGAGAGAGAGAGATAGAGAAAGAGAATGAAGTAAAGAGACAGATAGAGAGAGAG
>JAOUQT010000026.1:2873900-2884673 GCA_025769995.1 Xyliphius kryptos | reverse complement strand
TGCCTTGCTCAACGGCACTTCAGCCATGACTTGCCTAGAGTGGGGTTCAAACCAGCGATCTCTTGGTCCCCAGCCCTATACCCTATCCATTAAGCCACGGCTGACACTTTAAGTTAAAGGTCTTATCCTTTAAATCTAAACTTAATTAGCAGTTTAAAACTAAATCAATTTCCTGTACACTATCATCACTTTTTATGTTTATCTCATGTTGGTTTCCCTAAGTTTACATTTGTTATTTAGCAGATGAGAGTTTTTTATCATGTGATATTTCATTAGCATTCAAGAAAGGAGTATCCAATAAGTCAGGCACAAGTCTTTGTTTTCGTGTATGTCGTCCAAATAGGGCCAAGTGAATAGAGAACAGAAATAGATTCTTTTATACAAATGAAAATTTTGCATTTATAAATATTCTGTTGTTGCATTTTGTCATGCTTTGTCGCAGTTATGCTTTCCTCGAGGCCCGCTTTTATTTTGAAAAGTTTTGTGCATCTGCTTTTCTTAGTTTCTTTCTTATTTCAGTTTGGTCCACAGGTCAAAATTTTTCACAGGTGCTAGTTTTGGCGGTTTGGCGGAATCTGATCTGTCAATCGCTGTTGAATATAAGTCACGCCCACCGAGTATGTTTCACAAACACGCCCCTCTGATGCCATAGTGTAATGTGCTACGTGAAACCCTAGAGGATATGTCACATAACACCTAAGATAGCTATCTTTGACAAATGATAGTTTTGATTATACGACCAAATATATTTATTTTAAAAATCATCATAAGGTTTGTTATTAATATTTATATTAAATTATTCTCCACTTTCCACTGGGATAACTCATGAATCATTGCACACTGTGTAACTATTCATTCATTCATTCATTTTCTATACTCGCTTAATACTAATTTAAGGTGATGGAGAAGCAGGTACCTGCCCAGTAACTCTGGGAACGAGGGCAAAAACAACCCTAGACACAGTGCCAATCCATCATAGGTCACAAACACACACACAATCACATTTACACACTAACGGCGAATTCAGAGATACCAATTAACCTATCATTATCATACATGTCTTTGGAATGCGAGAGAAAACCAGAGTACCCAGAGAAACCTGGGGTCTTTTTGCTGTGAGACCACAGTTAACAGTTAATCTGCTCACATAACCAGCACATGCTGCTTCATAAAGACATTTCTGATTTCAACTAGCCATACACACTCATACACACACACACACACAGACTCTGCCAGCAGTAGCATGCAGTGTAGCGTGTATTGACGAGCGATGGATAAAAGTGTTACATATCCAGCATAGTGATGGAGCTTAGGTATTTATGACCCAGCATCACCGAGACCCATCATATACTGCAGCAGCTCTGACGCCCATAAGTAGTGTTGGATTGCAATGCCATAACCAATTTAACATGGAGATGATGCACTACGCTAGAAAAGCTACACATACATACAAACACACACATACACACGTCTGTGCCTGAAAACAGAGTCAAACTGAAAGCCATTGGACATTTTCCTGAGCAGATTACAAAATTACGAAATGAAAAAAATAATCCTGTCCATGATGAAAGCAGAATATTACATAAGAATCGTACAAAAAAAATATTTGGGCTGTTTCTTCATACATTTTTGATATGTGACATGTTTATAGGAATAAATCAAATAACAAAAAATGCACCTCATTTAGGAAGCAATATTCCCAAAAATGCAAGAGACATAGGTCGACTGGGTACGGAGGATGTTCGCCACTATATAGAGTCTGATCCCTGATGTCTGTGTGCCGTAATGAAATCCAAAAGATGGACCAAGCTGTCTTTACCAGGTGTTCCTAATACAGTGATTCCTTTTTGCATATACAAGCAACAGAGTATATCATAACATCCCCATTTTCCGTCTGCTTCTGTAATGAAGCAATGTGATACGTCAGGCTTTCTCACACTGATAGGAACAGTGGGGAACGACGCGGGATCTGTTCCCTCCTCTCCTAGTCTTGTTTTCTCTATGAGGCTGCCTACAGATCATGCGAATACTTGAGCGCAATCATGTCCGATCGCTATAATTACTGATAAAATCAAAGCAGGGAATCGAGTCAGGACGCGCCGGGCCGCCTGAAACCAGCTTTATAAACCCACAAACAATATACATTATTCTAGTGCTGAAGTGGAATGTGCCGGAAGGAGAAGAGCTATTCATTAGCCATTTATTTCATCACCAAAGCCTGGGAATAACCGGAAATGAAAATGTGTGTGTAGGATGTTTTTACAAGTTGGATCACATTAGTGATTATGAGGCCGTCATCAATTACCACATGCTATCAAAGAAAAGACGGTATGGCAGAGATGAAGTGTGTTAATACTAAATGATACACTGAACAATTAATTGTCTTCAAATGAAAATATTTATTTATTCATTTATTTATTATTTTTCACTTAATCTACGGGGGGTTGTGGCCAGCCGGTGCCCACACAGCAACTCTGGGTGCAAACAATTTAGAACGGGAGCCACTCCATCGCAAAAACACACATACACACAATCACACACATTCACACAATAAGAGCCACTTTGTGGACACCAATTAACCTCAAATGCATTGTCTTTGGAATGAGGAAGGAAACCCACAAAGAACACGGAGACAACATGAAAACTTCCGAAGAAATTTCCCACGTCGGTCCACCCAGGGATCAAACCCGTGTCCTTACTGTTGTAAGCCGAAAAGCGCTACCCTCGGCGCTATGTACATTTACAAAGCATTTTAAAAGACTTAAAAAAAGAGAATATAATCAGCCACAGCTCACTCTGACTTCCTTCAAATATTAATCGGTAAATAACATTTTAAATCGAATTGTTGCATTAGGAATAAATAATGTATACCTTTCTTTTGTTATTCCTGTGTTTTGGTTTGTAAAAATTTGCACCCGCCCCAGACCCTATGCTTTGAATACAAATTTCACACAGCTTTTCATTGCCAATAAGCAAACACTACAAGAGAAGGCGAAATTATACATGATGTGATATTACTGACTATTATTTTTATTTCCGTTTGGTTGCAAGTTTTATTGAATTAAAATGTTTCATGATTTCAATATGAAAAAAAAATTTATACTGCTTTTTACTAACAGCACTTTGCTTTCGATTTCAAAATAAGGAACTAGAAGCGTCTTGTCACCACGCGTTAGAAGACGTGATGTTTTAAATACGGTATGTGATTTCATACCTTTCTGAAATGTATCATTTTGTATAGGAATAAAGAGAAAAATAACAAAATAATGGTTTTTTTTACTGACATACCTACCCCATTATAGGGAGCAATGTTCCTATGTAAAAATACATATTCAAAAATGTATCCCTACCTTCAGTCCATATTTTTTTTATACAATGTAACCAGAAACAAAGAGTTTTTGTGGCTTTGCTATATGAATCCATTTAACAGGCCTGAAATATACTTTCCTTATAAAAACATCTCCTACAGCTTATGAAAACTCTCCTGCACACTCACTAAACCCTGTTTCCTGAGCACAATGAATACTGTGAAAGATCGGGAATTTCCAAAACAGGAAGTTGCATCCTCTGGATTTCCTGATAATCTTGAGATGAAGAAATTAATTACTGATTTGTTTTTATATATTTCACTTAAACTGATCTATTGTTTAACATTTGAAACATTGTTTTATTTCTGCAGCACATGGACTACAAAGTGTTCTAAAATGAAACATGAATAAAAACTGACTTTTCTACAAAATAGTATTCTTCTTTTATCTTATTTATCTTTATCAGAGCTAGCCATAGCAAGTCAATCTATAAAAGACCTCGCTCCATAGATTTGGCAATTGTTTTACGCCAGATGCCCTTCGTGATGCAACCATTTACTTGAGACCGGCACTAGATATACATTAGCATGTGTTCTCTAATGACTTATGTGCATACAAAGTAGCATAAAACTATTAAATTATAAATAATTACAACAATTTTTAAATATAGAGTAGGGGGCACAACAGTGGTGCTGTGGCCTCACAGCAAGTAGATCCCGGATTCGAGCCCTAGCTGGGGCGACTTTCCGGTTTCCTCCTGCATTCCAAAGACATGCATGATAGGTTAATTGGTGTCTCTAAATTGCCCATTAGTGTGTGAATGTGTGTGTTGACCCTATGATGAATTAGTGCCCTGTCTATGGTTGTTCCTGCCCTTGTGCTTAGAGTTGCTGGGTGGGTAGCGGCATCCCTGTCACCCTAAATTAAGATGAGGCCTTATAGGAAATAATTGATTGAAATATAAAGTATTGTGCAAAAGTACATTTTTATCAGAAAATAAAATGTTATTTAAAAATGTTTGTATGTCGGCAACACATTCCACAACAGAGCACTTCGAAAACAAATTAAAATAATGATGGCTAATGGGTTTTACAGCAGAAGACTACTGTACAGTAATGTGTGAAAATGATATAGAAACATGCACAGACATGTGGTAAAGCAACGATGTCTTACGCACACATGGACGATTAGCTATTTTTACGCAATAAAAATAAAATCCCACTCAGCCCCTGAAATTATTTTTATTATTATTTAGTGCGCTAAATCAAGGTGTGCTGCATTTGAAATGTGTACCTCATGTTTTTCTGCACTCGCTGTAGTGTTTCCTTATATCTCATAGTCGCTGAATCCGGCTTGCTTTATTTATGACATTATCTTTAACTTCCGACCGCAATGAACTCATCTGCCCAGTTTACATTTTATATGTGGCACACATAGGCACGTTGGGCACACATGGACAGCAATATGCCAAAGTCAGTCTGCTCCCGACTCTTAAAGGGAATAGCAAATGACATGCTGATTGGCTTATTGCATGTTACACACAAAACACATCCATGAATAATTAAGAGAATGCGTATGTGCCTTTTGCATATTTCGAGCCTCGAACGGCATACAATTACACTTGCATAACCATCACTTGACTCCAACAAGAAAACTTCCATTATAAAATTTTGTGGACAGAAGAAGAAACTAGGGTTGCCAGATTTCAGATATCCGCGTAGGAAGCAAACACCGAGTCCCAGTTTTTTAATACTCGGAACCGGCAACCATAGAAGAAACTGAAATTTCTCGAAATGATAAAAGAAGATAATATAACCAAAATTCTGAACAGTCAATAACAGCACTTTATGCTGATGCAATGTTACGAGCGAAGCTATGCACTTGCATCTTCCCGGAAGTAAGGTCTCGCGATAAAATGCCTTTAAATGCCAGGCAATGAAAACTCATCCAAGTCGCATTTGTGATTTATCGACAAAGCTGAAGTATCGAATCAGTTTTGCGCAAAACTGTAATGGAAACATAGCTACTGACTCATCCCAAATCAACTAAAGATCATTAAAATAGGGCCCTTGAAATTGAATATGGACTTAAACAATCAGATATATACTGTATATATGCTTGCCACTGTACATCCCAGTTACCTGAATTATGTCTTAATTAATGTACCAATAATTTCATAAATTCATGATTTCATTCATTCATTATCTAAACTCACTTAATCCTAGTTCTAGGGTCAGGAGAATCTCTGGGCACGAGGGCAGGAACAACCCTATACAGGGCGCCAATTTATCATAGAGTGTTCATGATTTCAGATATGGTATTATGTCTGTAGCATCCTATATTATAATCATGTTATTTGTCCGGTCATTTCATATGGCATCATTGGTTTGCAAAACACTAACTGAGAATTTAAATATCTTGTCAGCAATTGTATCCCCAGGGAGTTACACCCTTTTATTAACGTTCCTGGCTTTTTTCAGCAGCACACACTCTGCCACACATTCTATCCGGGCTGCAGTTTTACTCATTCTACACCCAATTCTATACTCAACCATATTTCCTGACTGCTATAATCATTGTTTCTTCTTAAATGACATTTCTCATTCTTGCGATTTACAAGGTTGCCCCAATAGTGAAAGCACCCTAAATATTATAGTGATTGTCCTGTCTGGTGTCCATCTCAAAGCCAAATGGCTTTCGTCGTCCGTAGTCTTTCCCAACTGCCTTATCAGCTCTATAAAACCGGTGGCCAAAAAATGATATTCATTACTTCTTGGCCTGATAGCAGTTACACACAAGTTCTTCCCACTGGCTAAAAATTACAGCTATCCTGATCAGTACCTCGCATTTTTTCTACTCCTGCACCCTGCTCTTTATCGGTGCTGTAATAAAAGATGTGGGGATGACAGATTCCTTTCTCACCAGCCTAAAGAGTGATGGACTGCAGATTCAGCCCTAAAGACTCAACAAAAAACAGCCAATGAAAGTGTCACGACGGAAATGCTGGAAGTCAAGACATTTTCGCTGAACCATTTTAAGACATGCTTCAAGTTGGCTCATAAAAGGTGAGAGCGGTCTTTATGTGGGCGATTTGAAGCAATGCATCATGGGCAGAGAGAGAGAGAGAGAAGAGAGAGAGAGAGATAATAAAGGTAGACAGTGGACTGTCTGCTACTTTCTTTTATGCTGCAAAGATAAACTGTTAATATGGTGCAGCCATACTAATGATGATCAAGTTGTTCCGAAATCAACAGGTTTCTTAGTCCTGGAACAAGTGAAACATTTCCACTGAATCAAATCCAGGACGTCCATGTGATCTGTAGTCATTGATTTGGTATGGCAGGGACAACTCTAGACAGAGAACTTGCAGTAATCACACACATTCAGTAACACATTAAAAGCAAATTAGCAACAATTAGCCTAATACAGGTGTTTGACTATGGGAGGAAACTGGAGCACCTGGAGGAAACCCACACTCCACACAGAAAGCCCTGCCAGGAAACTCTGGAAACCCTGGACTTTCTTGCGGTGTGGTGGAATATCTACCTGCTTAAGCAATTCTGTTTGAATCCAAGGGTTAATATTGCACAGGGTAGAGCTCTGTGTTATGCAAATATAAACTCTAATACAGAGCAGTTTTCTTGTATCTTGTGATTTGTTCCAGATATGTTTATAGCAGCTACTTTGATAAATTATTATATACGTTCCAATTTTACAACTGTGGCAGATTCTCCAAAATGATTTGTAAAACCTGGTGTGAGTATTTCAGAAACTGATGATCTACTGGGATTTTCATGCACAAGCATCACTAGTGTTTACAGATAACGGTCCGAAAAAGAGAATATATCCAGTGAGCAGCAGTTGCGTGAACAAAAAGGTCAGGCAAGGATTCTTCAGACTGGCTCTAGATGATATAAAGGCAAAAGCAACTCAAATAACCACTCGTTACAACTACGGAATGAAGTATGCCTTGAAGACTAGCAAAGTGTACCTAATTAAGTTTCTGGTAAGTATTTTAAATATTTTTGTAGTGACTAAATAATGTAGAATTCATACAAATAAACATATATAACAAACTCTCACCAGGGATGCAGAAGTTGATAAGAGATCTGGATGCTCAGTCAGCTTATGCCTATCCTTTGGAACACATCTGTGCAGCATATAATACATGTATGATAGTAATTGGAGTTTTGAGCTGACGAAAAAAATTGGGATGCTTACACTAATATCACTAGTTCAAAGCAATGATGACGCATGACATAACAAAATCTGAGCCTAGAACTTTGGCAGTCTATGATCTGTATATGTAGATAAGGCTCAAGCTGCAGGATGTGGACATTTGTCTTCACAAACGTAATGGATGCCAACAAACACTACAAGTATTTCAACAGGTTTCTGGGGCAGATTCTACTTCCAGCACAATATGCATGAGATTGTTGAACAAAAAGCACAGAAGGTCCTTATACAACCATATTTATATATAAATATATTGAATATATAAATATACTACAGTACTAGTGAAATTATTCTTTTCCAAAAGACAAATAATTCATAAATTATCATAAATGCGTTTTACTATTTCAAAAGTCATGTGCGCAAAGGTGTTGCTTACCACCAGGCAAGGGAAAATACTGACTGGGGCCCCAGGGCAGTCAGCAGACACCCGAGGGCTGACAAACGTTAAACTAACACATTGGCAACATGTTAAATTTGCACCTTGCTAAACCTCCACCGCTCCTAAACATGCACACGGACCCCAAATAAACAACAAATTTTATAATTTATTTTTTATTCTGTTTTTTTTCCATAATTCCTCATTTGTCCATACACTTTTGATGTTCTTAATATTTTGAAAATACTAATGTATGTAGTTTATGTAATGTAATGTATGTAGTTAAATGTTAGATGCACAGGGTTGGTGTAAATCTTTGACTGGGCCCTGGCTATCTCCAGAATTACCACTGTAAGTACCGTACATATGTAGGATCAGGGTCTGTTTTGGACTGCGTGTTGGACACCAAAAAATAGGCAAAACATTTTTAAAAATCACTAAATTAGAGTTAAAAAGTGCATCATGTTTGTTATTTTCCAAGAGTCACATATCTCACATTGTTTCATTTCTTTTACTTGATAGCAATTTGATTGCAGTTGCAAATGTCTCTGTTGTTATCCATTATATTTAACATTTCTTGTTGTAAAACATCTATCAAACAAATTGTAGAAGCTATTTAGTTCTTGCTTCCTTGAAACAAATTACAATAAATAATATAATATTTTAAAAATTAAAGAAGGTGTAATGCTTTATAACATTTATAAAGTCTTTACATACAAATCAGGGCAGCACGATGCTACAGTGGATAGTGCTGTGGCCTCACAGCAAGAGAAACCGGGTTCAATCCCCGGCAGAAAGGCGACCTGGGAATTTCTGTGTGGAGTTTGTATGTTCTCCGCGTGTGGAGTCATGTGGGGAGTCCAAAGACATGCGTGTTAGGTGAAGTGGAGATGCTATATTGTCAATCCCTTGTGTGTGTATGTATATGACTTGAGTATAAGATGTGAAGCTTGTGTATGAAAATGTTCCTGTTGTCAATATGACTATCAATGTCAAAGATTATGTTAATAAACCAATAAAACAAACATACAAAACACTCACGCTCCTTACAGACATCGAAAATATCCTCTTCCAAAAAAAAAACCTTATACAAAGCTATATACAATAACTATATAGTCTATTCTTTTTAAATAACAATGCATTTTCAAATGACTTTATTACTCAGTTCATTTGTTGTTGTCCCGTTGTAAGTTAACTGATCGAAGCTTTGATTCAACTCTTATGAACAATCAGATCTGAGAATTCAGCAGCGGCGTGGTTTACTAAAATAATATGCACAAATGACATTTTAAAGACGATCATCTCTATCACTGTATGATTTTTAATCATTAATTTTACTCGTACCTTCCAAAATACCTTCTAGAAAAATGCATGTTGTTGGTTAAAGATGTTTATATCCTGTACTGTGATTAGCATGTAATATCCTGTGCTATCAAAATACCCAGATCGGTTAGTTGAATTCTTATCACACACCTCTTTCCATCCGCATCCATTCACTAGCTGTGTCAGATGGGACTGTATTTCACGTTTCACACGTACATAGAGCTCGGTGTGTGTGTGTGTTCAGAGCAGGGGAACTAAAGAGACCTGTCTGTATAACGGCCACTCTTGATGGAGGGCCTATCCGGGCGGCTAACACCATGCACTAAGATTGTTCTAGACCTCAGGGCCCCGGAGGAAACATATATCCACCTGGCAACAGGGGTTGCAAGTGTGTGCGTGCGTGTGTTTTCAGGCAGATCTAATCACGGGCTAATAACAGCACTGTAGGAGTCATTGGCCCTCGTAAATCTATGTGCAAAATAATTGCTAATACACTGGTTATCGATTGGCACTCGGGCACCTCATTTTGCGAAGGCCGGGATGAAGAACTAACACAGTGACAAGGGTAAAGTGTTATTTCTGCAGCGCAGAGACAGCTGGGCTGCGCGGACGATTCGGGCACGCCGTAATTCTTAATTGACACCTGTCAGGATAATGACTGCAGGCCCAGCTGCTGCGTGAGAATTTCTCTCCACTTCTGTTCATCTGTCAGCTCTAATACCTTTCCAAATGCCACTCCTTTATTCCTGCTCTCTATTTTAGACCCCATTCTCTCTCTCTCACACACACACACACATCATCTCTGCCTAAATAGAGCTAAAATAGCTGAAAGCTTTTGTTTAAGCATGAAAGTTAGGAGGCAGGATCTCTCGCTTTCATCTTGGCATTTTGTATGTCGCAGGATATTTGGAGTAGGAAGATCACTGGGCGAGGAACACAGAGTCCCAGGACGGCACTTCCTAGAGTTTGAGGAGGCGTAACAACCTGTTTACTGAACATCATCAAAAAGCTTGTTTTTGTTTCATGTTTATCTTTCAAAGCCGATGTGTATGACTCTATTAACAGGGAAGTCATGACTAAAAGTGTGTTTTGTGCATATTCTCTGTGTGTGTATGCACTCTGCAAAATACTGGTTTTATCCTTCACAGGTCAGTAAGCACCTCGCCAGAGTCTAACACATCAAAAGCTGGACCCCTGCACTGGAGCCGGAGCCAATTTTTGTCTTCTGAATGTACACATGTAGGGAACGCTGTTAGTGCATTTGCTCGAGTGCTCGTGTCTTTTCATCGACTTATAATAGAGTAAACATCCGCATCACCACTTCCCGTCTTTCAGAGTGACAAAAAAACCCAAAAAGAAGACGAGAACAGTAAAGAACTTGGAGGACTGAGAGTAGTGTGACGCAGTCCCGTGGGTTTTGCGCTGACCTCTGCGTACTCCCCGAGCTCCCAAACTCTCATTACTGGGGCAGGACTTCAGATTTTCTCTCTTTTGTCTTTTTTCCCCTCTCCCTCCCTTTCTGTCGTCGCT
>JAOUQT010000026.1:2863258-2873800 GCA_025769995.1 Xyliphius kryptos | reverse complement strand
AGGGGTGTGGTCACCACCTGCAGAAGCTCTCCTTTATAGGGGGGTCTTGCTAAGTGCCTCTAATTTCTACCTGTTGTTTGTTTCACTTGCACAACAACAAGTGAAATGGATACACAATCAGTGTTGCACACAAACTGCACACTAATAATTCTGTTAAAGCATTATTAGGTTTCCATTAAAAACTTAGGAAATATATTTATATTCTGAAAAAAATAAAAGACAGAAATGACTCAGCAGAAAAGTTAGCTAGCTTTCTTAAGTCCCTTAACAAAAATATCTACACCATCAATGTTTCAGATTAACGAATGTGAATAAGAACATATATAGGCTATACATGCCTGTCCACCTGACACGATGGTATAAATATATAACCTGGATAAAAGCGTCGACGGGTACTTTTTGCTCGAAGCTGCCGCCACAGGAATCACCACGGGAACATTAAAACCGGAGAAACGGTTCAAAGTTCTGAGAATTTGGTTGTTTTTCCACAACGTAGGACTCAAGGATGAAAATAGTTTAAGCTTAATCGAAATACGAGTACAATAGAAGTCAATTTCTGTTCCCCAAGGTGCAACTTACTCAAATGTACCCCCTATGGCTAATTTTGGACCTCATGGTAACTACGTGCACTTTCTCAGACTACTTATTTTTCTAATGTGCAATATAAAGTGAGGGAAATCCATTTTTGAGACACTTTTTCAAGCTCCTATTTCTTGGTACAGTATGTTCTGATGAACCAGGTCACATTAATGTGTGTTGGTATGGCCAGATGGAAGTGGACAGTTAATTGCACACCACACTTAGGAGAAGGTGTAACCAACACGTCTTTCCGTTGAAAGATAATCGTAAAAATTACAGACCGTCAGTGAGGTGAAGGCATTCAGATTATACGAGACCTTCAGAATGATTTTGAGAAGTCCAAGCAACATGTCAAAATCTTTACGAGCAGTTCATTTCAATGCCACACGAGGCGTCCACCTCAAAATTACTCAAGAAACTGAAGGAAATTAAAAACTATCAACAATTTTTTGCATTTCTTCCTCTAAGAATGAAATTCCCTTAAATACTTGTCATTTTTAAAAAAACTAAAGTAGCATATTTCTCAAAACTGGTTCAATAAAGCAAAAAAATGGGAAAAGGCGTGCTTACAGTATGCACATATACAATTAAATAAGGTTCAATTAATAAATGTGGGGCGGCACGGTGGCTTAGTGGTTAGCACGGTGGCTTAGTGGTTAGCACGTTCGCCTCTCAGCGCTGGGGATTCCTGGTTTGAATCCCGATCTGGTTGGAGTTTCCATGTCCTCCCTGTGTCCGCATGGGTTTCCCCCGGGTTTCCTCCCACAGTCCAAAAACATGGAATCCAGGTAAAGTGAATGCTCCAAATTGCCCCGTATTGTGTGTGAGTGAGTGTGTGCCCAGCGATGGATTGGCCCCCTGTCCTGGGTGTATCTGCCCAGCGCCCGAAATGTTCTCCCCTGGATGGGCATGGGGAACCCCCACTACTACCCTCGTAGAGGAATAAGTGGAAGATAATGAATGGATGAATGATAAATGTGTTCATTTAAAGCAAAGATTATTAAAAATCTTGTCTTCCGGAACTTAATCCAGTCTGATTTTTAAAGAGAACATCGGTCGCTAAGTAACAGGATACCGGATTAGTGCTCAGTGTGAATCGGCTGGCTGTTTATAATACTCTGTATTTCCATTTATGGTACATGATTTAAAATAATATACCGTATATCACACATCGATACGAATGTTGTCATCACAGCTGGACAAACAGGCCAGCCAATCAGATTTAAGAACCGGAAGTATCATTAAAATGCATTATAACTCACCCAGTATTACAGCAGGGGTGTACAAATGTCCCCTTTTGCCCATTTTACTTCCCAAGTTCAATAGAACTTCTTTTATTTTTTAATGTACAGATGCAATGCAGAACGAGTCGATTAAAAAGTGCTGACTGTCATGCATTCCTCTATAGTCACCTGACCTACAACAAGGCATTATGGGACTGTTAAAGGCCTTTTGACACTATGGATTAAAATTGTAAAGTACAACATTTTTACGATGCATTCCGGTTTGTGTCTTATACAGTTCGCCAAGATTCCACTGCCCCCCCCCAGCCCACATTACACTTCCGTGCACTGTTCACAAGCTGCAAAAAAGGAGGCTAGGAAAAGTGGTCACAAAATGCTTTGAGGAATATTGTGATAACATTTGAACGCCTTGGAACTAAATTGTGGAGTTAATGCCGCTTTAAAGCACAAGGTAAACATCAGAATCCGAATTCTTCATTAATCACTGGGGGGGGAAATTGCAGAAGGGGGGAACCAAATACTTAGCAACCTGAGGGTTTATGCAGAAAGGTGACTCATACAGATTCTATTCATCGTATATTAATACAGATGTGGGTTTCTGATGGAAATTAAAATGTATTTGAAACATATTATTTGGTAAAAAGGCTTATTCTCTCTCTCTCACACCCACAATTCAGCAGTTAACTGTGTGTTATGCTGCATGTATTGCTGAGGGATAGCTGAACAGTCTTACACTTCCAGCAGAGCGACAGCGCTCAGGTATTTACGACCCGCCATCGCTGAGGCTCGTCACACACTGCAGCTGCTCTGACGCCCTTAAGTAGAGCTGGATTGCACTGCCATAACCAATTTAACATGGAGATGATGCCTTATCCAAGACAAGCTACACCCTTCCCACACATACACACTCAACTAAAGTGCTAACGTTTTATAAACTCATCTACTTCAGTGCATCAAATAACATATTTACATAATGAATTATATAATCAATCATTATACAAATTCAATTTCATTTCACTAGGCTCTAAACACAAAAAATGATAAAATTATTAAACGGATTCCCGACATTCAGGTACTTTGTTACAGTGGGTACGATGATCCAAATTGTCTTACTATACATAAATGAGTTCACCATGTCCATCCAGGGGAAAACGTCTCGAGCGCTGGGCAGATACACCCAGGACTGGGTGCCGATCCATCGCTGGATACACACTCACACACTATACAGGGCAATTTAGAGTATTAAATTTAAGGTTCAATCGATAAATACAGGGCGGCACGGTGGCTTAGTGGTTATTACGTAGCGCTGGGGATTCCCGGTTTGAATCCCGATCTAAGTGGAGTTTCCATGTCCTCCCCATGTCCGCATGGGTTTTCTTCGGGTTCTCCGATTTCCTCCCACAGTCTAAAAACATGCATTCAAGGTAAATTAAATGCTCCAAATTGCCCTGTATAGTGTGTGTTTGTGTGTCTAACTGTATAGTGTTTGTTTGTGTGAAATTATTTAACGGATTCCCGACATTCAGGTACTTTGTTACATTGGGAACGATGATCCAAATTGTCTTACTGTACATAAATGAGTTTAAAACATTGATTCATTCATTATCTTCCACTTATTCCTTTATGAGGGTCGCGGTGGGGTTCCCCATGACCATCCAGGGGAGAACGTTTCGAGCGCTGGGCAGATACACCCAGGACAGAGCGCCGATCCCTTGCTGGATACACACTCACACACACAATATACAGGGCAATTTAGAGTATTTAATTTCAGGTTCAATCGATGAATACAGGGCAGCACCGTGGCTTAGTGGTTAGCACGTAGCGCTGGGGATTATATATACAGTAGACTCTCACTTAGAAAGCTAGTACATTTCTTTGCTGCTGTGGTCCCTCACGGTTAAGTCCAGTTCTGACTTCTGTCTGAAGCTCTGAATGATGGCTATTTATGAAATATTCAAAGTTCTTTGATTTTAAGTGCACTTGTTTAACAACATCTTTAACACAATCCCTCCACTGTGAACTGCAGACTTCAAATGAATCATCAGGGTATCACATCTGACAGGCCGACTTCGAATCACTTAGAGAAATTATAATAAAACTTTGACCTGTGTTAAAGTGGTTGTTAAGATAATTATAAAGTGGAAACCTTTTTTAAGTTAATGAATTAATTAGTCCCTAGCATTTATGCGCTCATGCAGCTCTTTATGGTTCAGACCCTGATTATTAAGCCACACATTAACTACACACCATCTACACATTAACTACACACCAGCATATGTATAATCAACCAGTGGTTGCAGTCCCAGTGAACACGTCTGATATGCTGTGATTAAGTTCTTGATTCTGATTGGATGAAAGTAGGCCTGGGCGATATATTGAAAATTTATCGATACGGAAATTTATCACGATAACTGATGTCATTTTGCTCATATCGGTATTTATGGTATGTCTTTTTTGTCGGCTACGTTCATATTCCTTTAAAAGGCTTTGATTTACATCATAGAGATTTGATATGGTATGTAGGTTATATACGTATACATTTGTACATATGTATTCATATAGAGTGGCACGGTGTCTTAGTGGTTAGCACGTTCGCCTCTGAACGCTGGGGGTTCCCGGTTTGAATCCTGATCTGGGTAGAGTTTCCATGTCCTCCCCGTGTCCGTGTGGTTCCAAAAACATGGATACAATGTAAATGAAAAGCTCTAAATTGTGTTTGTGTGTGGCTGTGTGAGTGAGGGTGTGCCCAGTGATGGATTGGCGCCCTGTCCTGGGTGTATCTGCCCAGCGCCCGAGACGTTCTCCCCTGGATGGGCATGATGACCCCACCATGACCCTACAACAGGATTAAGCGGATGATAATGAATAAATGAATGTATTCATGTGTATACACACACACACACACACACACACACACACACACACCCACACACACGTTCTACGCCAATGTGGCATTCATTTTTACAGGCACGTTTCATTGCCAACTAATTAATCTGTATTCATTTCCATCTTCGTTAAAGTTTTTTAAAGGAGTCCCTACACATTATCCACTCTACCCGCGCCCCAATCGCTATGGAGATAACACACGCCAAGTGCCCGCATCATCCCCCCCACTTTACCCACGTGCCAATCACCATCGAGATAACACATGGCAAGCATCCACGTCATCCCTTTGGCTCTATTTGCGCGCCAATTGCTATTGATATAACACACGGCAAGCACCCGCATCATCCCCTCAATTCTATCCGTGCGCCAATCGCTATTGAAAGAACACACTGGAAGCACCCGCATCATACCCTTAATTCTACCCGCGCGCCAATCGTTATTGAGATAACACACCCCAAGTGCCCCGCAATCTCCAATTTGCCCTACCGACTCCCATACTCCTCCAGTTTTCCAGATTGCTTATAAGCTTTACAAAAGCGGCCACCCTTGCCAGCTTACCTTCCCACTCTCTAATTGGTGGAACACCCTCATATTTCCATCTTCTACACAAAATCTGTCTATCTACCATAATACTGGTTACAAACTGTAAAACTGACTCATCCCCAAAAACAAAGACCTATGACTCAGCAAGATCTGAATTTCTGTTTGTGCTTTTAACTAAATCCACGTTAATGTCATTGTACGTCCTCCTTCCATTCTGAAGCCCGACTTGCTTTATAAAACAAACTGCGCCACCCAGAACGACGGCGCACACGAACTTCTCGTTCCTCGGGGCAGAGACGTTGCAAACATGCGCAGCTCGTGGACCGCGCCGCCGTTTCCACAGGCTGTTTTTCTTCGAGTGTTTGCTGGTTGTGGGAATGTAGACCAGTTGGTTATGGGCCATTAATGCCAAGCTTGATCATGAGGAACAAGGCTAACATGCTGGAGTCTCTTGATCTACTCCTGATCTGCAGCTGTGCTCTCCATTTCCCCGAGCCTCAGCAGCATAAAACAGAGAAACGGAGACAAGGCGCTGTTAACACCCTCTCTAACGCTTCTAATGCATCGCTCTGAAGCGACCACATAAAGACCGCTCACGCCTTTTTATGAGCCAGCTTGAAGCACGTCTTAAAATGGTCGCGCAAAACCGCCTCAACTTCCCGTAGTTCTGTGGTGACACTTTCATTGGCTGTTTTTCGTGGAGTGTTTAGGGCTGAATCTGCAGGCCATCACTCTTTACGCTGCTGAAAGGGGACGCTGTCAGCCTTCCCATCTTTTATTACTGCACCGATAAAGGCCGGCCTGCGCCCAGGAAGACAATAGCATGCCAATGTTCAGAGCGGCTGTAATTTGCGCCTTGTGGAGACGGTGTGTGTAACTGATAGCAGGTGAAGAAGTAATGAATATCATTTTTTGGGCGCTAGTTTTATAGCACTGATAAGGCGCCGCGGAATGGATACAGCAGAGGAGTGTCGTTTGGCTTAAAGATGGACAACGTACAGGTCAGAAGGTCTGACTACACCATGCTTACTCTCATTTTCTCAGCCATTTTGGAATGTCATTAGATGGAATTCAATATTGTTCGTTTTGTAGTAACTCGATCGGAGTCATGCTGTGAAAAATATCATGGACTAATATTTACATTACATTCGGTCATTTTGCATATACTTTTATTTAAAGTATTTGAGCTCTGGTTTTGTGAATACATGGACAAAATTAGTGGATACACCAAATAAAGTAAAAAATAATAATTATTTATATGGTTAATATTGGCGGCACGGTCGCTTAGTGGTTAGCACATTCGACTCTCAGCTCTGGGGAATTCCGCATGGGTTTCCTCTGGGTTCTCCGATTTCCTCCCAAAGTCCAAAACCATGGATTTAAGGTAAATTGAATGCTCTATAGTGTGTGTTTGTGTGTATGGCTGTGTGAGTGTGTGCCCAGCGACACACTCATACTCCTGGGTGTCCTGCTCAGCTCTAAAACATTTTCACCTGGATGGGCATAGGGAACCCACCCATGACCCTAGTAAAGGATGTGAGGAAGATAATTAGATAATAAGATTTAATTATTATAGTATAGAATAGCATAACATATTTTATGTTTGCTTATATATCTAAAACATGTATATAAACGTATACACTTTTCATTTTTAGGTCCAAAACAGAAAAAAACATTTCCCTCAGACCGTCCCCTCAAGGGAAAGTGAGTTGTAGTTGTATATGGTGTTTTTTTTTCTGTTACTTTTTTGTGATATATTTGTTTCCACTGATGGAGCCCCACCACATTTTGATTCCAAACATGGCCACCACTTCCCACAAAACAACAATTCCTTTAATGTTATACAAATTCCTGCATCAGGTGACTGTTTGTTTCCATCAGTCGAATATTTTTGGAAAAATATCACTGATAAAACTGTAGCGCTCAAAGTTCGCAACATGGCTGTAACCTTCGTTTGCCAACATTGGGACACTTTCAGATACGTGCGTTCTGTTGTTTCCATTTACAGAAGCATAATTATACGGTCTGCTCAACAATACACTGACTACATGAACACTTCCGGAGTTTATGATGGCGAGGAAGAAATAGGACTGACAACGCTATACTGGAGAAAGGCTTAATAATACGGCGTGGGCTACACGGCAGGTCAGTTAGCGTTGTATATTTGGGTTGTGTATTGTTATAAAATCAAAAAGCACAAACACAAGAGAGTCCCTTTGCTCTCCTAAGTACTCACGTTGTACATGATGCTATTGCTAATGCAAAATGGTATTTGCCTGGAACAAACGCAATTGAGTTTATTCATCCATTATCTTCCACCTAATCTTTTACAAGGGTCACGATGTGGTTCCTCATGCCCATCCAGGAAGGAACGTCTCGGCCGCTGGGCAAATACACCCAGGACAGGGCACCAATTCAACGCTGGGCACATACAGACAAACTATGGGGCAATTTAGAGCCGCCAGTTTACCTTGAATCCATGTTTTCGGACTGAAGGAGGAAACCGGAGAACCTGGAGGAAACCCACACAGACACGGGGAGAACATGGAAACTCCATCCAGATTGGGATTCGAAGGTGGAATCCCAAGGACTAAGAGGCGAATATGCTAAACACTAATAAACATAAAAATAGAAGTACAAATGGGGCATGGTAGCTTAGTGGTTAGGGTGTTGGACTATCAATCTAAAGGTTGTGGGTTCAAATCCCAGATCCACTGAAGTTACCAATGTGGGCCCTTGAGCAAGACCCTTAACCCTCGTTGTCCCAGGGTTGCTGAGACCAACCCTGTGTTCTGACCCCAACCATCAAGTTGGGATACCTGGAAGTCGCTTTGGATGAAAGCGACTGCTAAAAAATGTCTTGAACACAAATCACAGAATCAGAATGTTTGTCTCGTACTCGTCCACAAGACGCCAAAATGTAACTAAACGTCAAAATCGGCATAAAATCGCAATTTTACCAACTATTTACTCAGTTCGCTACTAAAGCCCATCAGATTCCAGTGGAGTTAAACGAATACTGGCTATCAAAATCCCCAAACCCCTTAATTTCAATGCCTCACTCCGACTGACCCACAGAAACCGGTCTTCGTTTCACCCAGACGTGGTATGGTGACGATCCGTTGACTTAAAGACCGAAAGAAAGCAACAAAAAAAAAAACCACTCTGAGGAGGTTTATGTGGGCAGTTTGTCATACGCTTCTCCTGTAAGCGCAATATGGGTGGTTTGTTTTCACGAAAGACACAGATGGTCTTCTAACAACCAGTATCACACCACTGCAGGGCTCAAATCGACGATATAATGATGGGAAAAATATGAAACCCACATGCCTCATCAGTTCAGCAGCGGAAAACCGGCAACGCTAACAAGTCTCCTCCACACTGCTCACCCGGTACACCGACCATCCAATGCCATTCTGTCGCGTGAGGTGCGTCGGACCTCGAGAATCAACCGCCTTCCTTCAGGATCCATCGGCTGGTTGCCTCAGCGCTGTATTTTACGCACCACTATAAGGGTGAGCACTAAAGAGGGACCTGTCGGTATAACGGCGGCGTGTGATGGAGGGTCCAACAGGGTGGCTAACACTGTACACCGAGATTGTTCTAGACCTCAGGGCCTCGACGGAAACATATATCCACCTGGCAACAGGGCTGTAGATTGTGTGTGCGCGTGTTTCGGGCAGATCTAATCACAGGCTAATAACAGCACAGTAGGAGTCGTTGGCCCTCGTAAATCAATGTGCAAAATAATTGCTAATACACTGGTTATCGATTGGCACTCGGGCGGCTCATTTTGCGAGGCCGGGGCGAAGAACTAACACAGTGACAAGGGTAAAGTGTTATTTCTGTGGCACGGGAGACAGCTGGGCCGCGCGGACGACTCGGGCGCGCCGTAATTCTTAATTGACACCTGTCAGGATAATGACTGCAGGCCCAGCTGCTGCGCGAGAATTTCTCCCCACTTCTGTTCATCTGTCAGCTCTAATACCTTTCCGAACGACGCTCCTTTATCCGCGCTCCGTTTTCAGGCCCGTTCACCGCCAGCCCCCCCTCCCTCTCCGGCTCGCGCACTCTCAGTGGCTCCTCATTGGGCCAAACGAGCCGAAAGCTTTTGTTTAAGGATATAAGGTAAGAGCCTCCAACAAAGTACACTCTCGCGCTTTCATCTCAGCCTTTGTACGTCGTCGGGGCGCGGGGTATTTGGAACAGGAAGAAGGGGGAGTCGGGAACAGAAAGTCCCAGGACACCACTTCGCCGAGTTTGAGGAGGCGTTACATGTGTTTACCGAACATCATCAAAAGGCTTCCTCTCGTTTCATGTTAATATGTCAGAGCCAATATGGTGACGTTCGGTCTGAGGGGGGTGAGATACGGGACAAAGGGTGATAAACGTGTAGAATACATTGAACACACAGGTAAAAAAGTTTGGGTTTATGTGCGGATTTAATCATCCAAACAGGAACTGGTTTCAACTGCTGATTAATGACATAAAAAGAACAAAGTTGATATTTTATTGGATTCACTTTAAAATAACGTATGAAGAATTAAAAAACGTTAAAAATCATCATAAAACCACAATATAGTAACTACTAAGTTCTCTACCAAAGCTCAGTCCAGAGTCCTCCCTCAAATCATCAGTTATTATAACCAGAAGTTATCATCTTGGTCCATAGATTACCAAAATTCATGAGTCAATCAAAAATAAACTAGGTTTTAAAAAATGTTTGCTGATGTTTTTTTCCTGTACATCACTGGGTCTCTGAATTATGAGGTTGTTTTACGGTCGTTTTGCGAACATTGCACCATATAAGATGTTTCTGCAGATTACTTTATATTCATTCATCATTATCTTCCGCTTAATCCTCTACAGGGGTCGCAGGGGGTTCCCCATGCCCATCCAGAGGAGAACATCTCAGGTGCTGGGCGAATAAATCCAGGACAGGGCACCAATCTATTACTGGGCACACACACACACACACAGACTATAGGGGCAACTTAGAACAGCCAGTTTTAAGGCTGGGAGGAAACCCATGCGAACACGAGGAGAACATGAAAACTCCACCCAGATTGAGATTCGAACCGGGAATACCCAGCGCTGAGAGGCGAATGTGCTAATTACTAAACCGCCTGTTACTTTGTATTTAAATATATTACTGTTGTGCAAATGGAACAGACAACAGGTAGAAATGAGAGGCGCTTAGCAAGACCCCCCTATAAAGGAGTGCTTCTGCAGGTGGTAACCACACACCTTTTCTCTGTTCTCATCCTTTCTGGCTGATGTTTTGGTCACT
>JAOUQT010000026.1:2834761-2849941 GCA_025769995.1 Xyliphius kryptos | reverse complement strand
TACTAGCAATCTGTACCTAATAAAATGGCCAGTGAATGTATTTTATTGATAAACCATTATTTCATTCATTATTTCTAATAAATATAATACAAAAGTTCACAATGGCTGTTTTATCGTAATTGATCTGTAAACTTGATCGACTTCTAGTCTATGTAAGCCACTTTAAATGATCAATTCATTAGGAACTATTAGCAATGGTCTATGTGAGATTATCTCAGTGATACAGTGACAGTGATAGTAATTCATTTTGCCACTATGTTTGCACACAGCGGTCCTCTGCATTTCGCCCATCCGTGCAGTGAAACACACACATAGACAAACACTGGTGAAGTGAACAGCCAGCACAGCGCCCGGGGAGCAACTGGGGGTTAGGTGCCTTGCCCAAGGGCACTTCAGACATGACTTGTCGGTACTTGGAATCAAACCAGGGACCTTTCGGTCGCATGGCTGGTTCCTTAATCACAAGCCTACGACTGCCCCACATGCACATATTAACCCCAAGCTGAAATCATTCAGCTATTTGCTGAAGCATATACTTATTTCTTAACCATATTTATTAATTTAAACAATGACAGAAACAATGCTCAGCTCCACATGTTCTCTTTCTCTCTCTCTGTAGCGGGATAGTGCAGCACCAAAGGACACCACCACTGTGCTCTCTTCTTCAGTCTGCCTCATAATAATTGCCTCGCATTCTGTTTTATAATTTAACTTTCAGCAAACTCACAATTTCAATGAGATTCAAATCAATGAGATTACTTCATGGAGTAATGTTGTTTTACAGTGTTTTGTATTTATTCATAATGTCCATTTATTACATTAATTCATTCACCTGACAACTCTTAGCACAAAGGGCAGGAACAACCTTAAACTGGATGCCTCTCTGTCATAGGTAATCAACACACAAAAACACACACTAAATCGGAACACCAGAAGAAAACCCATGCAAACATGGAGAGAACATGAAACTCCAAGCAGAAATTTCCCGGGTCATCCCACATGGGGTCCTTCTTGCTCTGATGTGGCAGCACTACCCACTGTGCCACCATGACACTTGGTTTTATTACAATTAACAATAAAATGCCATCAAATACAGAAAGCCCTTACATATTAGTAGTATAATAATATAATATATGCATAGAATATCTGCTATTAAATGTTTAGTTGTCTTTGAATGTCATTCTGATGAATGACTTTGCACACTGCACTTATAAAGTACCATGCAAAAGACTTAGGCACTCTTTTTATTTTTTATCTAGTAAAGATTTTGTTTTATTTGTATGAATTTTGCATCAGTGAGTCAATGCAGAATGATTTTAAATTATACAAAATATTTTTTATATGGCAGCAAAGAACCCAACATATTAAATAACAGTCCACTTTTCAAAACAAAACACAATGGAATCTGCTGGGTTTTGTTCCAAATAAAAAGCAAGTCTCCGGACGAATTGTGTCAGATTCTACGAGATCTTCTGAAAATATTACAGTGTGGCCAAAATGTATTTAGTCAGTCACTGATTGTGCAAGCTATGATGGATTGGCACCTTGTCTAAGTTTGTTCCTGTCCTCGTGCCCAGAGTTGCCAGAGTTGGGAACTGGCTTCTCTGTGACCCTAAAACTAGGATTAAGCGGGTATAGATAGATAGATAGATAGATAGATAGATCACTTTATTTATCCCAGTGGGAAAATTATTTTTTTCAGCAACATCCTCAAAAATAAAATAATTACAAGCAAGATAAGAAAAATGTATAAAAGGTATATAAAAATTAAATATAGTACAATAATAAATTATCTAAATATCTCAATTAAAGTTAAAGTGTGCAAATGAATATTCTAAATAAAGTGTGCTGATGTGTTTTTTCTGAGGAGTTCAACAGTGTAAAGTCCTGTGTTATTAATACTTATGTTTATGTATAAAGTGACTGCATGTGATTGCACTGCACTGTAATGAGTAATAGGTTCAAAGTAATGTGGTGTTGCCTACAAGTGGTGAGGTGTTGTACAATGAAATCGCTGTTGGAAGAAAGGATCTCCTGTACCGTTCCTTGCAGCGGAGCTGAAGTTGCCTGTTACTGAAAGTGCTCCACTGCTTAGTCAGTGAGTCATGGAGGGGTTGTGATGTGTGATGCCTTCCTGATCAGTTTGTTGAGCTTGGCTGTGTCTCATCTCCTGATGCTACCTTCCCAGCATACTGCAGCAAAGAACAGATCACTCGCAACAACAGACTGGTAGAAGATCTCCAGCATCTTGCTGCACACGTTAAAGGACCTGAGCTTCCCCAAAAAGTAGAGTCTGCTCATCCCCTTCTTGTACACAGCCTTTGTGTTGGTTTTCCAGTCCAGCTTGTTGTCCAGGAGCACACCCAGGTATTTGTAGGTGTCCACTAGCTCAACATCTTGACACTTAATGTTGATTACTCTGGTTCTTGTCCTTCTCCCCTGAAGTCCACCACCATTTCCTTCGTCTTGGCCACATTGAAAATCAGGTGATTCTCCTCACACCACATGATAAAGCTGTCCACCAGGTCTCTGTACTTTCCATTATTGCCATCCCTAATGCATACAACCACCACAGAGTCATCAGAAAATTTCAGAAGGTGGCAGAGGTCAGACATTTATTGGAAGGTAAAGAGGAATGGAAAAAGAACAATTCCCTCTCGTGCTCCAACACTGCTGACCAGGCACTTAGGCCGACTGGACATCCTGTGGTCGGTCAGACAGGTAGTCCATGACCCAGTCAACAATAGACCTGTATACCTGCATTCTGTCCATTTCTTGTCTAAGTATCACAGGTTAGATGGTGTTGAATGCACTCCAAAAGTCCAAAAAGGGGCTCTTACACTGAAGTTGCTGTTGTTGTCCAGGTGTGCATGTGCCTTCTGCAGTAGGTACATGACTGCATCATCTGCACTGAACTGCTGCTAGTATGCAAACTTCAGGGGATCCAAAAATGTGCTTACTTAAGGTCTTAGGTGAGTCATCACAATTCTTTTCAATACCTTCATGACATATGATGTGAGGGCCACAGATCTAAGGTCATTTAAGGATGTGGTGGTGGTGATTTCTTTGGTATGGGAACCAGGCATGATGTCTTCCATAGCATTGGCACCCTCTCTTGCAGTATGCTGTAATATTCCACAGAACTGAACAGCGCAGACTGGTGGTTCTTGAAGCACTGACTCCAGCTGCACATAGTGACAAGTACCTGGTTTAAGAACCATGGTATCCCTGTTCTTAATTGTATAGCAAACTCACCTGACCTTAACACTATAAAAATCTATGGGGTACTTTGAAGAAGTTGCGATACCCCAGACCCAACAATGCAGAACAGCTGAAGGCCACTATCTGATAGACTTCATGCCATGCCGCTTTGCTGCAGTAATTCGGGCAAAAGGAGCCCCAACTAAGTATTGAGTGCTGTAGATGATGATACATTTCATGTTGATACTTCAGTTATTCAGCATTTCTAAAAATCATTTTTTTGTATTGGTCTAAAGCAATATTCTAATTTTCTGAGATACTAAATTTGGGTTTTTTATTAGTTGTCAGTTATAATCATCAAATCAAAAGAAATAAACACTTTAAATGTATAAGTCTGTGTGTAACGAATGTGTATAGTATGCAAGTTTTACTTTTTGAATGGAATTATGGAAATAAATATTTTTTTTCATGATATACTAATTTTATGACCAGCAACTATATATGTATATGGTGGACCCCTGCTTTGCCCTAAGATCTGCTTTTTTTCTTTGTGGTATACTTTCAACAAAGATGGCATTCTGCATTCCTTAGATGTAGCGTGTGTTTTTCAGAGTTACTGTTGCCTTTTTATCATCGCAAACCAGTCTGCCCATTCACCTCTGACCTCTCACAAAATTTTCTTTTACACAACTGCCGATTCACTGCATATTTTCTCTTTTTTGACCATTTGCTGTAAAACCTAGAGATGGTTGTGTGTGATCTGCAGTTTCTGAAACTTCAGCATGTTGTCTTCAACGTCTTTGCCTAAATGCATTAGGTTGTTAACAAACAATTAAACAGCTATACCTAATAAAGTGGGTATATGTACAGGTACAGAGTGTCTTTATGTGAATATATTAATGCAAATTTGTGCAATGTTCAATTTTAGATTTTCAAGAAATTAGTATTGTTATGTGAAAACATACTGAATATATAGGACAATTGATTACAACAATGCTATCACATTGCAGTTGTGAACAAGTAAAAACTAGTGTTATTATGAATTAATTCTGGAAGAATTCAGCACGATATTAAAATGAAATAAACAAAAAATGAAAAACCTTCTGATCTCTGTCACTGTGTATAGAATATATGCGTATAACAGTAATAATATACGATACTACTGCTAATTACCTGATATGAAAGAATTACATATAGGATATAAGGGCAAATAGTGGGCATGAAAATTACCCGCTCATTATCGGTAGAGATAATCACACACAAACACACACGCACACACACACGCACATTGACCAACATTAATATTTGTGATAATTAAATAATAAATCTTGGAAAATGAACACACTCAATTTGTTCTAATAAAAATACTGACCATTTATAATATTAAAATGATTTAAATTTATGGGACGTAACTGTGCTTATTAGAACAATGTACTGAAAATAGTAATATTGACAAATAGCTCTGTGCTATTAATGTACAAGCAGGAACAGGATTTTTTTTTACCACTGTAAATACGAACAAGCTACAGTTTAATAGCAGATATGGACATGCAGGGGAACGGAACAGGCTGCTATACTATATTTCCTTTCTAGTCCCAGATATAGCAGATATAGATCTATCTATATATTTATCTATCTATCTGTCTGTCTGTCTGACGTTATGTTATTTATTACAAAACCGATTCCAAAAAAGTTGGGACAAAGTACTGTAAAACTAATATTGTATTCCCAATAGAATATAGACAACATTTCAAATGTCGAAAGTGGGACATCATCCCAAATATTGGCACATTTGAACTTTGACAGCAACACATGTCAAAAAAGTTAGGATGGGGCAATAAAAGGCTGTAAAAGTTAAAGGTACAAAAAAGGAACAGTTGGAGGACCAATTGGCAATAGGTCATTAACATGACTAGGTATAAAAAGAGCATCTTGGAGTTGCATCACCTCTCAAAAAATAAATATGGGGAGAGGATCACCCTCTAATAGTCTAGCGATATCAGAAAGGAGTTTTTTATGGAAATCAGGGCCACTGTGTCATTCAGACTAATGAGCAGAGGGACGACCCAAGTTGTGATCAGTGCTCAGTTCAGAAGCATTTATCTCTGATGGTATGGGGTTGCATTAGTGTGTGTGACATGGGCTACTTACACATATGGAAAGACACCATCAATGCTGAAAGGTATATCCAGGTTCTAGAGCAACATATTCTCTCACCAAGATGACGTCTCTTTCAGGGAAGACCTTGCATTTTTCAATATGACAATACCACATACTGCATCAATTACAGCCTTATGGCTACGTAGAAGAAGGGTCCGGGTACTGAACTGGCCAGCCTGCAGTCCAGATAGAAAACATAAGGCACATCATATAACAGAAGATACGACAAAAAGACCTTTGAGCAAATAGAATTTCACATTGAACAAGAATGATTTAACATACCTATCCCTCAACTTGAGCAACTTGTCTCCTCAGTACCCGGATGTTTACAGACTGTTGTAAAGAGAAAAGGGTTTGTCTCACAGTGGTAAACATAGCCTTGTCCCAACCTTTTTGAGATGTGTTGCTGTTACCAAATTTAAAATCACCTAATTTTTCTCTTTAAATGATACATTTATTGAGTTTAAATATTTGATATGTCATCTATGTTCTATTCTTAATAAAACATGGAATTTTGAAACTTCCACATCACTGCATTCCATTTCTACTTACAAGTTTTACTTTGCCCCAACTTTTTTGGAATTGTGTTTGTATTAAGTGTGTGTTTACAATAATTATAATTATTTATTTTTAAGCCATTGTTTTTTTTATGTAAATTATATTACTTTATTCCTTTTTTTAATCATTTATATAATAATACACACTGTGTGTGTAAATTCAGACACATACATAGTAAGAAATAAAAGGCAGGCAACGAAATACATATGTGACTGAATGCTAAAGTTTGTTCTTAATTGTAACGGAATGGGGATATATATTAATAATTTATGCATATATTAATAATTTATTTATTTTATATCTAAATCAATAGACTGTTAAAAGAGAGAGTGAAGAGACATGAGTGAACATATTCTCGTGGTACTGGCGAATTGCTTCTGTTCTCTGTTATAATCTAGTTTTATGTAAAAGGGCATTTCTTCTCAGAATCATCTTCACTGCATATAATTATTATCATTTATTGCAGCTGTACTATAAATGGTAACCTGAAAAGCAATCGATACAGTTTAAGCAGCAACATGAAGTATCCCACTAGAATTATTGTTAGTAGGTGAATGTTAAAGCCTCCAGCATCAAGCTTTTCTGAAGAGCTAAAATTAGCAGACGCTTTTTCGGCTTCGCTGAACACCATTAAAACACCCGGTGAAAGGGCTGTTTTTATAGGAGCTAGTTTATGGAGGCACCAGAGCGCACACACCATCTAAGCCAAACCTCCATCCTTACACCCAGAGAGTCTTCGCCCTCGCTGCCAGAAATAGGAGCTGCCGACTGACTCAGATAAACGCTTTTTATACGCCTCGCACCTTTGATCAGCGAGTGCGGTCAATCCGAGCCACCCAGACCGTCGGAGCGCCTCCAAACACAAGCAGGAACACGAACACGGATGCTGGATCCATCAGTGGAGCTCCACTATGCTTTTAACTTAAGGTTACATTCACTAAATTGAACCAGGGTGTAAATCTGCCAATTGTCACTGTGTTTTTTACTCCTAGCTTATTTAATATATATTTCCAATCTACATTCCCCGAAAACACACACAAATAAACAATTTATAATTCAGCTTATTAATGCAAATGCTAACCATGAACTCACTAATGAGAAATCAATATTTTGTCTCTATAATTTTATTGTATTTTCCTTTAAATTTTTAAATCTAGTATTGCATATATGCAGAACAATGTGGGGACGTTAAGTATAAAGACATATAAAACAAGTTAGAAAACACATAGAGAGACAACAATTTTGGTCTAGCTATACTTGTGAGGACATTGATGTATATATTTTTAATGAGGGTAAATAATGCTAACGCTAACCCTAAGGATAACACTAAGCAAAACATTACTAATGAAAAATGTACTTTTACTTTTTTTTTATTATTTTTGCTAATGAATAAAAATGCATAACAAAAGTCTCTTTCCTATGTGGATCAGCAAAATGTCAGGAGGTCAAAATATCGCATATCCCTGACCCTATGGTGGCATTTGGTCCAGATAAAGAAACAAATGAACAAACACATATGCACATAGGTTATTAATTGTTAATGCAGTAAATGATGATTACCCTTTACTTATTTTGGTAAAAAAAACTCCTGTGTGTGACCAGTAATATGTACTCATATCACATTACATTACTAACATTATGTAAAGATTAGTTGACCATGGTTATATACCGTATAAACACATGACACACACATGGGTATGAGCCAAGTGCCGTGGTCATAATCCTCCCAAAGCTAATTCTTGACAAACATCCAATCACACTGACAATGTTGGGATTTGAATATCAGATTTCCGGTTTAACTCAGTGCAAACATGCATACACACACTTGCACACAGACATACTATACACCTCAGTTCATGTTAACATGCCTCCTTGTGGCTATGGGAGTTCTAGAGTGCAGGTTCCCTCCAGTGCAGTGTGTTTAGCGGACGAGTGTTAAAGCAGCATGAGCTGAAGGGAGCGTTGTCTCGCCGTACTAGATTAATCAAAGGAAATGACAACACGCCTGTCCGTGACGACAGCCACAGCTCACCTCCCTGCTTCTGCCCTAACTGAGGAGGTGGATGGAGGCATAACTTTATTAATCAACTCCCCTGATTAATTGTTATAAAGTGTCACCCATAAATTTTCCTTCGATTTAATAATCCAGGCGGAAGACTCAGCGCTCCCTCGACTCCTGATTTGTGTTTTATTGAAGGCAGGAACGACTGACGCTCTGCTGATCTCTGCCAAGCTGGTTCTCTGTGGTCGTTTTTTTCTGTTCCTAGCGAACTGTATATGAAACACAATTAGAATGGTAATCTATTTTTTAACTCTTCATAACACACACAAACACATACTCAGACTCAACATACAGAGGAGTCACAAGCGATAAGCTCTTTCATCCATTTTACCTGATCATTCCCTTTTTTCCATCGGCTCATTAAGTTGTTTTTAAAATTGAGGATTATATTAGATGCTCGGGCTCGGCTGCTTTTTATATTAAAACATAAATCACCCTTTAATCAATCAGTTACTGACAAACAAATCAGCAATATCGTTATTTCACTGAGAAATGTCATTAATATGAGTGTTATCTGTGACTGCGGGGGACACAATGGGGGGCGATTACATGTTTTAAAGCATCATTACAAGTGACCTCAGCCATGCAGTACAAACATTTTTATACTGGTTCATTTTTCCCTTTTCATCAAGAAAATAAAGATGCAAAATGAGACAATGTTTGACAGTTGACATAAACATATATTGATTTGACTTGATTTTGATTACTTTTATTGATTGCCATAGGGAAATTCTTTCTCTGCATTTAACCCATCCAGGGGTGAACACACAGAGCAGTGTGCTGCCCTATTTAGATGCACGGGGAGCATTTGTAGTTGGTGCCTTGCTAAACAGCACTTCAGTCATGAATTCCTAAAGTGGAGATTGAATTGTCCCCAGACCTCTACCCTATCCATTTAGCCATGGTAAGTTCTAATCCAGGATAGAGCGGCTCCCTTAATTCCAACGACATTCTCCAGTCTATGATGAAGAATAGTATGATTTCAATGATTTCAAAAGCTGCAAGGTCAAGTTACACAAGCAAGGATACACAACCCTGATCAGATGCTATTAGTATGTCATTGACCATGTTATTGAGTGTTGTATCTGTGCTGTGATGAGGCCTAAAACCTGACTGATAACCTTCAAGGATGTTCCTGTGTAGATATGAGCATACCTACTGAGCTACAACATTTTCAAAAGCTTATTAATAAAAGGGATATTTGAGATTTTCTTATAATTCGAAAATTGTCTGGGATCAAATTTAATGTTTGTTAATTAGCATTTGAATGTATGTATAATATATTTTAATGAGGGCAGTTGTAGGCTTGTGGTTAAGGAACCAGCCTTGCGACGGGAAGGTCTCCGGTTTGATTCCCAGTAACGCCAAGTCAAGGCTGAAGTGCCCCTGCGGCAAGACACCTAACCCCCAGTTGCTCCCCGGGTGCAGGGCTGCTCACCGCTCCGGGCACATGTGCTCACTTCACCAGTGTGCATATGTGTGTGTTTCACTGCACGGATGGGTTAAATGCGGAGGACAAATTCCGCTGTGTGCAAACATAGTGGCAAATGGATCTTTTAAACTTAAACGTTGATTCATAGGATTAAGGTACATGAGCTGTGATAAGATCAGAGTTTATTTTTATTAATGGCTTAATTTTTCCTGGTAGAATTTGTTTTAAATACGGTGTGGGTGCAGGATCTAGTACACAGATTGATGACTTTGACTTGGAGACTAACGTGATTAAATAATTATATGATTGATAATTTTAGTTATAGTATTATATTGTTTTAAGTAGAATATAAATTTTTTGACTGATTTCAAAGTCAGCACTATTGTACATTTATGTGCATGTGCCCGAGATGGTATTATGCTATATCTACAGTATAGAATAGGAATCTAGGGTTATTTTTATTCTTTTCAATTAAATTAGAGATATATGTTGATTTAGCAGAACTCAGAGCTTTTCTATAGCTCTATGGCTCAGGAGACTTTCTTTCATTCTGTTTAATATACTACTGATTTAGCAACTTATGTTTGAATTTTAGATTTGTATATTAATTTAAAATGTGTGTATTATCATTAGACAATGAAGCTATTGTAGACTTTTTAATTATATTTTAGTTTTTTTCTATTGTATCTAGAGCACTGCGGAAGATCGACTTTAAGAAATCAGTTGCCTAATACAAGTTCTGTAGGTTCGGTCAGTGAGCCAATGAAAGTTAAATCAGGACGGTTATTCACAAGGTTATGTGCAGACTCTGATGTTACTGTGCACATGAGGCTTTACGTTGCAGATTGCGTGTAATTATGTCTTTTAAATGTGATTAAGAAATTGTGGGACTATAACTATATTTTTTATATTAATACCAAATATTAGTTATGACCTCCTTTATAAGTTGGTCCTGTAATGTTCTTATTGACGCCTACAGAATTGAAAATAGATTCAGATGCTGTCCTAAGAAGGTCAAGTATAATATCGAATTGGTTATTAATATCCCCAATAATTATAAAATTATCAAGAGAAATGATTAAATTTGAGTCTGCAAATTCAACAATAAATTTGGAATATTGTCCCAGTGGTCTGTAAATAATTACTGAAATTGACTGAATAGATTTATGTTGTCCTATGCATGTTATATTAATGTAAAGAGCTTCAAATGATGAGAATTTATGTCCTAGCTTTTGGGTGACATTTAAATGTTCATTATAAATTATTGTCACCCTCCTCCTCTACCAGTTAGACGAGGTTGAGATATATAGCTATATCCAAGATGGCTAGCTTCATTTAATGCTAAATATTCACTGAGTTTAATTCAAGTTTCTGTTAGACACATTATATTTAAATCCTGATCAGTTACAGTTTTATTAATCATTAGTTTCTTAGAAGTAAGATATCTAATATTTAACAGTCCTATACTCAAGGTTGCTGGCTGGGCTTTCAATATCAGCTATTTTTATGTCTATATAATATAGATCTCAAGTTAGGTAGAGATCAAAATGATCAAAGTATTACTTACAGTATACTGTATATATACTGGACTCCTTGTTCAACCAAATTAACCATAAAACCTGACTTTAAATATACACCCTCTGCCATTTGCTGCAGACCAATTTGTAAATGTCCTGTCAGACACTGTCATCGTCTGGACAGGTGCACTGAGTGACTGCAGGGCAGGAGGAGGCTGAGGATGGACAGGCGCTCTCCCTCCCCTCATTCTCTCACTTTGCTATGGTCAAGGACACAGAGACAAACGTCAGCCTGGAGAAGGGCCATCCATCAGGGCAGATGGCTAATAGAAACAGCCGATGACAATGATTATCATGACTGAAAACAAGACACCATAAACATTCGAGAACGCATGGTGTGTTCTAGGGAAAGGAAGGTCTGGGACGTAAGGTAAAAAAAGATTTTATATGAAAGGAATGTTATAATGAGAATTTGTTGGTAGGGAATCATTCTTTCAAGTGAATCCATTCACTTACACATTGTCATGGTTGTATTTACAGTACTGACTGAGAAATATGTGCATGTGGTTTTTAGCTAAATATCTGCTTAAACATTAACTGAATGATTTACTTATTGTGTTTTATTATAGTCAGTTTTAATCTATATATATATGTAATCTATATATTAATCTATTTAATCTATATATATAATATATATAACTTATAGACAAATATAATAGTTTAATATGATATTCTATTAGTTAGAGTAGTAAGTATTGTAGTCAATGCCATTAGAATAATGTCACCTAAACATGCCTGCAGCCAGACGGGGATTAGGCAGTTCTCAGGTTTTGGTATTAAACAATAGTCTATAACACCACTGTATCATAGAGTAATCACATAAATTCATTAGAACCACAAATACAAACCCGATTGCAAAAAAAGTTGGGAAAAAGTACAAAGAGTAAATAAAAACAGAATGCAATAATTTACAGATCTCTAAAACTGATAGTGTATTCACAATAGAACATAGACGACATATCAAATGTCAAAAATTAGACATTTTGAAATTTCATGCCAAATATTGGCTCATTTGAAATTTCGTGACAGCAACACATCTCAAAAAAGTTGGGACGGAGCAAATAGAAGCTGGAAAAGTTAAAGGGACAAACACTTGCAACTTATTAGGTCAATTGGCAATAGGTCATTAACATGACTGGGTATAAAAAGAGCACCTTGGATTGGTAGCAGCTCTCAGAAGTAAAGATGGGAAGAGGATCACCAATCGCCCTAATTCTGCGCCAACAAATAGTGGAGCAATATCAGAAAGTTCAACAGTGTAAAATTGCAAAGAGTTTGAACATATTATCATCTACAGTGCATAATATATCAAATGATTTAGAGAATCTAGAAGAATCTCTGTGCATAAGGGTCAATGGCAAAAAACCATACTGGGTGTCCGTGATCTTCAGGCCTTTAGAAGGCACTGCATCATATACATCATGCTTCTGTATTGAACATCACAAAATGGGCTTAGAATTATTTACAGAGAACATTATCTACAAAGACAATTGCAAGCTAAAACATTGCAAGCTAAAACTCATAGTTCAAAGAAGAAGCCGTATCTAAACAAGACCCAGAAGTGCAGACATCTTCTCTTGGCCAAGGCTAATTTAAAATGGACTGCGGCAAAGTGGAAAACTGTTTTGTAGTCAGAAAAATCTAAATTTTAAGTTCTTTATGGAAATCGGGGACGCCATGTCATTAGGACTAAAGAGGAGAAGGACGAACCAAGTTGTTATGGGGTTGCATTAGTGTGTGAGGCATAGGCAGCTTATACATCTGGAAGGACACTATCAATGCTGAAAGGTATATCCAGGTTCTAGAGCAACATATTCTCCCATTCAGATGACGTCTCTTTCAGAGAAGGCTTTGCAACATGACAATGTCAAACCACATACTGCATCAATCATGGCTGCGTAGAAGAAGGGTTTGGGTACTGAACTGGTCAGCCTGCAGTCCAGATAGAAAATATTTTAGAAATAAATTAGATATATGCCAAACTGATGCCCTAATGTTGTTTGATTTAATTTGTTGTGTGATTTGAAACTCGAAATGAATTCAAAATGAGTGAAAAAACTGCAAAAAGTTCCACTAGTCTGACTATGCATGTGATAAATGCTAAATCATTATTTTCAGGCATATACAGTAACTAAATAACTCGAATGTTTTATTTAAAATTTGTAACAATATATTGTTCATTTTAAATATGACAGAATTAATAATAAGTGAGTAAAATAAAAAACAGGAGGATGACTAGTCCAAAAATGTTAACCCATAATAACAGGGAAAGCAAGAAAAAAAGATATATCAGATATATCATCATTAAAGTAAAATACTGTATTAACACTATATAGCTCTTATTACTTCGATAATATCAGAAATATCTGTCTGTCTGTCTGTCTGTCTGTCTGTCTGACTGTCTGTCCGTCTGTCTGCCTGTCAGTCTGTCAAACTCATTCTCCTAAATTTATTTACTCTGTTTCTATTAGACTACTATTAAGATGTGAAATATTTTTCTGCGGAACTTCCAATTTAAAAAATCAGTTGTCTGCTAGAGTTCTATAGGTTCGGTCATTAAGCCAATCAATGTTTTAAATGCAATTAAGTAAGTATAACAGAAAACCTATAACATATATAGTATCTATACACTAAATGTGACATACTTTATATAGTATCTATACAGACAGCATGATCTATATAGTATCTATAAAGAAAAAGTGACATTTCTGAATTAAAACCACAACACCTATACAAATAAATCTGTCTGCTGTCTACAAGGTCAGTACAAAGTGACTTCCAGAAAACAATGAGAAAAATACAGAAATATTAAAGAATTTATAAAAATCATGCCATCTGCCATACAGCTTTATGACCATCATAATTACTATACCAACAGTGAATACACACTACAACAACAGTTCTCTTCAATAGAAAAATGGTCAATCCGCTATTTTCTTACATTCTTGCCTTTTTAATAATAAATAATTTAGCAATTCAATGATTTTTTCCCATTGGCTGAAAAAGAAAGGCTATTTAAAAGCATGGAAACAGCTTTTCATACACAGAGCTGTTTTCTTTTCTTTCTCTCACTTTTTCTAATATTTTTGCCAGGGCAACACCCGCACCCCTACTCAACCGCACCAATCTGCATCGCACCCCCCTCCATCAGTTTAATTACCCAACATTTGTCTCAGTTTTCTTGAGCTGCGTTTGTTTATCCTGGTGTCATGCCTGACACTGGCCAATTAGTGCTGTGGAACAGTTTAGCCTGAACAGCAGAGGCGCGGGAACGTAGGAAAGATGTTTGCCGCAGAATAAATGTGAGGAATTTGAAGGAAGATGAAGGGTGACAGAGGGTGATGGGCTGCCTCACTGATGGTTGATGCATTTCCCGAGGAGCTTATAGTTAAATGTTTATGTCGACTCCTACAGCCGAGTGTTTATGGACTGTTTGTGAAAGTCGTGAACATTCAGTCATCTCCAGTTCAGGTTGCTGAGCAGCTCAGTGCTGGTCCTGGATCAGCGTTTAGTTCATTCCACGATTTAAAGCAGCGCTCACTTTAACTTAATAAGTAATGAGCTCATTAGTCGGAACAGGTGTATAGGGATCATGGGAATCACGGAAATGTGCCCGGCAGCGGGACGCCTGGGCTAAAAAACTTTGTACTTGGATAACATTAAAGAAACGTTTTTGTGAAAAAAAAGGGAGTAAATAAAATATTAAATTGCATTTCATTAACTGTGGCTTAGTGGTCAGCACGTTCGCCTCTCAGCTCTGGGGATTCCCGGTTCGAGTCCCGATCTGATTGGAGTTCCGTGTCCACGTGGGTTTCCTCCGGGTTCTCCGGTTTCTTCCCACACTACCAAAACACGGATTCCAGGTAAATTGAATCCTCTAAATTGCCCTGTATAGTTTGTCTGTGTGTGTGTTTGTGTGTGTGGATGTGTGAGTGAGTGTGTGCCCAGCGATGGATTAACGCAAAGCTAGCGGCACAGTGGCTTAGTGGTCAGCACATTCCCCGGTTTGAATCTCAATCTGGGTGGAGTTTCCATGTCCTTCTTGTGTCTGTGTGGGTTTTCTCGGGATTCTCCGGTTACTTCCCACAGTCTAAAAACATGGATTCCAGGTAAATTGAATGCTCTAAATTGCCCTGAATAGTGTGTGTGTGTGTGTGTGTGTGTGGATGTGTGAGTGAGTGTGTTCCCAG
>JAOUQT010000026.1:2822116-2834661 GCA_025769995.1 Xyliphius kryptos | reverse complement strand
GACTGCATCAAGAACCACCATCCATCCATTATCTTCTGCTTATTCCTCTACTTGGGTCGCGGTGGGGTTCCCCATACTCAATCCAGAGGAGAACGTCCCGGGTGCTGGGCAAATACACCCAGGACAGGATGCCAATCCATCGCTGGGTACACACACTCACTCACACACTATATGGGGCAATTTAGAGCAGTCAATTTACTTTGAATCCATGTTTGGAATGTGGGAGGAAGCCGGAGAACCAGGAGGAAACTCACGCGGACACGGGGAGGACATGGAAACTCCACCCAGATCGGGATTCGAACGGGAAATCCTCAGCGCTGAGAGGCGACCGTGCTAACCACCAAGCCACCGTGTTGCCCTGCACCATTCATCAACATGATATAACCACATGAACAAGGGGTCATTCTGGGTAACCTTTAGGACCACGATTCACAAAAAATCCATACGACCTCACTGTGCAGATAAGAAACCTCATCTTAATCAGGTCTGGATGTGGCAACAAGCCTCTCCAACATCCCTAAACTCTTACTGCTCCTGCGGTGCTGACCCTGTACAATGACCCTAACCATCAAGTTGGGATTCTTGCAAGTAGCTTTGGACAAAAGGGTCTGTAAGATGACCTCACGATCTGACCTCATGTCAATATGCACTACTCCTCCAACAGAGTCGGGAGATAAGCAGCAAAAATGTGCAGCGTCTCAGGGCAGCCTTAAAGGGCAGCAATCGCAGAACTGAAAGCGGGGCTCATACACATGGATGTTAAATGGATTTTAATAGGCATGGTAACTCCGTGGTTAGGGGTGTTGGGCTATCAATCCAAAGGTCCACTGAATTTACCAATATGGGTCCTTAAGCAAGGCCCTTAACCCTGATGGCTCTAGGGATTCTTTGACCAACCCTGTGTTCTGACCCCAACCATCAATTTGGGATACTTGTAAGTCGCTTTGGATAAAACCATCTACTACATGACCAACTATAGATTACTATAGAAATACATATAGTAGCAGTCAAAAATTTGGACACGCCATCTTCTTGCTTGGTTGTCGTGATTTTCTACATTTATTATGTAGATGGGCTTCTGTTTCCCTTGTTTTTGTTAGTCTACTCTTGGTCCTCGGTCCTCTATTGGATGGACAGATAGAATTCACAGCACAGGTAGAATTTGGGTGGTGGGGTATTGGGGTCCTGACCATTAGAACAGCGTACACAGCATGTACTGTAGTCCACAAACAGATGGACAGTAAGTGGAGCAAAAAGGGCGTGTCTAAACTTTTGACTGGTACTGTATACACATATTTGGTATAGGTATGTAGAGATGTTCGTATACATATGCCTTGTCAATTCCACTATATATCGAGGACACCAAGCAGAATCGACATATCGTTTCTCTCTCCATGGGCGAAGAGAGAGGGGCTGCTGCAAATGGTCGCAACGCCAACTTGTAGCACGGAAAAAAATCAGGACAAGGTCTAAAGAAGACGGGGGGGGGGGGGGGGTTTGGGCAAAGCACATAGAAAAATTTGACATAGCTCTGTGTTCTATGGAATTCTGGTTCTGTTAAGTTCCATGGAGTTCCTAGAAGTTCCAAAGTCAAGAGTCTGCTGGATCCAGACCAGTCTTCCAAGATGATCAATATTAAGGTTGCCCAATCCACAACCTGACCTTATTTGCAAAATCTATACTGTGAATCAGACATTGCAATTGTTCTGTGAGAACCTCCATCTCCTTTTCATGTTCTAACGTTTTAATAATAGCTGATAGCAACTAATGCTACCTTGACATTAAACCTCTACATAAACAGACACAAACATCATTATAGCTCTCAAAACTTAATAACTTTAGGTTGCAAATGACTTTAAACTGTAATTTTACACCCGCATAATGCCATGTCATGAGAACTAAGTGTACTGATGAGCAATCTAGGAAGCTAGCTTTGCTAATAGCTCTAGCTTACAGACCACTAACTCTGCCACTCGTAGAGTTATTCGAGAATAAAAAAAAAAAAAAACCTTTATCTACATAATAAAAATCACTTGTTTAACTGTTTTACACATTATACCATGTTGCACTTCTGTTTTAACTCTTGGCCACAAACTGCTTTATGTTTTTGTAACTTAACTGGTTTATTGCGTTTTCATGCAGGTGCGTGAAACGGTTTAATAATAGCTTGCTTTTCCAACAAACAATAGGCAAACTGTTGTGTTGATCTTAATAAAACACTTTTCAGCCCATGATTAGAGGATTTAGTTTCGGGAGTAAATGCCAGAGAAAACCCGGAGTGGCGGAATGAGGTATTCAGGCTTTCCAGTACTTGTTGATGCTCGTTTCTGTTAATCGGTTAGAGGGACACACCTCAATATTTCATATTTATATCGCTTTTATCTCTCGGGTTTAGAGTCGATATATTGCTGTAAGGTATAAACTATAACCGGTCGTACCTGAGCTCGAGATTATTTGGAAAATATCATGCGATACGATCTTCCAAAACAGCTTTTAAGATTTTTTTAAATGCCATTGAGTCTTATTAATAAATTGAATACTGTGCTTATGTAACAATACACCTGTGTGTATTCTGCTTGGTTTTTAAAAAATGTTTGCATTCTCTCCATAGTATCTGCTTAACATGATGTTATTGGCCCACATCCAAAAGCTCACATCACCTGGGGGAACCCATAAGTCATTCTTCATCGAATCCCTCAACTTAGAGCTTGTCCAAGCACATGCCTCATAATTTATGATTTGTAGTAACTTGTTTCAGACCAAGGCGTGGCCTTAGTTTAGACTTGGCTTGTCTTTATCTGAGAAAAACATGGCATTCTGTGCAATAACTTGTATTTTATGGAGTAACACTTGTGCTGCAGAATGTCTTTTTTACGTGATATTAGTTTATATTAGCAATCTCTGAAGTAAAACCATGCCAATGTCCTCTAAAATGCCTTGTTCTAGGTCTATAATTTGTATGTGCCTGTAATTTGACAACTAAGCTTCCTGACATTCTGACAAAAGGTCAAAGCAAGAAATTCCAGTGTAGGGTTAAAAATGTATCAGCTACTACACCTACCAACCTATACAATGGCATAATCAATACATCTTCAAACACGTATGTGTGCACATCCCTAGTATTAGGAGTGTTATGGAAGTTGTACATTTTAAAAATATGTGAGCTTCATTGAAGCATTGTGTAAACTGCATTGTACAGATGCATAGTTCTGGCTTTATTGTATCGTAGGCTTTGATTGACTTAACCACTCCTTTAAGGAGTAGCTATTAGCAAGCCTTTTGTTGCTAGCTTGTTTCATTTGGCAGCTGCTCTGACCTCATTATATTTCTTATTGATTTTGGATGCAGTGGCTAGAATATCTATAAGGAATCAAATTGTAGGTTTTTTATTACTATACTTAATTCCATGGCGGCACGGTGGCTAGGTGGTTAGCACAGTCACCTTTTAGCGCTGGGTTTTCCCGGTTCGAATCCCTATCTGGGTGGAGTTTGCATGTTCTCCCCATGTCTGCGTGGGTTTCCTCCGGGTTCCTCCCACATTACAAAAACATGAAGGTAAATTGAGTGCTCTAAATTACCCTGTATAGTGTGTGTATGTGTGTGATGGGGAGAACATTTCACGCACGCACACACGCACACTCACACACACACACACACACACGCACACTATTCATCCATTCATTCACCTTCTGCTTATTCCTCTACTCAGCGCCCCAGATGTTCTCCCCAGGACAGGGTGCCAATCCATCGCTGGGCACACACATACACACACACACACACAGACACACACACAGACACACACACACACACACACAAACCAGACTATAGGGCCAATTTGGAGCATTCAATTGACCTCGAATCCATGTTTTTGGACTGTGGGAGGAAACCCACGCAGTTACGGGGAGGACATGGAAACACCCAGATCGGGATTCGCTGAGAGGAGAACGTGCTAACCACTACTCCACCGTGTCACCCTCCATGAAATACGAGTTATATATTCCGAATCAAAATAGTTTATCTGGAAACTGCAAAGAAAAAAGAGCTTGTTCTGAATAAGAACCAATAGAAAGTTAGTGTGTATTTTTTGATGGTGCATGAAGACCTCATGTAATTTTCGTATCAGTATCATGTCTGCGTTGTTAAACTGAACCCTGCAGACCTGCATTTACAGAAATCCCCCCACAAACATCTGTGATCAGCACAGCAAGGAAACACTGACATCTTCACTTTGATGAAAAACACCCCTGCACTAATAGTCTCTTTAGGTGTCTTTCAAAGGCCCCGCCATGCAGAAATTAGAATATTTATCTCATTTTGATGGTGGCAGAGTGACTGATGTGTTCTACATGCTACACTCAGGTTCTGCAGTAGATGAATTCGAAAAGCCAATGCATCTCAGCATGATAAGCCATTTTTAACCACTCTTGCATGCCCAAGAGTATCACACAAAATGGGTGAGCACACCTCAAAGAGAGAGAGAGAGAGAGAGAGAGGGAGCAAGAGAAAGAGAGAGAGCTCTCTGGCTGACTTGATATGCAAATTTTATCGTTTCCAGTGATCACTGCAGTCAAAGCCCCCCGTGAAATAAAACAGCATATCTACATGCAGGTCAATTACACTTACAGTGTATATATAAATATATATATATTTATATAACACACACACACTTACAGTATGTATATATGTTATTTATACAGATCGGTTTGATACTGGGGCGGCACGGTGGCTTAGTGTTTTGCAGGTTCGCCTCTCAGCGCTGGGGATTCCCGGTTCGAATCACTATCTGGGTGAAGTCTGCATGTTCTCCCCGTGTCTGTGTGGGTTTCCTCTGGGTTCTCTGGGTTCCTCCCACAGTCCAAAAACATGAAGGTAAATTGAGTGCCCTAAATTGCCCTGTGTACATTTACATTTACATACATTTTTACATTTAGTTATTAACAGACGCTTTTATCCAAAGCGACTTACGGGTTTCCCAACTTGTTTGGGGTCAGAACACAAGGTTGAAACAGGACCCTGGAGCAATGAGGGTTAAGAGTTGCTCAAGGACCCACATTGGTAACTTCAGTGGACCTGAGATTTGAACCCCCAACCTTCTGATTGATAGTCCAACACCCTGACCATTGAGCTACCACTCCCCTGAACAGCAGGTCTTATGAATGGGTTGAAAATTCACAAGACACTTGAAGCACAAGACTTTGAAGCACACAAAATTAATGACCAGCAGCATGGAACTCATCAGTACCAACCAATAAATACACAGAGGGAACTATCTTACATCAAGACGCGTCATTGCAGTCTTAGCAGACGCGTTTATCCAAAGTGCCTTACAACTAACTAGATGGCAAGGTTCAATACCCAGGGTCTTGCTCAAGCACCCACATTGGTAACTTCAGTGGACCTGGGGTTTGAACCCTCAACCTTCAGATTGAGAGCCCAACACCCCAAACACCGAGATATCTACTCTGATGAAGGTGGTGTAGAAATAAGGTTTGTTCAGGAACATTTCTGACATATCGCCATCTTGTCATTGGTGCGCCATTGACGGAAAACAACCCAGACAGATACGTTAGACGTTCTCGCTGTCTTGGCTGGGAATCGATGACGCCCGGTTGACGGCTCGCTGAAAATCGTTAAAACACAGCTCAGTGTGTGACACACGCTGCATCTAAAATTGCCTTCTGCATTCTACTTGGTATTCAAAAGCTGTGCGTGAGGAGCGCCTGGGTTTGATCTTTCAAGTCGGTGGTCGGAGTCCTTTCTGTGTGACGTTTGTATGTTCTCTCCTGCACTTTGAGTGAACTAAAGGTACTAACTGGCACTGAATGCGTTTGCTTGTGTCGTCACCTTGAGTCTTAGATTTAAGACTTGTCCAGGTTCGTTACCTGCCCATAACCTGTTGAGCCCATGGTTTAACCATCATTCAGATCAGGTTATGAAAACGGCCTGTTCCTGCAGCTTCATTCTGTAGAACATCAGATCTTTCCTAACAGAACAGGCTACTCAGCTGCTGGTCCAAGCCCTCATCCTATCCCGGCTCCACTATTGTAATGCTCTTCTTGCCGGTCTCCCAACTTCAACAATCAGACTTCTGCAATTGGTCCAAAACTCCGCAGCCCGACTCGTGTTCAACCAGCCAAAGCGAACTCATGTCACTCCATTGTTTATCTCTCTCCATTGGCTTCCTGTAGCTGCTGCATTCAGTACAAGGTACTGACTCTGGCCTACAGGACCATCACCGGATCTGCCCCCTCTTACCTTCAGTCCATCTTTACTAGGTACACTCCAACTCGTTCACTACGCTCCAGTGATGAATGTCGCCTGGTGACTCCAACTCTCACTCCATTTCATTCAGCACTGCTAAATGGTGGAATGTCCTTCCCAACACCATTCGTAAACTCAACATTTTCAAGAAACTTCTCAAAATCCATCTCTTCATCTCTAGCTGGTTCTTCCTAATAATACTGACTTGTGTTGTTCGCTCATTCGTAAGTATCTTTGGATAAAAGCGTCTGCTAAATGACTAAATGTATGTAGTAAGATCACCATTGGTGCTCCTTTTTTTTTTTTTTTCTATAACAAGCATTTTATGATGAACTTTTTTTTCTAAAGCAGTGGATGTCCAATGTAGGTCCCGTTTTTACTTGAAGGAGGAGTTCATAAATATTTATTCAGTTCAGCATTTTTAACAATACATATGGTCAAGGTATATCAAATGATCTAATTAGCTGTTGACATAAAATGCTGATAGAACTACTAGGTTACTTCAGTACAGAATATGGTACTGAATCAGAACACAAATTAGAAATGACCACATGTGGACCTTGTCTTGACGAAATGTCCTGTAACTAATTCCTACTGAACTCTAATTAAAAACCCATAATCTATATGAATGAATAAACTTAAACTAGTTCCTGTAAATCTAAGACAGTTCTTCAACATCCTCATGTTCTGACCTCTGCTCACCAGTGCAGATGTGTCATCACATCATGTGAGTTCCTTCAATGCAGCCTCATTATAATGTCAGTGAAGATATAGATTAACTACACAGATTACTCTGTCAACATCCAGGCATCTAACACGCATAAAGCGAGGAATAAAAACTGTAATAAAACAGTCACCCTGTCCTCAACCAACCATATTATCCATCACATGAAGCATTTTAGTGAAGAAAGAAACATTGGTAATAATTCTGCTGCACAATTGCACTGTATGAAATATAAATTGGATGATTGAGGTGTAAAATGCAGCTCTAAGGGAATACTTGGTGTAAAGATGGGCTTTGTAGTTCTACAGTTACAGACTGTAGTCCATCTGTATGTGTACCTGTACGTCCCCTACTGCTGCACTAAAACCCCCTCACCGCATCAGTGTCACTGCAGAACTTACAATAAACAATCCACCACCCAAATTATACCTGCTCTGTGATGCTATGGACGAAAGACAACAGACAACCAACAGGGGACTAACAAAACCAAGAAAACCGATAGACTACAGTCTGTTATTGTAAAACTACAAAATCCATTTATAATGTAAGTGGAGGAAATATATTGGAGATATTGGAAAAAAAGGATGCGTGTCCAAACTGTTGACTGGTACTGGTATATGAGATAAACTTCTTTTTCTAAAAAGTGTTTAAAGTTCGTAACATCTAAACTAAAGGGTGGAGGGGGTTATAAATAATTATGGCTAAGATTATAGATGGTTGGGAGGGTGATTGGGTTATGTGTGGGTGAATGGGTGGTTATTGTAGGACTGTGGGTGGGATTACAGGTGGGATCAAGTAGAAAATATTAAACCCACTCACCTCCGATTTCTCCATCCTGTTCTGCAGCTCCACTTGAGCCACGATCTCATTCATATTGGTCTCCAAAACCATCCCCCCCATCACCACCTCCTGTAGTATATAATGCACCTGAAACACACACACACAGTGAGATACAGACATTAATGCACACACAAACACAAGGATACATGGGCACACATACATATACACACACAGACAGACAGACAGATAGATAGACAGACACGCATACATGGGCACACACAGACCATAGGCACACACGTAAGAACACTTAAACACACGCACACAGGCACACACAAAGACAGACACACACGCACATACACAAGCATAAACACTTGGAGACACACACATGCCCAAAGACACACATGCCCAAAGACAGACACACACGTACAGATATACACACGCACACACACACAGAGACACACACAAGCACAGGCATAAATAGGCACACACATACAGACACACGCATGTACACACTTACAGATGCACGGAAGCACACAGTTTCAAAGACCTCTTTGTATAAACCTTTTATGACATCATTTACTCATTAATGTTACACATTAAAAACACAAAACTTCTTTCTCTGATTTCCTGTAGATATGCAAATATGCTGCTGGTGACTGACTACAGCATAAAACCTAAAGTTAAGTATGAAACCTACGGCACATTCTGGCTGCATGTGCGGAGTTAAAGACTGAACGAGCACTTCACCCGACGAACTACCACACCCAGCCATGAGAGCACCCATGATAAGATAATGGAAGCTAATGGAACACCTGATACTGCATATGATGAAGTCATAAAGTCTCCACTGATAAGATAAAGATCCACAATAAACCCAAACACAACAGCACAACTGTTCACACTTCCTACCATCAGCCAGAAACAATAAAGAGCTTTCATTCTGCTGATCTGATCTCCAACACTCCCTATTTACACAGCTGTACACTGTAACCATGACAGAACTGATCTCAGGACAATGATTCCAACGACTGTGATGTTTCATATTCTTAAGATAATGACTATAAGCATTATTTGAAGTAGACAATGGCGTAAGGCAGATCATAACAGGTACAAGTGAAATGAATAAAGGCATTGTGTATAAGTTTCGGGAAGTGGGATGGATGTCATGTCACGGGTACCTTGACCTTTGCTCGATGGTTTCATCAGCAAGTTGTAAAACTAAAAATGTGCGTATATATCTTGAGGGAGAAAACATAGGCAAGTAACCACAAAAAATTATGTGGGTACAAAGTTGTGGTGCCACGAGTGCATGTCAGTACACACACACTGAGTGAAGTGAGCACATGTGCCCGGAGCGGTGGGCAGCCCTGTATACGGCGAGCAATTGGGGTTAAGTGCCTTGCCCATGGGTACTTCAGCCATAGTACTTGTTGGGACCAGGAATCGAATCGGGGACCTTCAAGTCACAAGGTTGGTTCCTTACCCACAAGCTTACTGCCCCGAGGTGATTGATGTACCACACCAGCAGCAAAGTGACGGAATAAAACACCTAAAGTCGATGATTAGCAGGTGTTCCACAGAACTTTTGGCCACAATTTGATTATCAAAGTATACAATATACGTTAATGAAAATCTATTGTTGAGAACAAATAACTTAACGTGGTGTCTACAAACTTGGCATCATCCCACTAAGCACAGCTTAAATTAAAAGGATTTATAGCAAATCATAAAAGCTGCAGTGTGTGAACCTTTGACCTGTAGGTTGAGAGATGCGGTAAATATATTATATGGTTTTATGGCTCTGTTACAAAACACTATGTGCAAACATTATACAAAAATAGTCAAGTAATTCACTTATATTGCACATGAATAGAGATGGGAAGAAAGATATTGTATCCCATGATTGGGTTTGATGATGATTTATGTTGGATTTGTGACTATTGTGTGAGATAATGAAGGGTAAAGTGAATCTTCTCCATTATAAAACGGGTAGTTCCGTCCTTAAATCTGAGGCAATTGTCCAGCCGTGACATTACTCACAATATACATCTCTGACCACTTCACATTTGTATCAATGAGTAACATACGTCACATTATTTGAAATCAGGTAACATTAATTGAAATGCAGATTAATAAAAACAGAGAGCTGATTAATGATGAGCACTAAACCTGTATCCTGTTACTTAATGATCAATGTTCAAATCAATAACCATTCTAGATCATGTCAAGGAAGACCAGTTTATTAATAAAATAGTTTTAAATAAACACTTTTATAAATAAAGCCTTGTTTTTTTTCATTGAAGTGTTTTTTAACCGTTTCATAAACGCAATGAGGCACTCAAGGTTGTGTATTAGTGTTAATAAATCACGCAAAAACAGTTTATCAGCACTAATCCGACCTAATAACACCTCTTTCCTGTGATTTATTCCTCTAATACCGAAGGAATGGGTAGTTCTGGTCCTTAAATCTGATTGGTTAGGCTGTTTGTTCAGCCGTGACATTATTGGTAATAATGCACACGTCTGAGCGATTCACATTGGTATCAATGCGTGATCAATCAATCATTCATTGTCTTCCACTTAATTCTATCCTAGGATTGAAGGAGGGTCCTTATGCCCAACCAGGAGAGAACATTTTAGCTAATTCATTGCTGGGCACTCACTCACATAACAAATACACAGACTATATAGGGACAATTTAAAGCAGCCAGTTCACCTTGAATCCATTTGTTTGGCCTGTGGGAGGAAATGGGAGAACCCGTTGAATACCACACAAACACGGGCAGAACATGGAAACTTTACCCAGATTGGGATTCTAACCTGGATCCTCCAATGCTGAGAGGCAAACCTGCACTAAGCCACCGTGCCACCCATTGGACTGATTATATTATTTGATATAGTAATACTAACATTGTCATATCACACAGCTGTGATAGAAACACCATTGATTACGATCAGAAGTAATAAATTTGTACTTACTTTATCCATGTGGAAGATGAGGTCCAGCTCACAAACATTCTCGAAGCATTTATCTAGTGTTTCCACGAAAACCTGCACAGACAAACAGTGACACTTGAACATAGTATTTAAAAAGCAGCATTCAATAACACTCCCCTTTAAACATCTAAACTACATGAAACACAACAGTGTTATAAACTGCATTCTTTATAAGTCATAAAACTTATATGAAACTTAAATAAATCTTAAATGAAAGCCATTTTTGTTGTCTTTTCCGAATTCAGCATATTTAGTTACAGTATTACTTTTAGTTATAGTCGGAGAATGAGTAGTAGTATTGTTAACAGAAGCATTAGTGGTACTACAGTATACATTAATGGTAGTTGGTGATTAATTAAGAGATCATTGCACAGTTTTCTGAAAATCAGCATCTCTACAAATTTGACAGCCATTCCATTCCAATGTCCGTTGAATTCAAGTTCAAGTTGTTCATTTTTATAGCACTATTTACAACAGCGCGTTGTTACAAAGCAGCTTTACAGAGTTCAGAGCCTAAACTTCCAAAGAGTAAGCAGAAACAACAGTGTTTTGGAAGAAACCTTGGGAGGACCCAGGCTCAGTGGGGGACTCATCCTCCTTGAGCAACTGGGGCAGCATCACAGTGTAAAACAGCCATATACAGACTGTATAGAGATCAGGTTTCACAATATTTAACATTAGTTAAAATTATATACTCTATATGAGTTCATTGAGTCCATCCTCCAGGACTACAACGCTGTCAGTCCAACCCAACCCAAGTACACCTCATGCTACATGTGCATCTGATTAGGTGATAATCTGAACCAAATCTTATTTAATAAAAAAAGGGGTAAAATAAAAAAAAACACTGCTCTTGTCTTCACAATTTTCTTGCAATTGGACAAACGGGACGGCAAAACAAGTTTAGGAATATCTCAAAAGTAATTGGAATAAAAAATTACTACTAACCATGCAAAAGGAGTTAAAAAGAAAATAAAATAGTGAGGAAAAAAAGGGATCATTTCTGGCTTTCCTAGCAGAGGGATACAGTGAGCAGCATGTTGCTTCTGTTCTGAAAATTTCGGCAGTTCATTAAAACAAGGTCAAGCAGCAGACAACAAAGCTGTCAACAAAGCTACAAAAACGGACTCTTCTCTAACTGGGATGACCATCATTTTATTCGAATGTCAGTCAGCAACCCAACCGCAAAATGACATTAATTCATTCATCTTCCGCTTATTGCTTTATGAGGGTCGCCCATGCCCATCCAGGGGAGAACATCTCAGGCGCTGGGCAGATTCACCCAGAACAGGACCCCAATCCATCGCTGGGTACACACTAACGCACACAGCCACACATACATATACACACTATACAGGGCAAGTTAGAGCATTCAATTTACCGTGAATCCATGTTTTTGGAATGTGGGAGAAACCCGGAGAACCCGGAAGAAACCCACGCAGACACAGGGAGAACATGGAAACTCCACCCAGATTGGGATTCTAAGACACCTTAGCACTAAGCCACCATGCTGCCCCATTGTGCCTGTGGTCTTCCATTTCCTCACTATGTTCCTCACAGTGGAAACCAACAGCAGAAATCTCTGTGATAGCATTTTGTGTCCTTCCCTTAAACCATGATATTGAACAAACTTTGTTTTCAGGTCGTTTGAGAGTTGTTTTAAGTGTTGCCACACTTGCAAATGGTCTGTAATTGTAAAACTACACAGTCCGTCTATAAGGTAAATGAAAGAAATAGACAATGCAGGAAGGGGGTTGTGTCCAAATGTTTAACTGGTATGCAT
>JAOUQT010000026.1:2759501-2772538 GCA_025769995.1 Xyliphius kryptos | reverse complement strand
TCACATATCAATACACAAGTTAATGACAATTTAGCATTTCCAATTTACCTAGCGTGCATGTCTTTGGACTGTGAGAGTAAACCGAAGCACTGGAAAAAACCCACGCAAACACGGGACGAACATGCAAACGCCACACAGAAATTCCCATCCGGCGATCAAACACGGGTCCTCTTGCTGTGAGGCCACAGCACTATTTGCTGCGCCACTGTGCCGCCCAATAGTTTTACATGCTGCATGATTTATACCACAGTCGGTTTTAAGCCAAGTTATTATTTGATCATAATACATAACGGATGTGGATTCAGAAACAGATTGCAGCATTATGTCACATGCTGTATACACAAAGTGCAACAGTATAATTTGTTTATTATACTATATGATTATTTCAATTACAGAGATTTTTATTTTTTACAAGTGACCACTGTTATTTGCTATGATTGGTGTGGATTAAACCTATTCATTTGCACTCACCCAATGACCAAACCATAACAACATAACCAGTAGACTCGTGTCTAAATTAAGTTGAAGCACAGAGGCATAAAAAGCATGTACTGTATGAACGATAACTATGCATCAGGGAGATCTAAATATTCCACCTTCATCCTCATTTTGTCTTGTTCTCTGTAAGACAAGCCGTAAAAGTCGACAGGATTGTGCCTGTGCTCCTCAGTGTCAGTGGCTGCTCGAAACAGATGTGGTCCCAGAGGCAGACCCTCACTCACTTCTGCCTCTACCAACGACAGAACGAGAGTTTTTCCCTTTGGAATGTGGAGCAGCATAAAAAGAGAAGGAGAGTCAGGCCAAGAGAAAAAGCAGAAGCATGACAAGGAACAGAGTGCGGAGAGTGCACCGTCTGCCTGCAGTTAGAACCCATGCTGGGTTTTTATGGCCCCTCACTCTGCCTCTGTATTACTGCCTCAGCTGCTCATCTGCATTAACTTAATGTTGCACATCTTATCTATTTATTTATCCAATGCCACAATCTGCTTGTGTGCAAAGAAATGCCCAAGGAGCACCCAGGCAAGGATTATGCTGAACCTTGATTTTTAAATCAATCAAAATAAACTAAGGCTCATTTTACAGAACTGTTGTATGTTATAATGTCATAATGCTAATTGGTTATAGACACTAAAATATTCTCCTCAGTCTTTGTCTCTTGCAGTAGTCCTGCTGGGCAGAGCTGTGAAATAACTGGAGTCAGATAGCAAGTCAAGAGCGAATGCTAGCCTGACGCTGATTGTTAAACGGGCCGCTGTGTAGGGATGCCGCTCCTCGTTTAGGACAAAAAGAGATCTTCCTTGAAGTCCCGACAACAGCAGGACTCAGCTTTCTGAACGACTGGGACATCAAAGCTCTCCATGACACACATCTGTCTTTGACTTCCTACAAATGAAACTAGGTATAAAATGCTCTTGCTTTAGAAGCTGCCGGCGCCACTGAGGAGTATACACCAACTACATCATGATAATGATCCTAATCACCAGTGAAATCTAGTATTTGCATTTTTCCACCACTTTGCTGCATATGTAACATTTTTTTGAATGTATACGATATTTAAAAGAAACGCCCTTGAGAAATGCTCTGCATTCTGAAAAAGATGGATAAAATTAATAAAAAAACAACATAAATCAACATTCTAGCAAAACAAGACAAAATGTTTTAACCAATAAAGAGAAAGAAAAATATCCCTCACTCATCTCCCCAGCCCCCTCCAATCATTTTCCCCTGCCCACTGATTTATGAGTTCACCCTACACTATTGTTTACTGTTAATTGCTATTAAATTATACCACAGTTTCATGAGGGATGACATTTTGGCTCAGGTAGATATACTGCTTCAACCAGTATCACCCAGTGTGAATTCAAATCGTATCACAGCCCATGAATTTGAATGTAAATGCTTTTGTTGAAAAAGCAAGTAGGATGGGGGATGGATAAGATAAACCCTCATGGATGGCATTAAAGACATGCATATGTTCATCATAGAGACAGCACAGCAGCTAAAGGGGAGAGACCTGGGGAAAACAATGGACTTGGACAGCAGCACAATAGGTTTATTAAGAGAGATAACATTATCAAGGCAAAAGCGATAGAAGGAAAAAAATCAAAGCCCACCTACTTCTGGAACCTTACAGAGAACACAGGTGACATGGAGCCTGCTGTTGTGAAGATGGGGTGATTCTTAGTGGTGATCTAATGCTCATTAAAATGGAGGCCCTGACAAGATGAGATGGAGAAGACAGCATGGTAGAGAACAAAAATGCCAAATAAGGACAAGGACATTTGAGAAAGAAACACAATTAACTGCCACTACTTTTTTCTTTGATGTGCACCTGTCACATGTCAAATGTTTTTAAAACACGCTATGCCATGCCTTAAAGCATAGAGAAGCACTCAAGGAATTGAACAACAGAGAGGAAGTGAAAAAATCGAGAACTATTTAGGGTTCGATGTGGAATGCTCTAACAGGATATTAAATAACCCATAAATATCCAAAGAATTATTGAGAAATCCTTTCTTCGCTAACAGTCTTCAGCAGTGTTTTATAGCCAGTGTTGCTAGGTACATAAAAAAATCAAGAGTTTGAATGCCAGTCATAGTTTCCGGGGTGAGTTGCAAACCAAGACTGTTGGCACAATCTGGTTCATATCGGCGTTCATTCTTCATGACTTAATATTTGTTACCTTTCTGCTGGAGGCCAGAAATGGAGAATTCTATTAATGGCTGTTTTGCCTAGCTCATAATCAATGGCTATTTAATGTAATTCTAGTCATTTGTAATTAGAAAGCTATTAAATTAGCTAGAAATCTAGAAAATTGTCAATTAGTTAATAAGCTACAATAATTGTTTAGCATAGCTTCATTTCAATGGCATTTACAGATGGCTGTGTAGTTTACTTACTATCATGGCTGTTTATCCTAGATTTCTTTTCAATGACTGTATCGCAAAGCTTAATATTAATAGCAATTTGCTTATTTATTGATAACTTTTAAGCCTTCCTATAAATGGCTGCTTAACCTAGCTTACTTTTTTGATGGCTGTTTAGCCTTGTTAAGGTATCAATGGACGCTTAGCCTTGCTTTTTTATCAATGCCTGTTTAACCTAGCTTACATATTAGTGGACGTTTAGCCTAGTTTATTTATAATCTTAATCTATCTTATTTATCTATGGCCATTTTTCCTAGCTTACTTATTGATGGCTGTTAAGCCTAGCTTATTTATTGATGGCTGTACAGCCTAACTTACTAATCAATGCTGTTTATCCTATCTTACTTATCAAAGGCTGCTTAGCCTAGCCTATTTATTGATGTTTATCCTAACTACATTATTGACGGTTGTTCATCGTAGCCTACCTACCTGAGGGTAGCGTACAGCATACAGTCTTATACACTGACTAAGTTTCTAATTCTGAACCGCTGCTTGCACTCCATACCAGGAGAGCTGTCAGACTGTACATACAATCAATTAAAGAAATTAGCCCGCTTGCCCCCTCAGAACCACCCCCACAAGCCCTCCTACATGCTCTCATCAACAGGAGAGGAAAGAAGAGACAAATCTCGCATCAACAGCTGGCCCTGAGTGACACTGGCACAGGAGGAAACATCTGGAAGGACACCTGCCAGCCCACCTACATGGGAGAGAAAGATAACTGACATGTAGAGAACGGAGTGAGTGACTAGCCTTCAAAGCATATTAATATTTACAAAAACATTGATAGTTAGCATTCAGTCAAAGAGCATGGTTAATCTAATTACACTGTGTACTTATTGTTTATTGAATGAACATACTCAGAGTTAATTACACAACTGACTGGGCTCAGTATAGACAGTAGAGACGGCTCACAATCACAGTCTTCCTCCCTACAGAGCTCAAAGCAAACATTGTCTGAGAGAGGCTTTAAAAATAGGTTAAGAGGAAATTCAGTATCTCACAAGCATTATCACTAGATCTCAAACACAGGCTCTAAATCAGACGGCTGAATGAACTTAAAGGTGTTGCGACCGTCGATAAAGTACCATCTTAACCTTAAGCTCCACCATGAGCCCTGGCTGCTCTTCCAGGTTCAGCCGTGTCTATTAGCACTCATCACACTCTAATCGCTCTGTAACCACACAGCCAGAGAAAAAAGGGTGTCACTGTTTGCAGGGTTTGAAGGTGACACAGCTAAGTAGATAAAGTGCCAGACGTGGTATCCAGGCCACTACTGAAGGATCCCAAGAGTCCTTCACAATCTCCACCCCTGCTTCTATGCTATGCCCACACCTCCCACGTCCACACTTTTGAGGGGTGGGAACCTCAATACTAGCAAGGTCATAGCCCTCAGTGGATGGACCGGTGTCACAGACTGAACATATTCTAATTTCAGCACCATTCCCTTCTACTGCAGAGCATGTAATAAATCTTGTTTGGTGACAAAATGTCCAATTAAAAGGGAATTGACATAAAAAGAAAGGTGTGAGCAAGAGAGGGAAAAAAACGAAAGGAATGCAGACTCAAGGACAAAGTGTCTACATCATGAACATCAGAGGCATAATAATCTGTGCTAGTTGATTAGGAAATAAGCTCTCATGTTACAAACGGAGATTAAAAAAAATGCTCATTAAGATTTTAACGGATCCAAACACATTTTGGTGCCAGGGTGAGGAAAAAAATGATAAGATTACACTTTGTTTACAGAAAATTTGATAAAAATAGCAGGTCTAAGATTTTATACCATATGAATAACAGTTTCTTATGCTGTTATAGCATCAATAGCTTTTATGATATAACGTCATGCTCATCCAGCAAAAATTTGTAACCACTGGAATATCAATTCTTAACATAATGTAAATCAATGCCAGCTACTTATCACAGCATTTGCCAGAACATTTTCTAATTATAAATAATGCATAATTACTGGTTTTTATTTGTTTACCATCATTTTTTAGTATCGGCAAAGTAGTCACAATTCACCTATCATGGATGTATTTGGACTGTGAAAGGAAATTGGATCACCTGGACACGGGGAGAACATGCATACTCCACACAGAATTTACCCAGGTTATCCTACCCAGTGATCAAACCCAGGTACTATAGCAGTACCCACTGTGACACTGTTCCTCCCAAGTGTCTTCATTGATCACATTTAAATACTGTATGTAAATCCATATAGCGTACATATTATATCTGAACAGGCATTCATTCATTTTTTTTCTGCTTAATCCACACTGGGTCGGTTAATCAACAGTTGCCCACTCTGAGCACAGAGGCAGGAACAACCGCAGAGGGGCTCAGGCCCGGGTCCTTCTTTCTTTAAGGAGCACTAACAACTGCGCCACCATTCGCCACATCTGAACATGTAATGACTATTATTTATGCTCTGTACTTCTTGTAATATCTTTAAGTCATACATAGCATTATTATAATACATACATTGTCAATTATGTACCTTTACAGTATATTGTAGTTAAAAACATGGATGTTTTTACAAACTTTTGCTGTTACTGCAATTATTAACATATTCAATTATACTTTGATCTTATACCTGCTTTAAATAAAGGAATGTTTTTGTGATTACACTGTACAATAATGCTCAAGGTGATCACATGTATATATGTAAATTCGAATAGTGTACGTATTACACCTGAACTTGATTGCTCTGATACATCTCTAATAATGTCCCTTCTTCATGCTCTGTGCATTCTGTAATATCTTTATATCACACATGTTCTTTTCACAGGTGAACATCCCTACAGGAATCTTTAACCTCTGGTGTTAAAAATGCCTTCCAGTCTACCGCTCTGTATTGCCTGCCTTATGCATATTTCATGGGAGGTAAGATGGCTCTGTGGAAATGAAAGGGAAAACATCCCCTCAACACGAGCCAATGATATCAAACCTCCTTGGGGCACAAAACATTACTCCTGGTGTCAATACAAGGGGGTGGATGTTAAGAGATAGATTTACTCATTGATTTATGCAGTTTCATATGTTCGACAGTTGACAGTTGTAACTGAGATATCTAAAATGAAAAAAGATGTTAAGAATCTTTCATTTCTAATATTGTTGAGGGCATATATTCATTTTAGGTGCAGGTGTTTCCTACTTAAAGGGGCAGTGTGTAGGCTTTTAGGGATATATAAACAGACATGGAATATAATATATAATTTATAACAATGCATTGTATTAGTGGGTCATCATCTGTAAATATGAATCACTGTGTTTTTGTTAGCTTTGAATGAGGTCTTTATATGGGACAGGGATGGGCCAAGTTGTGCCACGAACTTAACTCAAGTTGAACTAGTCTCATATTGAATCAGATCATCTGGACACATGGATTTGTGAACAGATACAGTTTGTTTCATCATCCATCCTGGTAGCTATATATGTCTGAGCTAGGTTTGAAAAGAACCCGAAAACTTATATTTGGCAAATTTGCCAGTTTTGTTTGTTAACCAATGCCAGTTGTTGGTTAACAATCAAACGGGTAGTCAGTTCTGTGTGCAATTCTTATAACTATATATTATAATAGTGACTTGTGCTATTCTCAAAGGATTTTTGAATAGCTCCAGTCGTGACACTAGTAGATGGTGATTGCACAAAAGAGTGCTAATTTATGCCACGTACAAAAAAGTGACCAGTCATTTGAGAATGTAGTTCCACACTCAAAGGACTCAGGACACCACACTCAGGAATTTAATCCGGGACTTTCGTGCTGTGAGGTGGCAGCACTGTGCATTACTTCACCGTGCCGCTAAGTAGCTATTTTATATAGGTTCATAGAGGCAAACTTGCCATAGAAATCTCCTTATTCTTTGTAAAATGGGTTTCGTCTATTTTATGCCTACCCTATTTCTGGGGCTGCTAACTGGAATTGGAGCCGGCTCCTACTTGGCACCATATTTGCATACGTACGATTATTGACTTATGTTACACCACCAAGTATAAACCCACATGGACATAGTGAGCACGTTCAAACTGTACACAAAAGGGACCCAGGACATCCTATCTAGAAATCAAACCAGCGACTTTTCCCACTGTACCAAAATTCCACCCAATTATAAAACATCAGACAAATTACCCTGAATCAATTTACCCTGATCCGAATGTGTGTTTATTATCCATATTTAGTTTTATTTAAATATATACCAGTAAATTATTTACAGTAAATTTCTTTTTGGCTGATGGCAAACTTTATCAATATCTTTCCAGTCTTGCTGCCATGTCATCACATTGACAACATTCTTACAAATAGAGCCATCATTGAGAGTGTAAGGAAGGAGGCAAACGCTTCCTCCCATTTACAATCCCCTTCATCAAATCCCACAGGGTGGAGCGCTGATTACTCTCGCAATTAGCAGTGTCAACCCTGTGATATGGATTAACTGGTCAGGTTTGGGTCTGGGAGCTAATTAGTCTAGCTAACTCTCTCTCTCTCTCTCTCTTTCTTTCTGTCGTTCATTTTCTTTATGATTTCTTAATTAATTATGACTAAATAGGAAAATAGATGTTAATTATTAATCAAATTAAATTGTCTGGTGTAATTAACTGCAGAGTTCTCTGTTTTCTATTGTGGTGTATGTGCTTATAAATGAATGGATGACTTGTATTATAGAAAATGTAAAAACTCTGATACATATCTCCATACATTTTAAATCTTGTTTTTTTTTTTTTTTTTTTAATCAATCGAACTGCAGTTTGGGTTGTTTTTATTAAGTAAAAAATAAATAAACACAATGCAAATAACCTCCAAAATGTTACTTAGAAAGATGGGATTGACACGGTAAATTTTTGGGTGGAGTTTGCATGTTCTTTGCACGGGTTTCCTCCCACATTCCGTAGACATGAGGTTAATTGGTGTTTCTAAAGTGGCGCGTAGTGTGCGTGATTGTGTGTGTGCACTACGGTATAATGGAATAGCTGTATAGGGTTGTTCCTTCCCTCACGCCTAGAGTTGCCCATAACCATAACCTAGGATTAATCAAGTATAAAAAAATGAATGAGTGAATGAATAAATACACTCACTTAATTATTTTAAATCTTATTTGTTCATGGTGTTTATTTTGTAAACCAGAAACAAACACCTGCCAAGAATAGAATGATTAGTGGTTGTTTTACTAGCTCTTTGAAAGCCACAAGAAACAGAAGAAAGCGCCATTATTGCCATCACGAATACTGTGCACTGATTTGCCGAGGGGATTTATCGGGTTTTGATCAAGAACATCACCGACTCTTTTTTTTTTTACAAGGGACCATTTATGTCTACATGCTAAAAATAATTTTCATCCAAATGTACAGTATCATTCCTTAAAGAGTCCATTGTTCTTTTTGTCTCTCCATCATGTTACATTCTAGCTTGACAGAAATGTTCCATTCGGATGCAAAGCAGAAACTAGCTTGATTGAAATGCTCTAAGACACAAACATACCTCTGACTACAAGAAAAAAATAGACAAGCTCATCATGGTGTCCTCGCTCATCTCTTCCAAACAATCTTTGTGCTGAAACTTTGTTTACATTACCTCCGAGTCACCTCGCCAACATTTATCCACTATTTACCTAGAAGAAGCAATGGGCTGATATTTATCGCTGAGTTGTGTCTAAATATAGAAGTGTTGCTGTAGCACCCGGTGTCTTGGTGGGAGGTTTAGCTCTACTGTTCATCCTTAAGCTGACAAGTGGCAGAATTCCTGATGAATGCCTCTTTTCATCTGCCTGGCCATGTGGATTTGACAGAGTAAATATTTAGCTGCATAGGAGTTGCTTGCTGATTTTACCCAGATGGATGGATTGATGCCTCACTGAAGGCGCGTGCCAGAGACAGCAGAGAGAGGTTGTGTGAGCCTAGATAGCCACAGGATTCTACAAAATATAACAGCTCAGGGGTGACTGAGTACCATTAACAGATCTGTAAGATATTAATAGTGGGGCAAAATATATGTTTAAAAATCTTTCTCCCCCTATGGAATGGCCTTCAACATCTTTGCATTGCCACTAAGCTTGGGTTGTCATTTTTAAGTGATTGTTATTTGTATTTACCACATAGACTCATCTCTCAATTAATTAGGTTACACCTTACTAGTAAAACGTTGGACCCAATTTTGCCCTCAGAACAGCCTTAATTCCTTGTGACATACGTTCAACAGAGGTACTATTCTGTAATCCTTGGCTGTTATGAATGGTTATTTGACTCACTGTTGCCTTACTTTCATCTAAAACTAGTCTGCCCATACTCCCCTGACCTCAGACATCAACACATTTTTAAAAATCCCAGTAGATCAGCATTTTCAGAAATATTCAGACTCGGCACCAACAACCACACCACATTCAAAGTCGCCTAAATCAACTTTCTTCCCCATACTCATGCTCGTTTTTCACTTCAGCAATTTGTCTTGACCACCTCTACATGCTTAAATGCATTGGGTTGCATGTGATTGATCCTGGTTAATTAGATATTTGTGTTAAGCAATTGAACATGTGATAAATAAAACCAATAAATAACCATAAATAAAAGCAATATATCAATAATAATAATAATATAAAAAAATGTTGTATAATGTTCCTTCCAGCTGCACCTTGTATTTGCCTTCAAGATAAGCTTGACTTTAGATCAAGACATAAATTAAAACAATTGACAAAATAAAACTTAAAAAGTTTAAGTTTTACATTTTAATTTGTTTCACAGCTTCATTCAATAGAATAGAATAGAATAGAATAGAATAGACTTCAAAAAAACATTTTTTTGCATATGCCAGCTTGTTAGGAAATTGCAGTAAGGGCACAGAAACAGCAAATATATAGTGAGATCACTAGAGCTCTGCTTGGGCTTTCACCTTTGCGCTTGCGATTTTTTGAGCTGTTAAATATTCATTGTAGATATATTTAAATCCCCTCCAATCTTTCGTCAATGAACACTCTTTTAAGAAGCCTGACGATACAAACTAGCCGAATGCTAATAGCCGGATGTCACAAAATAAACTGCCATGATAAACACAGTATGTAAAAAAAGTGTACACAGCAGCAGAGATATATTACAGCGATGGGTATTAGTCTTTCTCACTGTCACATCTGTAAAGATTAGTTAGAAATTTATATCAGCTGCTTGTCACGTTATGATTTCACATAAATGTATTATAATTTATAAATGTAATGACATTTAAAAATGTAGTGTGCAGAATCTAGACATTAGTAGAATGTCAAGGTGATAAACAAGTATTAAAAATCTCAAAATAAATAGTTCTATACATCTATATGCTAAGGATTATAATCCCCTTAAATTGTTCAGTAGATTTAAAAGTATTGCTCATTATTCACACCATTCAACCAACACACATAAGAATTCAGTGTGGGGGCATCTCCATTCTTTATATTTTCCACCCATTTATATACATCTTCACCCACGTCTCACCTTTAATTCACTATCAGGCACTGTGACAAGATGAGTGAGATAATCTGATTTATTATAATCACCAAAAGGCAGCATATCTGATTTGCATTAAGTAAATAAAAACTGCGAGGCAAGACAAGTGTCTTGGAGCCATGCCTCACTCTGTCATGACTGCTGGTAAATCTGAGTGACAGTGCGTAAGACACGCATATAAACACGCTCAACAAACTCAACTTCTCCTGGGATCACTACCTTGTTGTAGTGGAGAAACTTGCGTGTTCCTATGAAGCCGTGTATCGTCTGGAGCTACGCTCTTAGCAGGTTTCCCCCTTGAAGTTAAAGGTCGAAGAGGAGCCTCTAGACAACGAGTGATCACTAACTCACTCATGGGTACCAAAACTGTAAGCTGTAGCATGGCTCTTAAATCTATAATTTTCTGTAATGTGGCATATGCCGGGTTTCCACAATGTGGCATATGACTAGCACAATGTCATGTCGACTGCAGGGCTGAACAGAGATTGGGAAACTCAGTCAGTCTATTTTTCCCGAAGAGAACTAATGGGTATTAACTTATCCGTGCAGACAATGATTCTGAAGCAATAAAGGTGTACAACATGACACGACAAACTCGAACAGACATATTGTGTGTTAGCCAAGGTGTCCAATTTAACACACCTATTGTGCCCATGTGCATTAGACTATTTTAAAACCTGTTTAATACTAGAAAATTCAAGAAATGTAAAAAAACCCTATGTGGATGGAAACACCTTGCTGATAAGATACGCCAGAGGAGATTGTTCAGACTGGTTCAAAATGACAAAAACCACAAATACAAGTTATCTCTCTTTGATAGCCGTCCCATGTGTTTCATCAGGCTCCTGCAACTGAATGGTGGTCTTGTATTTAAACTCTATGTTACTCCCTTGTTTTTGTTTGTAGGAATTTTCTAGCCACTAGCCTCTTTTTTACACAGAAATCATATGGATCATTTATGGGAGGATGTTAACTCTAGATACTTTGAATTCAAGTTCAAAAGTACTGGTTTTGACATTCCAAATAAACCAGTGGTGCATTGTAGGCAAACATTCCGGGTGACCAGGTTTTCTTTAAACATTGCAATGTTTACTGAAGTTTATTTTTTAACTTAGCATATTCTGAAGAAGTTAATCCTCTAGGTTACTAATAACAGCTATATGTCTTCCAGATATTCCGGTTTCCTTCCTCAGTCCAAAGCCATACATTTGGATAAGTGGTGTCTCTAAAGTTCCTTTAGTATGTGAGTGCCTATAATTGAGTGGCTCTCTGTCTGGTACTTTAAGTCATGCCATGTTATATTTATGTCTGGATTTGGTACAATGCCTCTTGTTATAAACTTAACTAACCTAGCAACTGTAAAGGACAATACAATCACTAATGTTAACAAATAATTTAAAAATAGCATACAAAAAAGAGGTTTGTTACAAAATTAAATGAAATAACACACTTAGTATATTAACTGAAAATAACTATTAATTTACCATCATTCTAGAAAGGCTGTCTCTGTCTAGGAGTGTGTTTTGGGGAATTTTTGACCTTTCTTCCAGAAGCGCATTTTTGAGGTTATACACTGATGTTGGACAAAAAGGCCTGGCTTTCAGTCTCCGCTCTCATTCATCCCAAATATGTTCTATCGGATTAAGGAGCAGGCGAGTCAAGTTCATCCACACAAGACTCTGTCATCCAGGTCTTTATGGACCTTGCTTTGTGCACTAGTGCACAGTCATGTTGGAAGATGAAGGGGCCAGCTCCAAACTGTTCCCACAAAGTTGGGAGCACAAAATTGTCCAAAATGTCTTGGTATGCTAAAGCATTCATACACCTGTGGCCATAGAAGTGATTGGAACACCTGATTCCGATCATTTGAATGGGGGAACAAATACTTTTGTAAATATAGTGTATATATGGACAGTGTATACTCTACATATTGCTACAATATCTCAACATTCCAGCATTGAAATGTATATCTATTGTCATCTTTCCTGTTCTCACTAAACCCTTTCTATAAAACATTATACATTCCCTCTGTGTGCCTGGGCAGGACACACACTCAGATATATTACAGCCTGTGAAATATGTGTCCTGCATAAATGAGCACACTCACTAAAACCGATTAAAAAACAGGGAGCCATTTTGTCTTCCTCTCTTTGCTTTTTTGCTAATTACACGGAAGCTTCAGAAGGAACAATACGTTCACCGAATGACCCACATGCAATTTCAATAGAGCCGGAAGGTGCTGATAGGGCGTTATGAAATGATGGCATTATATTAGAATCAGAGATCCAGACATGATCTTCAAAAAGTGCCATTGTGTTTTATGTAAGCACAAGAGAAATATATAAAGTCATGCTATTATTATTTCCTGATGAAATGACTATGGTGTCTTCGCCAGTACACTTCAAGGCATCTTTTGTCTCTGAGCTCTGTTCCTGCAGCATCGATTTCCTACAGGCTGAAATTAGCATTCATCTTTCTCTCTCACTCATTAATCAATTTACACACTCTCTCTTTCGCTAATTGCTGACCAGTGCTGTTATTAAAAGCCCTTTCAGAATGCTCCCCGGATAAGTTCATCTGAAATCCCATTCTTTCAATGCAGTAAATGGGATTTCTTTACTTCCGTGTAAGTTCACAGTT
>JAOUQT010000026.1:2718089-2738633 GCA_025769995.1 Xyliphius kryptos | reverse complement strand
AGGGATTCGATCCGGGAATCCCCAGCGCTGAGAGGCGAATGTGCTAACCGCTAAGCCACCGTGCCGCCGGCTTCCTGTCATGTCCTTGGAAAAACAAAGTAATTCTTAACTTCCTATATTCAATGGTTCGTTTGATATCGCCATTAAACGCAGGACCCCTCCAGTGTCACATTGGGGTCTTTGCGAGTACCTACGAAGCTGAAACTTGGCTCTGTCAGTCTTTATTGTGGAAAATCTGCTGATAAATTAACGTCAGAAAGCAACCGCGTGAACACCACAGTCACATCTCACTCTATATTTATTCCACATATTTATTTTAGATTTTTAATTTCCCCAAAGCTCACTCTATAATAATGCCTTTATTTTTAAATCTATAAACTCCAAAGCCATTCAAAAACAGTTGCCTTTCAACTTTCAGGTTGTTATTAAGTTCTCCACTATAGTGCAGCACAGTATTCTGTTTGTAATGCATATCCTCCATTAAATAGTAACATCCTGATGCATGCAGATGCTGATATACGTTGTTGAATCATCAGTAGAATTGTTGATGTGTAAAAAAGCTCTTCATGAAGTTGAATTCAGCGATTGCTGCTTATTTAAGTGTTTATACCACAGAAGAACATGCAGTCAGACTCGTGAGCGTATGGGGCTGTAAGCGTGAGACGGTCTGATGGGAATTGACCTCGCAGTTGCACGATTAAGCTCCTGAAGGCTTTTAGAGATGTTGTCAATGACAGCTTTGTAAAGCTAATTAAAAGTGAGCTTTCATGACAGTTCTGATCGATTGCCTCCCTTTCTCTCTCTCTCTCTGTCTCTCTCGCTCTCTCTCTCTCTCACTCTTGCTGGATATGTTAATAGGATTATATCTAGCAGAATATGTGGCTCACAGGAATTTCCAGCTATTTATAGTATTTTTATCGACCATCTTACACAGTCAAGTCTCTCCAGCTGATCTAGAACTCTGCAGCTCACCTGCTCTGACGGTTCATACCACTCACAGGGTGGCACGGTGGTTAACACCGTGGTTTTTGCCTCCACCTCACAGCATTTGATTCCCAGTGAGGATGAACAAAGGTCTTTTTTGTGTGGTGCCAGCGCCTCTATGGGTTTACCGTGGGGACTTTGGCTGCCTTCCACAATCTAGAAAATATTAAATGACTGTATTGTTTGTAATTCTTCCTGCTGGCAAATGGACCTTAATGCTGTTCAGACGTTAAACTCCTAAAGAAAGTTCCAATAAATACCAATATTGCTTTATAGAACAATATGTCCCAAACATCTATGTGGTAAATCACAATCACTTTAATGTTTTAGGTTTTGCAGCAACATTTTGTTTACAAATTCATTAGCTTTTCTCTAGAAAGCTGCACTAAAAGATAGCAAGCTACAGTCAAATCAAAAAGTCTTCTGTGTATACAGCTTATTCTTAACGATTACATTGTTAATGACATTACAGTTTGATATTATGTCACTCGCAGAGGCTTTTGAGCAAAGCAACTATCAAGATGGTTGTGGCCATGATACAGGACCCCTGAGACAATAAATAGTGGGTTATGGGCTTTTTCTAGATTGAATACTTCAACCTTAATGGATTTGAACCTCTTCATAATCACCACCCAACTAAACTAAACTATTTCGGGAAAAGATTTTTGTCCAGGAGCATGAAAGGAAGAACCACAACCAGCACTAGCGATGGACAAATGATACCAAGGCTTCAGAGCTTGTGTCAAGAAATCCAGGAAGTTGTTTATGAATCGCAGATCTTCATTAAGGGTGAGTGACATTACTACTGATTTATTTTTTTTTGTAATTAAGGAACAAAATCTATGCACTGGGTTTCTTCCCACAGTCCAAAATTATGTATTTGAGGTAAATTGGTTGTTTTAAATTGCTACTATCTAGTGTGTGTGTGTGTGTGTGTGTGTGTGTGTGTGTGTGTCCAGCAATAGATTGCCACCCTGTCCTTGGTGTATCCGCCCAGTGCCCAAAACTTTCTCTCCAGATGGGCATGTGGAGCCTTCCATGACTTTTAATTAAGCGGAAGATAATTACCTTGCACTTAATACAGCTCCAATGTTTGTTAATTACTTTTGGTCATTTAGCAGACACTTTTATCCAAAGAGACTTACAAATATCCCACTTAATAACTGGGATCAGAACACAGGGTCACATAAAGAGTCCCTGAAGTAATGAGGGTTAAGGGTTTTGCTTAAGGACCCACTTCGGTAACTTCAGTGGACATGGGATTTGAACCCCCCAACCTTCAGATTGATAGTCCAACACCCTAACCAATGATATTATTACAGTACAATAGTACATTGTCTCAAAGCATTATAATAATTTTACATACCTGAAACTCCATGCAGCATGGAAATGAAATTAAAGAAAACTCCCTGATGTTTGTTTCTTTTTTTATAGAATGAGATAATAGTGGGAGGCTTTTGATGACTAAATCGAAGATTTTTTTTTTTACGTATTTTTTTTTTATTTACAAACTCTGATTCTAAAGGTGTTGTTTTTTTTCAATGAAGTATTTTAATGCCTTGAAGAAACAAAAAAAAACAGCTAAAATACTACACATTGTCTTAAAAAAAAAATCTATGCTGGGGTTGTGGGGGTGGGGGGGAGGCACTTAGCAACTCTTTCAACGCCTAAAATGGGAAAGCATGAATGCTCTTAACTTGTCTTTACACATGACTGCTTACTGAAAACGCATGATGCTGTCCCACCAGTCCAGAGGGAGATCAACTCAGCTTCACCTGTTAGGATGAACCTGACTTACAGAATAATAAATCAGCTCGGTGGGGTAGTCTGAGGATGATTTGCCACAAGAATTGTTGAAGGCACGTATATATAATACATATAAAGGAAACCGCTTATTTTCCATTATTTATGTAACATGATAAAATGCTTTCATGTATAAATTATAAATATAATAATTCCCAATGTTTCTAATTGTTTTTGATACATTTTAAATAATAATAATAATAATAATAATGAAAATAATATAATTGTTGTCCACAAGGTTAGATTTATGAAATGCACCACATATAGATCATATAGAGGAACATCAAGATGGTTTGATATGCATCAGCTTAATCCTTTTAGCTTAGTTTAGTTAAACCTGAACTGGCTCCCAGTTAATATCCATCCATTATATTTTTACTTAATGCTCTACTAGGACCGCAGAAAGGTTCCCCATGTGCATCCAGGAGAGAACATTTCGGTCGATGTGCAGATACACCAAGTACAGAGCGCCAATCTATCGCTAGGCCCACACTCTCTCATCTGCAATTTAGAGCAGCCAATTCACCTTGAATCCATGTTTTTGGACTTTGGAGGAAACTCAGACATGGGAAAACATGGAAACTCCACCCAGATTGGGATTCAAACCTGGATTTTAACGCTGAGGTCTCCCAGCTATTTTGTGCCTTTATTACTAGCACTGAAATTCTTGTTTCACAAGTTTACTGATGGGATTAGGGGAAAAAAACTGTTGTGCGGCCCCTTTTTGTGATTTTTGTTGAGCTCTGTAGTGTTTTGTTGGACGAACAGTGTAGAAGAATCCTTTCAAGGACAGGACAGTAAGGTTCAGTAACCTTAAGCAGGTGATAGTAGCCAGTGTTAAGGGCTGATTTGTAAATTAGTCTGATAATTGTAGCTATTTTTTACAATGTAAGACCTCTGGATTGTGTAAAAGTTTGATTTTAATCGTTCACTAGTACATGAATTGGGATTTTTTTCCCGATGGAACATCAAGAAATTTGATGTGTGGGAGGCAGGTGAAAGATCTCATCTCTGCAGCTCCATCCATGGCTTCTAAAGGCTGCTGGGGGAATGGGGTTAAGGATAAAAAAAAATCATTTGACAGCCATGTGAAGAAGTTCCATGTGTGAGGGATGTGAGAAGAGCAGCAGTAGAAGTGTGATTCCTGGGGGATTTAATCCCATCCAATTGTAGAAAAATAAATCGAGTGATCCTAGAAGTCTGTCGCCTGAAATGGAGAAAAACTCTGAGGAGGAAAAAACACTACCCAAGAAACATCTCAGAGGTCCCCAGCTCAAGTTAGAATGTACATATAGTGTATGACCTCCTCAGTGGACACTCAGTCGTCTCCTTTTTACATTTGTTGTTATAACAGATTAGTGCTGCAGCCTCAGCTACCACAAGTCTTCTTCAACAGACCCATTGCTACACGGAAAGCAAACCGACTAAGTGCCTCGGGCCCCGAGTTGTTTTTTTTATTTTTATATGGGATACTAACATTTAAATATTCATTTATTTAACCTCTGCTTAATCCTCCACTAGGGTCGCAGGTGGGTCCCCATGCCCATCCAAGGGAGAACATTTTGGGGCTGGGCAGATACATCCTGGACAGGGTGCCAATTTATCAATGGGCACACACTATATGGGGTAATTTAAAGCAGCCAGTTTAACTTGAATCCATGTTTTTGAACTGTGGGAGGAAACTAGAACCTGGAAAAAATCCACATCAACACGGGGGGAGCATGGAAACCTAATCCAGATTTAGATTCGAACCTGGATCCCAACGCTGAGAGGCGGACATGTTAAACATTATGTGCCACCTTATTTAAATATTACTTTTGTTAAGTTATGTAAGCCAAACATTTTGCTTTGGGCCCCCAAATGCCATGAAATGGCCCTGTTGATTAAGATTCATTAATCATCGTAGGGCTGGGTCGATATGGCCCAAAATCACTATTGCGATATATGGACGATAATTTTCATACACACATACTCCAAAAATAATGTATAAGGCCAACATAAATACTTCACAGCCATATTGATGGTACAATGCCCTTGTTATTGCCACGTAGTCACGTGACTATCCTACGGACAGCACGGATCGCAGCCTCTTAAAGAACATGAACTTAGATGACAAAAAAGACAAAACAACTTTTATTTTGATTTTTATAAAGATTTTTTTTATGAGCAAAATAACGTCAGTTATCGTCATAAATTTCGGTATTGATAAATTTTCGATATATCGCCCAGACCTAGTCATCAGTAGGTGTGGCTTAAACATCTGGATTTGGCACTTAACCCCATTTGTCTCCCGGGCGCCGTGTACAAGGCTGGTCACCGCCCCGGGCACGTGTGCTCACTTCACTCAGTGTGTGCATGTGTGTGTTTTACTGCACAGATGAGTTAAATGCTTCATTTATATCCATCCTGATGACGCACCTACTGGATGGGTTCTGTCACTACACTATCTGGTCGCTGCTTACAGCTGTGTTTATCATTTCTGTGACACACTAATGAATTTGACTGTTCTCCTTCTTCTCATGTCCGATTTGCATGGACTAAAGCGAAGTGACACCTCCCGTCATATGCTGCAGGCTTGAACACATAAGAGGTTTAGGGTTGGATTTGCTGGTATGCTTAATTCCCCACAATTCAATTCAGTCACGTTTGCTGCTCAGCTGTAGCCCACGCAGAAAAACACTTGTATTTGTGTATTTAGATATTTTTTTCATATTTCCTATTTTTTCAGATGAAAATCCTATTTGTCCACATTCACACTGTGACATGCTGTGATTTGACAGCTGTGATTTTACATGTCAGGAAACAGAGCTGCGAGCAAAACCATAAATAACTATGCCTTAAAGTCAATACAATTTTTGTGAAGTCCTTATAGTTAATTAGTGTATTTGTAAAGAAACATCAGCATTGACTCAAACTAGTTTAACACTTCTGGAGGTTCCTGTGCGTACTGAGATAGTGTATTAATAAGCAATAGATTGTTCAGTAATTGTGTTTCGTCATTGCACTCTATTTAAAAAAGGTCAATGTAAATGCATTATTCATTATCTGAAGGTGTGTGTGTGTGTGTGTGTGTGTGTGTGTGTGTGCGTGCGCGTTCTCTAAGCCACTTTACAATGATTCTGTTCTGTAGAGATGTTATAAGGTAGATCTTAGTTTCCAGGTTCGAATTCCCCCCCGTCAATAGTTTTTAGTATAGGAATAAACGGAAAATAACATGATGAGGTCACCAAGTCAAATAAGAATGGGGGAGTTAGTATCTCCAATGGACCCTAAGATCATCTTTCGAATTTGGGAGGCAACTGAGGTACCCGGAGAGAACTCACTCAGGCTCCACGCAGAAAAGACCTTTATTTGCCCCAACTGGGTATCAAACCTGGGGCTTTCTCACTGTGCTGCCCATTCGAGGGAAACCTTGGGCACCATGTTAGCGATCTTTAGGCGAGCCATCTACCACGCATCGGGCAGTTTGATTTATCGCATGTCAGTGAGTCTTTGCCATCGTAACGACAGGAAAACAACGTTTTAAACAGCTTATAAAACGGAGAAGTTTATTGATTGAAGTGACATATCTCCTCTTGTTCACTGATGCAGGTGAGAACAGTCACTTCCAACAGCCATCATTTTAAAAGCACTGTGTGAACATATGGCCGTCCTGATTAACGTAAAAAATAAATCCCCTTCGTTCCACCAAATTTAATATGAGATTCATTCTAATCATCATGCTATCAGCTTAAGCACTTCCTTTAATAGCTAGAGTCATGACCTGAACCCACTTTTAATTATTACACTCATGTTGTAAAATCCTAACCTGGATAGTACAGGACTCCACTGTTAGAATTGATATTACAGCTAAAAGCATGCTGACATTCTTTCTTATACACTGGTTTAATTTTATTATACTGTTTTCAGTGTTATGTTAATTCAACTGCACCCTTGAGATGAGCCACATATAAAGAACCTATACATATTATTTAAACATCAGTGGGCTATCAGGGCCTTTTCTGATGGCCTAAAAAGATACTTATTTTCTAATTCCAAATGATCTGTTCTCCTCCTTTCATAGCGTTTCGCTGCACCACTTTCAGACGTGTATTTTCTTATCCAAGCATTTAACCAATCACATTTCAGCATTATTTTTTGCCAGAGTTAAATAATCTGCCTAACGCCTTTACTATCCATTCTGCAGCCCAGTAGCATAAAATAACTGTCGAGAAAACTGTTACAACTTAAAATCTGATTTTAAGTTGGCGACATCAAGGCCCTCTAGCGGATAGTTTGAGTGTTTTACGCTTCAGTTGGACATTTCCATCAAATTAAAACTTAAATTAAAAATTAAATAAAAATACGACTTGACTTTCAGCATTAGCTTCGACAACAATAGAAAAGGAACGAATTTAACTTTCTTCGATTAAAAAAAAGAGGATGGATTTAGCACAAATAATCAGGTTTGTTGAGCGTTATTTTAATTAATAATATTTAATCTTACAATGTTTTGTTAGTGAGTTTTGTTATTCTGGCTACACAGGTTCCATCTGCAGTACAATGTCTCTTTATACTGCATTTCTGCATAATAAGATATTTTTATAGCCATAGAATTGTTATTGACGGGTGGATTGATTCAGACGGAGCATTACTGAAGGCCTGCAGGTGTGAAATGCACGACCACTGGATTTAAGAATAAAGATGTTCAACAAGCGCCTGACCTGCTATTCTCTGTAAGGTAACACCCAACAAAATAGTTTTTTTGTGAGATATAACAGAGGACATTTACTATAAGTACAGGGTTTGATTTGCTTGCACGGTCAAGGTCTCCTTAAATGTGATAGATCGAGTTTTTCCATTATGTCTTGAGATGGGGTGTTTTTTTTTTTTTAGCAAAGGCTGGTGGGTAACATACAATTCAGAACTTACAGCTTTATAGAAGCGACTGCTGTTGTATGGTCACGTTAAGAGGCTTTATATAAGCAATCAATACTCTGAAGCACTGCTTTCTGTCAATCAGTGACTTAAAGAGCAATTAAAATTAAATCATGTTAAGAAATGAAATGTTAAAAATGCAGATTGATGGTTTTCAGTGGTTCAGGTGCAGGGTTATCAGTCTGAAGATTTATGGCTCGATAGAAAAATTATTCTGGCTCAGATCGGGCCCACATCCTCGAGGTTCAGGTGGCCCATTTGCCAGATGGAATGATGGCACTTGAGTGGAACACTCCTGGTTGTGGCCCGCATATGAACCTGATTAAAGCCAAAAAATGTTCCACTAGCAAACTTTTGCCAGATGTGAGCCAGATCTGTTTCGGAACATGTGGGACAAAACGAGTGTTTCAATATGTGGACCACTCTTGGCTCATATGCAAATAGCACCGCCATATCTCCATCAGATGTGGGCCATGTCCATACCTATGCCCATCCAGTGGAGAACGTTTTAGACACTGTGCAAATACACCCAGGGCAGGATGCCAGTTCTTTAATGGACACACTCACATAAACACACTTTATAGGGGCTATTCAAAGCAGCCAATTGACCTGGAATCCATGTTTTTGGACTGTGGGAGAAAACCCAGGTGGACCGGGGGAGAACATGGAAACTCCACCCTGTATGGGATTCCCAGCGATAAGAGGCAGGCGTGCCAATCACCAAAACACTACTTTTTGGGTTTTGCTTCTCCAACATGTTTATATTGACATTAGATGTGTTACCTCTCATGACCTGCTTTAGCCAAATAACTCTCTGTCTGCTCCTCTAGGAATGTTTGTCTAAAACATTAATGGGTTGTGTTATTGCAGATGATTCCCTTCATGCTGCCCACATACTTAAAAGTCAGCATAGTCTCTCAACAGCCAGTGCGTCTGAAATAGTATTGATATTGTCTCGATCCTGAAATGAACCATGTCTTTAACAATATAAGCATTTAAAGAATATAATAGAAGGACGGATTACATGGAAAATAAAGATAAAAAACATGCAGGATCCAGCGTTTGTGTGTCTCATGAGCTTTATTGAAAATACCTCTCCGAGCTCTTTGAGCCCTGTGTTATTGCACTGACCCAGTGCTTCAGGGAGTGTGTCAGATGATGTCGCAGCAATGCCTGTGTTAAAGATCACAGAGGACAGAGAGGAACAGAGAAGCCCTTACACCTTTGATATGCACCACACACGCCAACTGCAAACTGCCGCATCATACATTTCTTTCTGTCACGGTGAAAATGTAATTGAAAAAAACTGGGAAAAGTTTAGCCGAGCCACAAGACGTCAGTCAAAGTCACATGCGATGGGTGTTTGGCTGTACTCTTGCATAACAGGCGAGAGGGTGGGCAATCGCTGGGAGCGTGAATGAGAGATAGAGGGAGAGCGAGAGACCAGGAGAGCATCTGTGTTAAGAAGCTTGAATGAGAGACTATTTCTCTGATGGAAGCACTGATGTAGTTTTTGGCTTTTGACTTCGGAATAGCAGAGATGGACTTGGATCGAGGCTTCTTCCGGAAGGTGGATGTTCCTGACCATGCACACTACATAGTGGCCTTCTTCGTGGTCATCATTGGGGCTGTGGGAGTCGTAGGAAATGCGCTGGTCATCTTTGCCTTCTTCTGGTAGGTCATTTAATTAAGATGTTTATACTTAGTTTTGTTTACTTATTGACCTTTTTTTCATGTAAACTTTTTTGCTCTTTCAATTTTAAAACAAAATGTGTTTTTAATTTCATGGTAACAGATTTATTATTGTTATAGTTTTAAATATTTTCATGTAACATGGTAACATGGTGGCAAAGTGTGTCACCTCACAGAAACAGGTTCTGGATGGGTTTGCTTCCACCGTAACGTACCAGTCGAAAGTTTGGACACACCCCCTCTTTGCTCCACTTATTGTCCATTACATCATTTCCACTTACTGTAAAGCTGGACTTTGTAGTTTCAGAATTACATCTGTTTGTGGACTACATTACATATTATGTACTCTATTCTAATTGTCAGGACCCCAACAGCACCACCACAGCCCAAGTATTTTTCAGTGGGTGCGGTATTCCTATCCCAGCAGTGTCACTGAGGTGTTTAAAGGAATCTACAGCAGCACTGCTGCACTAAAACCCCCTCACTGCATCATTGTCACTGCAGAACTGATCCACCACCCACAATATCATTGTCCTGTGATGCTCCTGTCCAGTAGAACAGAGAACCAACTGTAACTGTAAAACTACAAAGTCCATCTATATGGTAATTGGTAATGGAGAATGGAGCAAGAAGGGGGCATGTCCAAAATTTTAACGGGTACTTATTTGGCCATTTGTTAGATCAGATCAATCGGGCTTGACTCACTGCCATTACCAAATTCACCCAGACGCGCCCATATGGACCCTGCGCTGTAATAATAATAATTATAATAATAACAACTGCATTTAATCTGTTAGTAAAGTTTTCGATTTGTGCTTAAGGAGTTATTATTAATGCAGGCTCTTTAATTTCATTGAACTTCCTGCTTTAATGTCAGTTCAGCAGAGTTCAGTAGTCGAGTTTGTTCAGGGTTGTGACCCCTGCTGGCACTAAAGCAGAGATTTGGGCTGATGCTTGAATAGAAGGCGGATGACTGGAAAACCTTCAATTAGAGGAAATGGTGGTGAGTGCAAGTGTGGAGGGTGTAAAGTGATTGCTGCACCATGGGAATGTAAATTACTAAATCAAAGTGCAGAATTGCTTCAGACAGCATTAAACTAACATACTACCCCCGCTGGATGACCTGTGTTACTTCAACCTGCTGCTGCGTTGTTGCTGTTTTATTTTTTTATTATAACAGACCATTGAGTTCTAGTTTACAGGATCTGTGTTCTTATGCTGATGTCATGCTGTAAAAGGCATCACACTTCATGGTAGTCACGTCTTCACTGTAGTGATATAATTAAGACTGGTTCTGTATATAAGGCTGATGTTTTGGGAATTAAGTGCTGGCGCTCACATGGTTTGGTAGTTTATAGGCTCTCATAAGGTGCAAGATGAGATGCTTTAGTGATTTTATGGTCACTTTATAAATCTGTGTAAAAGCTGGCCATTTAAAGAGGATGCGTCTCTCGCTAGGCCTTGGTCTTTACAAGGTTTCTTTGTACTGGGTGGCACGGTGGCTTAGTGGTTAGCACATTCACCTCTCGGCGCTGGGGATTCCTGGTTCCAATCCCATTCTGGGTGGAGTTTGCATGTCCTCCCTGTGTCTGTGTGGCTTTCCTCTGGGTTCTCCGGTTTCCTCCCACATTCCAAAAACATGAAGGTAAATTGAATGCTCTAAATTACCCTGTATAGTGTGTGGATGTGTGTGTGAGCGCGTACCCAGCGATGGATTGGCGCCCTGTCCTGGGTGTATCTGCACAGCGCCCAAGACGTTCTCCCCTGGATGGGCATGGGGAACCCCCCCATGACCCTTATAAAGGAATAAGGCGGAATATAATGAATGAATGAATGAATGAATTCCTTCTACTAAAACTCACTCAAAACTCTGGTAATGTAGGATGGGTGGAGGGGGCAGCAGGCTGGAGTTCCTCATACAGTATGTAGCCTTCCACAGCATCCTTGGTGTAAAACATAGATAACTGCTTATTCAGACCAATCAGTAAAGTCAGTAGGCTAATTGATACACTCTTAAACTCTCTGATCAGGTCACCAAAATTGGTCGTTCCTGTAGAGTCATTCTGTTCAACATGCTGGCCCTCCAGCTTCTGCTAAATGACTAAATGTAAATGTATCTGCAGTGAAAGAGATTTTAAATTATTTGCAGGTCTGGGCAATCAAGTCATTCTTTTTTGTGAACCAAAGAAGGTACTTGAGAAGGTACTGGTTTAATTCATGTTCTTTTTTTTTCAGCAACAAGAAACTTCGTTCTCCACCAAATTACTTCATCATGAACCTTGCTGTGAGTGACTTCCTCATGGCCATCACTCAGTCACCCATCTTCTTTGTTAACTGTTTGTACAAGGAGTGGGTGTTTGGGCAAACAGGTACCGTACCTCTGCTTTAAATGTGGGTATGAGCAAGTGGCATGAAATTACCTGGTTCCAAAATGCTCAGCTTATAATAAAAATAATCATATGATCAATCCAATTGTTGGTCAGAGTATCAGCAAGAAACAAATGCATGAAATAACTTTGTATTCCGTATTTTTATTGGAACAATCTGTGTGTATTTATTTATAAAATATATAAACTTCCATTTAAAAATGTATTTTATACTTTTTTTTATCTAGGGTGTAAGATGTATGCCTTCTGTGGAGCTTTGTTTGGCATCACCTCCATGATCACCCTCGTGGCCATCTCTATTGACCGCTACGTAGTGATCACCAAACCGCTGCAGGCCATCCAGTGGGCCTCAAAACGCCGTGCGCTCATCAGCATCCTGCTGGTCTGGATCTATTCGCTGGCCTGGAGTGCAGCACCCTTACTGGGATGGAGTGAGTGTTGGCCGCCGTCCACCACGTATTTAGCTTTTATCCACGACTTGAATTTAAAATCACCACTTTTATTATTAAGTTGTTTTAAAGTTTCTACCAACAGGTTCTCGTCCAGTTCTACCAACTGGTTCCCAATTAGTTTTAATTATTTAAAAATTCTGAGTTCAAATCATACCAAATAGCAGGTATTCCAGCAGTACCGAATCTGACATCACTGGGTGTGTCGTGCTCTAGCGGGTAGAGAGGGTTGCGATGTAGACGTCATTGGGAAAGTATTTAAAACAAGAGAGCACATTGTTCTGCCAGAGAAGCCCAGGGCTTGGTGATAATTTACTTATCTCATAGGTTTCTGGAAAAGCTGGAAGCAGCAGGAGGCAAAATAAGCAGGAACACTGCATCTCAGTCCAGTTCTGTAGGTCATATACCTGATCTACATCTTAACTGTTACTGTCTTTTAAATATGTATCCAAAAATCATAAGATAATGGAACCCTCAGCTGATTTGCTAGATAGTACTGAGGTACCAACAATTTTGGATGAACCCAGTATGTATTTCTGAGCTAATTTGTTGGGAAATGGGTCTTTTATTTATGAATGACTGAAAACGAGACGGGTCTGAAGTATCATGCCATGAGCACCTGCAATAAATACAGTATTTATAATAAAAACGTAAAACTGGAAAACCACGTCCGAATCCCGTTCTGGGTGGAGTTTGCATGTTCTCTCCATGTAGGATTCTTCTGGGTTTTCTGGTTTCCTCCCACAGTCCAATTGGCGGTAAATTGGCTGCTTTAAATTGCCCCTATATAGTGTTTGTGTGTGTGTCAGTTTGAATGAGCCCAGCAATAATTTGGCACCCTGCACTGGGTGTATCTGCCCAGCACCTGAATTGTTCTTTCCGGATGGGCATGGGACCCCTCCCCTACTCTAAAACTCTAAAATACGATTTAATTATAAGAGTTTAATTGTTCTAATAATGTAAAAAAAAATGTCTGTCCATCCATTATCCACCGCTTATCTGGGTCCGGGTCGCAGGGACAGCAGCCTAAATAAAGACGCCAGGCACCCCTTCCCCCCAGATACCTCTTCTAGTTTTTCGGGGGCACACCGAGGCCTCCTCAGGACAACTAAGAGATATAACCTCTATACCAAATGTCACATCATATAAAATTCAATCTTCACTGTCTATCCTGTCTTGTGTTTTCACAGGTTCCTTTATCCCTGAAGGTCTGATGACTTCGTGCACATGGGACTATGTCACTTCAACTCCATCTAATAAGAGTTACACGCTCATGCTGTGCTGCTTGGTCTTCTTTGTCCCTTTGGGCATCATATCTTACTGCTATTTGTTCATGTTTCTGGCCATTCGCAGAACAAGCAGGTATGGATTTAGTTTTTTTTATTAGGTTCATTTTTAATCAGTGGCTAGGATGTTGGACTATCAATCTGATGGTTGTGGGTTCAAATCCCAGGTGAATTTGAAAAGAAATAGCCCACAGCTTATACTGCAGCTTTATATATACTGTATATAATGCTGGTTACAGAATTCAGAAAGTGTGTTTTTAATCGTTTGGTGCAGAAATGTTGTCTGAAATCATTTTTTTGGCCTGTTTGCTTTTAGAGATGTGGAGAGCCTTGGTAGCTGTGTGAAAAACCCCACTTTGATTCAGCAGCAGTCCATAAGGAGAGAGTGGAAACTGGCTAAAGTGGCGTTCGTGGTGATCATTGTGTACGTGCTGTCCTGGTCACCTTATGCCTTTGTAACTCTCATAGCCTGGGCAGGGTAAGTCCAGTTCTTTTATTCCATCCATCTATTATCTTCCGCTTATTTCTTTATGAGGGTCGCGTGGAGTTCCCCATGCCCATCCAGGGAAGAACATCTCGGGCGCTGGGCAGATACACCCAGGACAGGGCGCCAATCCATCACCGGGAAGACTCTCACTCACACATCCACACACACACACACACACACACACACTGGGGCAATTTAGAGCATTCAGTTCACCTAGAATGCATGTTTTTGGACTGTGTGAGGAAACCAGAAAAACCGCACGCAGACACGGGGAGAACATGGAAACTCGTGCCACCTTGCCGCCCCAATTCTTTTATCAACTAAGCTATTACATTAATATATTAATTGATTTATTATTTTGTAATTATTAAGCCTTTAAAATTCCATCACAGGTGTGACTACAACCCAATAGGCCGGTGACGTTGTGATGTCATTCTGTGGTCAGCACCGTGTAGGTTATTCACAGAATAATGGTACTTTTTAGAAAAGAAATGAAAACAATTTCACTATCGAAATGTCCAGCTGTAGTTTTAAAATTATGGGTAGTAAATTTTACCCAGATTTATAAAGATTCATTTATTTTTTTATTGTGTAAAAAATCTGGTTTTCATTCGTCAGTGAGACGTCATGCAGAAGTGATGCATTTTTCTTTTGTTTGCTGCACTCCACAAAACATTTCAGTCGATAGAATGTCACAGAAAATTACACCTCTCTACGCCCGGATGCTGCAAGCTGGTCTCGCAGGACATACTGATTGTTGTGGTGTCAGAATCATTTACGCGTTATGAAAGTCGACACAGGCTTTTCTCCGCTCAGCTGAAATAGCCGCCTCTCAACAAAGTGATGTATCGCTCTGGGACAAGGTTAAATAAGTCATACAGATACAGAGACACCGTCCAGTTGATCATCCACCAGTGTTTGGCCTCTGTACAGGCCACAGATACTCATTTTAAGAAACATAACTCAAGATAGAATTTATAATAGTGTTCAGTTCACTTTGAATCATGGAGAGAAGGGCGAGTTGATGGAGGTCAAGTTCACTAATCAGTTTGAACTCAGATTCCTGGTAAATAATGCAGCTCGCTGCCGAGAAAAACATGCCGCCTGCTGCCCCTTCAACAGATCAGCTGAGAGACAACCAACCTAAACCCAACCCAAAGCTAACCAACCCAAAACCACAAAAAGTCACTTGTAATTTTTTATTTCTTGAAGTTTTTACGTCTATTTCTTTTGCACAGTTAAACACCTGCATCATTTAAACTTATAACCAATCAGCAAAAAAGCTGTTAATCTCATATGTAATGACAGTTCTACAGATAATTTATCTCTTCTGCCGTCCAGCTACAGCAACATCCTGACGCCGTATTCCAAGACTGTGCCTGCGGTTATAGCCAAAGCCTCGGCAATTTACAACCCTTTCATCTATGCCATCATCCATTCCAAATACAGGTAAGCATCACTATCCGCATCATCACTGATCACTGTGACAGTAACGTCCCCTGCTCTGTGTTTGTCCTCCACACAGGGACACTTTGGCCGAAAACGTTCCCTGTCTGTCTTTTCTAAACAAACCTCCACGTAAAGAGTGCTCTGCTTCCAACAGTGATTTCTCCTTCAAAGATTCCACGGTCAGCATGCAGTCGTCCGCATCAAAGTCGGCCAAGTTTCAGCGGCTGTCCTCCATGTCCACTGGAGACACAGTGAGTTATTCCACTGATTACAAGAAATTAAGGAATTACAAATTCATCACCGGGCAGCACGGTGGCTTAGTGGTTAGCACGTTCGCCTCTCAGTTTCCATGTCCTCCCCGTGTCCGCGTGGCCTCTCCGGTTTCCTCCCACAGTCCAAGAACATGGATTCAAGGTAAATTGTGTGTGTGTGTGTGTGTGTGTGTGTGTGTGTGTGTGTGTGCGCGCCCAGCAATAAATTGGTGCCCTGTCCTGGATGTATCTACCCAGCGCTCTAAACATTGTACCCTGGATGGGCATTAGGGACATTTTATCACCACAACATGTTTCTAATAATATTACGTAACCAAGTTGGGACGCTTAAAAGGAAAACTTCTGTTGTGCATGATGTGTATATAAATAATAAAGCAATAAGGTAAGAGAGGGAGATAAATCACGGAAAAGAGGTGTTTGGCATGACGCATAGCGGTGTACAGCTGCACCTCTTTGTGATTTATTCACAATAATGCACAACCTCGGATGTCCTATTACTTTGATTTGATTCATATATGTCTTTTATGATCTGGTCTTCCGTTTTGTCCAGTTTTTAAAGTTAACGCTGATCACTGAGTAACCCGTTTCCAGTTTCTCTAACAAATAAAAAACTGCCATTCAGTGGCCAATTTACAGAACGCAGTTATAAAAAACAATGGGAATATAATGTATTGTATACTAGCATTGATACAAATGTGACGCAGTCAGAGGTGTGTGTTATTGTAAATAATGTCCCGATTGGACCAACGGCTCTGCCAATCAGATTTAAGGACTGAAAGTAACTGTTTTATAAACAAATATATTGTATTAACTGTCTTACCCGTTCTACACCCGGGTGGCATGCATTTTTACAGAAAGTTTAATTGACGTCACTGATTTGCTTATTTGGCAAGATCCTCCCCTTCACTCTACCATCCCTCCTATTGCTATAGAGGTGACTCGCACCAAGCACCTTATATTATAGAAATCAGGGGTTCTAGGCCCAGATCCCACCTTTTCTCATTCATATTACATTTTAAACATACGTATACATGCAAAGTAAATTTAAGAGCATTTTTTAAAGAAACTGAGAAACCTTTCCTTAATTAATGAAAATCCACATTTTTAAATACTCTGGATTCTATTTGCATTTCACCATTTTGTCTCTGAAACATCATCACAAATTTACAGAGAAGGGTGACTGGCAAATTATAGATGGTTACCATGGCAATAAGATTGCTGTGTATGTTTGACACTAGCTCCCTCCGTCTCTTTTTTTTTTCCAAGATAGAAGGTGAGTACAAAATCAGATGAGCATTAATTATTATTATTTTTATTTAATCTATTTATGTTTCACAACCTGCTCAGTACATGTCCACGACCAACTTTTGGGTTGCAACCCGCAGTTTGAGAATCGCTGTGTATTTTAATCATTTATTAAAGCAGATTTCTGTCTTCTGCAGGTTTGGAGTGATGTAGCACTGGATTCAGTGACCCAGCAGACCCTTTCCATTAAAATCTCCCAGTCTGCTTACATGCTTAGAGAAAAAGAACAGCTGGGAATGACCAACATGTACCCGTCACATGAGAAGGTAAAAATACTGTCCATGTTATCAGTTCCACTTACGATAAAGATGGACTTTGTAGTTCTACAATTACAGCCTGTAGTCAATCTGTTTGTGGACTACAGTATATACTGTGTACCTTTACTATGTTCTAATGGTCGGGACTCCAATAGTACCACCACAGAGCAGGTATTATTTGGTTGCATTATTCCTATCCTAGCAGTGTCACTGGGGTGTTTAAATGAAACTACAGCAGCTCTGCTGCACTAAAAACCCCTTACCGCATCAGTGTCACTGCAGAACTGACCCTAAACAATCCACCACCCAAATTATACCTGTTCTGTGATGCTCCTGACCAACAGAGAACCAACAGGGGACGAACAAAAACAAGAAAACAAATAAGACTACAGTCTGTAATGGGATGAAAAAACTATCAGGAATAGAAAAACTACGGCCCCCGGGCCAGATGCGGCCCTTTGGCTTGTTAATCCAGCCCGCCGAAGTTGTCCAAGTGCCATTGTCGAATTCTGTTCTTTGTGATGCACCATGTATTAATAAAAAGACAGTCAGAAAGACGGGTTTAGACAGTTAACGTGTCAGGCATGTGTTCTAGCATGTGGAAATTGTTGCCAAGCATGGTCCTGCTGAAATAATCATTTCCCAGAAAAAATTATTTGCCCTGACGGCAGCAAGATGGGTGCTTTAAACACAAATCAACCATTCTGTGTATACTGTGCACTTTATACCATGACAGATGTTGGCTTTTGCACCTATCGCTGATTACTATTCATCTGGTTTCTGAAGTGAACTGAATGTCATTTTTCAGATTAAATAAATTGAAATGTGAAGGGAGAACTCTTTAAAAAGAACATGAGCTTGGACCCAAACAACTGATCTACATTTAGTTATTTATTCAAAGCGACGTACAAGTATCCCAACTTGGTCAGGGTCAGAACACAGGGTTCATACAGCACCCCGAAGCAATGCGGGTCAAGGGTCTTGCTCAAGGACCCACATTGGTAACTTCAGTGGACCTGGGATTTGAACCCATAACCTTCTGATTGACAGTCCAACACCCAAAACACCAAGCTACCACACCCTATTTAATTAAAGTCTGTGAAATTTGGATCCCAACTTGTCACAATATTCTGGTAAAGTGATAAACAAATCTATTTTGTCTACAGTGCTTACACACAGAGGAGTATGTCCTCCCCATTCAACCCATCAGTGAAGTGATGGGTTACACGGCGCCTGAGGAGCCATTGGGGTTGTGTGCCTCATCCAAAGACACTTCCGCCATAATGAGGCGGAAGTCTGATTCCTTAACCCCAACCCTACGACTGTGGACAATATCCAGGTAGTGTGTGTGTAATGACTCATTACAGCCACAAGGGGCATAATCCGAGAGCATTACCTATAAATCCACTTTAATTATTTAAGTCATTGACGTTAAGTTTCAGCTCATCAACAGCTAGAACGATGGAAGGCATGTTGCTATTGGGTTCTGTATAGCGTTGCCGTAAGTATTGGGACATTTCTAGAAAAGTGGTGCCTTTCAGACCATGGAAACCATTTGAAAAAGGCATTTTGTTGTCGCCGAATAATGCTGCACCCAGGTATAAAGTGAGCTCGGGCTAAAATTGACATGACTAGCCATAAATTAAGAAATGCACCGCCATCCAAGACCTTTGGGATAAATAGTTTATGCGCCAGGCCTCATCATTCGGTATCCTTGCACAACCTCGCTAACACCCTATTGGCTGAATAAGGGATTTCCAAAGTCCATTAGAAAGCCTTTACCGAGTCACCGAGGCTGTTATGGCAGCAATCCATATTTATTCCTATACTTGGTAATATGGTGCGAAGATGACGGTTAAGCACAATAATTCCCAGCCGCCGAGCGTTCCATCTGTTTGTGCGGTAAATGTTTGAACACGGGCACTAACACAAAAACAAGTGGTACTATTGTAGATGAAAGTGCTGCGTTTGAAAGTCCCACAACAAAAGAAGATAAATATCTTCCCCGCACACTGAATTCCCAATAAGATCCCTGAGATGCGCGTCACAGGTGATGGATTCCCTGCCGCACCGTCATTTTGTCTTTTTATCATCTGCCGATAATAATCCATAATGCAGCTGTGATACAGTTCTCCTGCATTATTCAAAGAAAGTTTCTGCTTTGATTTATATGTGCATGCTTCCTCTCTCGCTCTCTCTCTCTTTCTCGCCGCTTCTGTATCCAGCTCTCTCGGTCTCGCTTACTTCTCTCCCTCTCTGCCCCCTGTATGTCGTCACTCGGCAGTCACCAATAAAGCCTTTTGCAAAATGAGAATATGAGAATGCAGGTGCAGTGTGTGTGTCTCTGCGTGAGCCGCGATGTCGTCTCATACTGAATAATTATACCGGCTCGGCCCAGGCAAATCCTCCCCAGAAGGCAGTGCGTCTGTGAGCCTTCCACCTGCCACCCGCTAAACACCGCCCCATCCATCAAACACCCACTTGACAAATACATTCCATAATAGAAGTTTATTTTTATGGGTAGGCCGAATCACAGACCTTCCCATGCATACAAAAACCTGTCAGAATTATTTATGAGTGCTGCTGAGATGCACAATATGTCATATCAAAGGCAGATTTTACCCTCCCACCCGACGCTGCCCTGTCAATAGTCGTGCAGACTATCAATAATGTGGAACAGCACAACGATAAGCCCTCCCAACACAGGGTCATTCTGGGAGAGGTGAGGCTGGACTCCACAGATACCACACATGCATTAACTTTACTATCGGGAGCCGTGCTGCGTGTGTGTGCCGTCACATTTATGGGGATGGAAATACAACCGTGAACATTCAGGGATGGACGGGGCATCATCATCAGGCTGGAAGGACTTTTTGAAAATGGGCCATAAGTGTGTGGCCAGTTTTGCTCCCTCTTGGCTTTTGGAGGAGGCCCTCAGTTTCATTAATTGGTCAAATTTAATTACAATAATTTATTCTTCCGCTAAAAGAACACATCCTGGATCTCAATAAAGCAAATATTTCAGTATTTACTAGATGGTGGAATGCGTTGAGAACAAAAGAACATCAAAAGGCTGATCCAACTTCAGTGGAAGTTTAAATGAGGCGCAGTAGTGTGTGTGTCTTCCACGTGCCTGAATGACCTCACTCTACAACGCCTGGGCATGCTCCTAATGAGACGTCTCCTGGTGTACTGACCTGTCTCCTGGTATCTGCTCCATGCTCTGGACACTGTGCTGACCGACACAGCAAACCTT
>JAOUQT010000026.1:2689997-2706620 GCA_025769995.1 Xyliphius kryptos | reverse complement strand
ACACTCTGCTCTTACTGGTGCAATGTGCAATTAATGAAGATTGGCCACCAGGCTTGTCCAATGTAGCCATGAAACCTTCCACACTAAAATGACAGGTGTTTCAGTTTCATTGTTCAACCGCTGTACATGCACAATTCAATAAAATTTCACATTTCTCCAATTCACCTAAGGTGTACCTAGTGTGCAAGATGTAACTTGAGTACCTGGAGTAAACAAACATAAACACAGGGAGAAGAAGAAAACGCCACACAGAAATTTCCAAACTGCTCAGAGGCCACAGCACTATACTGTGCCACCGTGCTGCCCTGGTTCTTCATAGACCTATAAAAATATAATATGGAGTTAGATAATACTTTATAATCAATTCAGATTTTTTACCCTGTGTGTTAGAACCCCAGTGCCACAGCCCCAAGAGGCACCTGCCTCCCTCACTTTCATTTCTTTTCTGCCATGGCAGGATTTCAGCAGAGGACCACTGAATATTCACATCGACAGCAAAGATTTTAGCAGGACGTGAAGCAGAACAGCTCACTGCTTTTTATTTATCAGACTCACTGGTTCATGTACTGCGCCAGAACAAATTACAGATAAAGACTGAAAGTGACACCCGTCTCAGGTTGTGAAATCATACTCCCCATCCTGACGCTTCGTTTGTCTGCAGGAATGTATGCTACCTCAGTACATTATGCAGACAGATATCATGAAGGAGGAGTGGGTGAAGGAATGGTAAAAACAGCAGAGCCAAAGAGACAGAGATATGATAAGGAGAAAAAAAGTAATGAAGAAAGAAGATGGACAGATAGACAGACAGTCAGAGATCAACAAGGCTTCAGTGCCAAGCCTTTGAGGCAGCATGTTAATCAGGGTGCTGACTGAACTGACGGCTCATCTATCTTATTTGGGTGACCGAGATCGGCCACTCCCTCATACATGTCTGTACCATACACCAGGGACTGCATGACAGACAGACTGAGAAAATGAAAATGGGGTGAGAGATGCACCTATGCATATAATTCATGCTTCAACACATAGAACATTCTTGTGTCATATACTGGCAAAGTCTGTCAAATGTGACAAATTGGCATTTTGAAAAGTCAGTCACCAATGTCCTCAACTGAGCCGGGTTCGAGCCTAGCATTCCTCTAAATCAGGGGAATCCGAATTACAGCCCGGGAGTCAAATGCAGCATGTATTCCATTTTTAATTGGCTCATTTTTACACTGTTATAACTCAAAATCTACAACAAAAGAGCAAAGACAAAAAAAGGAAGAAAGAAAGAAAGAAAGAACAAAAGAAAGAAATAAAGAAAGAAAGAACAAAAGAAAGAAAGAAAGAACAAAAGAAAGAAAGAAAGAAAGAAGAAAGGAAAGATACTGGGTTTAATTGCAGTGTGTGGTGTTATAGGTCCTTTCTGTTTGTAGTATGCATTCTTCCCCTGTGTCTGTGCTGGTTTCCTCAAGGTGCTCAGTGTACCTCATGACATAGTTTTGGGCTAATTTGTGTACCTTAATTGCCCTTGAGTGTGAGTGAGGGTATGTGACCTAAGATGGTCCTTGCGCACTGTATTGCATGTTGGGCACCAGCTTTCCCTTGATCCTTAGCAGGTATAGATACAATATATAATGAATGAATGTATGAATATATGATTTTTTTACGAACTTAAATACACTAATTGTGAGGCCATATTCCTAAACTTCGGTGAGCGGCCCGGCCCTTTCTATATTTTTAAGTATGAGGCCCTCAGTAAAAATTAGGTTTGGACAGCCCTGCTCTAGATTAAGTAATATGAGCAAATTGCTTAAATGAATCACTGCCTCCCTGTATCTGTTAATATCGAGCCGTTGGCTACCTCTTGTTTCTTTTCATGCTAACGTTGTTCCTAATGCAAGAACAGAAGCACTGGATCATGAAAAAAGCAGAAAGATGATTTCCAGGTTCATCATTCCTACTCTTTTATTTCCTTCTCTGAACTGACGAGTGCTTTTATTCTCATCTGACTGGGTTACACTGCCACCCATTATGCGTCTGCTTCTCTCAGCCTCGTAACAAATGAGTTCCATTCAAACTCCTGCATGCGTGAAAAAAGGCCACTTCCTCCTCAGAATCATCTAATGCTACTTTCTAACACACTTCTCTTCCTGTCCCTTGTCTACAAGCATGGCAGCAAAACCACAGTTGCTTCTTTCTCTTTTTGACAGCTGTGCCACATAGAATGAGAACAAATTTGTGTGTGTGTGTGTGTGTGTGTGTGCGTGTGTGCTGGGGTGTTTAGTGTGTTGTAGTTTTAAAATGAGAAAAGACACACCCTGTATGCCATTAATTCTCACGTTTTACATATTACTCTACTTCATAGCGTCTTTCTGGATGGTTTAATTAGACCAGAGGGAGCCACATAGAGACAGAATCTCTCTTGGGTTCTCACTCTTTCTTTTCTTTCCTCTCGTCTTTTCATGGAAAGGAAAATAAAGGTGCTCAGGGAAACTGCACTAGTTACATTTAGATCTAAATCTCAAGTTGCCGGAGCTGCCTAGATCTAAATATGATCTAAATCATCCACATAATAAAACTTAATGCATCCTGTGAGTCTATGCCTGAGGTGTATCTCTGATAGTAGATCAACACAAATGAAGGAAAACTATATTTTAAAGCATGATATAGTATCATTTGCAATCTATTGTTTGTTTTAATAAGTTTGCTTAACCCTTGTATAGTCTTCATCTTCAGCCAGTGTTTGTGCGTATGGTGGACCAACACAAAATACAGCCACATATACAATAAATGTACGTCATGGGGTGGCACAGTGATGCAGTGAGTAGTGCTGTTGCCTCACAGCAAAAAGGACCCAGGTGGAATAAGGTTTCTTTGTGGAGTTTGCATATTCTCCCTATGTTCGCACAGGTATTCTTCAGGTGCTTCCCCCCATATTAAAAATATATGCAAGTTAGGTGACTTGGTGTCTCTAAATTAGCCCTTATTGTGTGAATGTGTGTAACTGTTTGTGCCCTTTGATGGAGTGGTGCCCTTTCTAGGGTTGCTACTGCCCTTGCACTTAGAAATGCCAGGTGGGAAACTGAGGGCAGTTACCCCATGTGGATTAAGTGGAAGATAATGAATGAATGTGACTCATATTTTCTTTTCACAGTTTATAAGCAATCTAAGCAGCATGTATGGATATTATTTAACATTTACCTCTTATATCATGTTTAAACTGTAAATTAAAATTCCTTCACCGCGCCCCATTTCTTCTACGAGTGGCCAAAACATGTCCTCACTGTATATTTGTGCAAACTCTCAGATATGTGATCTTCAAATTCTGAAAAATATTTCTTCTTTCTTATATTCCCAAAGTTCTATTTGTTTCAAAATGACCCCAGTCCCCCTGAACAGAGAACATTTGTAGATAAGGGTAGGGTGGAAGGCTTCAGAGACACCATTTACAAACGTATTAGCATAAGTGCAATCGAAATGTGTGTGGGATATACAGAGTGAAATCACTAAAAGCTAGTCCTGCAGACCCAAACTATATGCATGCCTTAAGCATGTGAAAGTGTGCCTTTTCACATTTCACGCATTCGCCCCATGATGTATTTGTTTTTCATGTTAAAGAGACACAATCATGTCCACAATTTCAGAATTGATTAAAGAAAGTTGTTTTAAGACAGTTCCTGTGCATTCAGTTTCTCTGACAATATCAATCGTATTAACCCAGCATTTAACACAGTTTTACAGTAGCCTCTCGGCTTATGTTTTGTATGGGACATCACAATGACAGCTACAGTTGTGTTTACAGTATTTACCGCCTTAGCTGCATTAAATAAATTTATGCTAAGTCTAGGTTGATGAAAATGCTCTATTTGACTTTGCCTCCATACAGAAGGCTTTATATAAGCTTACACCATGATCTTCCAAGAGCAACATAAATCGTGAAATTATGCATAGGTTGATGTAAAGTATATAGAAACCTGCTAAGATCTGAAGTCACATCTTTGCTAAACCTTGCAGCCAGCAGTAGGAGGAGTACCACAAGCTGTCAATCTTCTCCAGATATCCCATACACATGTACTGGCTGCCCTATCAGCTTTCCACTTACATCCTTCATTAAGCAGTAGGAGACGTGCATCAGTGTGGGCATGAGAATGCCTCTCCCCTCTCGGCCCGCCGGTGTCAGCCTGGGAGCGGATGGGCTTTTGACTAGCACAGGATTGAGAGAGGCTCCGTTATTGGGCTCTTGAATAATGCATGTCCCATGGAGGAGCTGGAAGACGCCTAGCCGCTGTCTTATAGAAGCTGACGGAGCGTCACTTCACATCATCGATGGCTGACTAGCATGGATGGGGATGGGGGACAGGGATGGGGACGCCCACCCGCCCCTCACAGCGACAAGACAAGGCAAGATGAGGCCCTGCCATGCGAGCTCAACAATCCTCCAGCAGCAGTATCGCTAACACTGACGGAATCATCCGGAAATACACTCTGTACCCTCGTGGTGTTCCTCTCTGACAGAGCCAAACAGGACATAGTTTGACAGTAGAAATACAGTATAAAATAAGTAAACATCTCAGCGTGCATGTTACATGAACTCCTAAAGAAAAGTTGTCTAAAATAAACACCCTGCTGTTTTTAGTTCAAATAAACACACAATTATTACCTTATCTCCTTGGCTGATCCACTGTTAAAGAGGTTCTGAAGCTATAATTATCACCAGATATATATTCCACCAGTAGATATTCAGAAAACCAGTAGATATTCATAAAACCAGTAGATATTCAGAAAACCAGTAGATATTCAGAAAACCAGTTGATATTCAGAAAAAAAACATTGCACATACAAATATTTATTAGTACAGTATCTATTTGAGTTGAGAGCATGCATTTGAATTAAAGTCTGAGACTGCATATTTTAACTAAGATGTTATTTGTTGAGTTGTGATTGGGATGAGATTCAAATTATGATTGTGATTATATATTTGAGTAAATATGAAATATGAAATATATATCTGAATTGAAAGTGCAAATGTGAGCCGAAATGGCATATTTAAAATAAGATTGACATTATACTGTATGTTTGAGTTGTGTTTAAATATGTGAGTTGAGTTATTCTTTAATTACACTATATTTCTAAAAGTATTTGCTCACCCATCCAAATCATCAGAATCAGGTGTTCCAATTATTTCTACGGCCACAGGTGTATGAATGCTTCGACATACTGACAAATCCATGCTCCCAACTTTTGGGAAAAGTTTGGAGCTGGCCCCTTCCTCTTCCACCAGTGCACAAAGCAAGGTCCATAAAGACATGGTGTGTATGAATTTAACTGGCCTGACCTTAATCTGATAGAACATCTTTAGAATAAATTAGAGTGGAGACTGAGAGCGGAGGCCTTCTCATCCAACATCAGTGTGTGCAAATGTGCTTCTGTAAGAATGGTCAACAATATCCTTAAAAACACGCCTAAACCTCATGGACAGCCTTCCCAGAAGAGTTGAAGCTGTTCTAGATGCAAAGGGTGGACTTACCTCAATAATTTTGGAAATATAATGTATTTGTTTGAGTTTTATTTGAGACTTAATGTTATATGTGATTTAGAGCATAACTATCCAATATACTGTATCATTGCTTTGCAATGGTTGGCTGCAGAGATGTGCTCTGGGGTTGGATAATATGACTGAGCTTCTTAATTCCTTGTCTGCATTTGCAGACAAATGCATTCCAGTTAAAATCATTTGAGATTAAAAGGACAAATTTATAAAGAGTTTAAAATGATTTGAAATTGAAATTGCATACTATATTTGAGGAAAGATACAGTCATTCCATATTACTAAGTAACCTTTTATTCCGGGTCTCTGTTTTCTCAGGGGATTCTCAGGCTATTCCAGAAACACTTGGCATTGTTTAACAATCCATGGTAAATTCTTCACAAGCCAGAGAGATTGCATATAGTGTAACACAATATAATCAGCAAATATCACAATATTACTTATAGATCACCCAGCCCGGGGCAGCACGAGAGGGCAGTGAGTTATGCTGTATACTCACAGCAAGAAGGACACGGGTTTACTCCTAAAAATGGGGTGACTATGGAAATTTCTGTGCGGAGTTTGCAAGTTCTCTCCATGTTCACATGGGATTTTTCCAAGTGCTCCAGTTTTTTTCCCACATTACAAGACCAGCATGTTAGGTTAATTGGTGTATCTAAAGTGTGTGAATGTGTGTGGGACTGTGTGTATGTGCCCTACAAGGTATTGGCACCCTGTCTAAGGTTGTTCTTTCTTCCAGAGTTGTGGAAAAGCAGAAAAAGAAAAATGAATGAATTAATCACCCAGCCATGGCCTGATGTAAGAAGTTAATCTGTGAATAATTATTTTTAATTGCCAAACAAGAATGATTGATTCATAAAATTACATAAAAATGTGATGTTGATTTCACAGACAATTAGTTCCGACAGAAAATGAACAACATTGCCTTCACCAAGGGTCCATGCGCAGAAATGACTGACAGCATTACGTGGGCGAAACACACTCAAAGATGTGACTTGTGCTCCTCTTTGGCAGATGCTGATTACAGGGTTGTGTTTCTACCACACATGCTTCACATTTCCTTGGATTTTTACCACAACATGTACGTGTCCCAAAGGCCTCCAAGTCCTGTCCTACAGATGGTCCGTTTAATAGGCAACAACACTTCCTTATAAAGGTACCTTCACACAAACAACTGTCAGATGTAACAAATTCTTATTAGAAACAGCTGTTGGTCTCATGTGGTTCCTGGTGATAATCAGAACGTTTTAGAAACGGTATACTGTATATGTTTTACAAAGCCCCACTGTGATTTTAAGTATTGCTCCTCTGTATAAATATTGCTGCGGATCAGTTTCTTATGTAAATGCAATAACAATATTGCGGTGCGGTTGATTCAGTGTGCCAGGGTTTTTGTGAGTGGACTATTCCTGCAAGAAATTTCAATTAACTAGATTTTCAGTTTCTTAAAGTCAACAAACTGTTCGGATATTTCCATAAAACCTGAATAAAAACCAAACAATCTACACCACCAGGAACTTTAAAACTTTATGTAGCCTGCGATCATGAAGCTCCCTGAAGAGCGAAAAAGCACCAGGCCGGTACTGAGCAGGTTTGGCAGGCAGTGTGTTTTCTGAAACAGACATAAAAGCACTTTCCAGCTCCCTCCTCACTGACTTAATGGTCCCTGATAAATCAGTCAAAAACCCAGCCTGCGTCATTAAACGTAGCATGAACTGGCTATGGTACAAAAACAAACACATGGCCTAGGGTGGGAGGCAGTAAAGACCATTTAAATGGCCTTCAGGGGCACCAGGGGGCAGAACAAATAGGTTAAACTCTCACTCCTGAATGCACTCACTAACTCAGACCTCTGTAGGAAGAAAGAGAAGATAGGTCAATTTTCACAACATGGGCTCCCTCCCCACGGGTGAGATCTCTAGTCTGGAGGCTGTGGAATAGTGTCTATGGCCGTCCCTAATAGACTCATTACAGATATAAGATGGAAAGATGTGTAGTTTTTCCTTTAGGGATTGGTCATTTAGAAATGGCACTTATATACAGTAATGACTGGTCAGCGCTTCAAGCTTTACTTTTTGATTACACCTTAATTGGCCTCATCATCTGCCATTTTCAAATACCCTAGAGAGGTTTTAGTTTAGCATTAGACATAACGGGCTACATGTTGGCAGTCCTTCATGCAAATGACACTTACATTTAATTTATTTATTTACAAATTATTTATTTATTTAACATCATTTCAGCATCAGTGGCTATTTATGACAGGAACAATGTTACATTGATCACATGGTTATATACATATATACGGTTACACACGTATTAAGTATGCGTGGGGCAATTTGGCAATTTACCTAGCATGCATGATTTTGGACTGTGGGTGGAAACCAGAGCATCCGGATGAAACCTATGAGGAAACATAAAGAACATGCAAACTCTACATAGAAAGCACCAACGGAGTCGTGTCTGGGAATCAAACCCAGGAATTCTTGCTCCCACACACACAAAAAAGTGTGCATGCACTCTTTGCTGCTATGGACTGAGAAGTCTACAATATTTATAAATGATGCAGGATCTCAGTGATCAGTAATTTCAATTTCTTTTACTTGCTAATGTGTGGGCTAAATCATAAGGACTATGAAGATGATTTGATGAATCACCTCAACTTTTCTGTGTTCTATTTATGCAGTTCCTACAGTAAACCTGAGCTCATCATCACTATAAATAAGAGTAGGACAATATATAAGTATACACATATACACTCCCTCTTGCCAAACCCCAAGCGAAGAAAGCCTCTCTCAAAACTTTTAAAATGAACACTGACGCTACTATTTTAACCTATATTTTTGCCTTTCGCATTTGCCTCATCTATAACATGAGCCATCACTTATGTAAACGACAGCAAACCACAGGCTATTAGAAAGTCTTAAAGTCATTTATGAGGTTTGATTTACAAGTTATCTTGGAAGTAAACAAGTTGGATGCTGGAACTACGGGAATGACAAATACCTTTAAAAGGTGGCTCAAATAGCATAAAGCAGCTATGAAACAAGGCTCCGTCAGTCTGCTGATGTTGGCGCTGCGTAAGTAGAGCAATGTGGGTCTGGACAGCATCAATCATAAACTGCTTTGAGTTCACTTATCTTACCTGCTTTATACAACCACACACACACGCACATAAGTACAGCTAAAAATCAGAAAAGAAGCTGAATATCTGTGTGTGTGTGTGTGTGTACTAGAAGAGTAAAGCAAATCAAATAATAGGGAGGGGAAGATAGTGGGCCTTTTGGCAAAGCACAGAGAAAAGAGGAGTGTCACTTTCCCTACTTGACAGACGTCCGCACCAGTGTATGCCTCACAGCCAAGGATTGTAAAATTGCACATGAAAAACTTACTGTCAGCTCCAAATGTTTCCTGCACTGTACACGTTGTTCATGATACTCAATTCTATGAAACACATCCTTCATCTCTAAGGGTTTATTTGAAAATGTCAGCCAGCTACAAGGTTTATTGTAGGTAGTGTTAAACTCTTGAAGTTACTGTAGTTACTGACTTCAATTCAATGAAGCGAGGCACAATTGGCCCACTGATATGCAGAAATATTAGGAAAACAATGTGAAAGATTTTTTGGAAAATCTTATGGATAGTCAGACTTTACTTTGCTTGTATAGACCCTATAATCCAAGTCAATTAAGACAGTCAACCTTATTAATAATTCACTCTGCATTTAACTCATCTGATGGTACAGTGAGGACCCATGCCTAGGGATTTAGGTGCTTTACCAACAGGCCACTGGTCATGAATGTTCCTGCTGGAGCAGGGATCAAACCTGCGACCTTTTCCTTGACCTATTAAGCCACGGCTGACACCACATATAGAAATCTGTGATTTTTTAAAATAAAAAATATTCATGCTTCTAAACCAGCCATTAGAGAGCTATTGTATTTCTAGTGCCGGTCTAAAGTCCGGGTAAATGGTGAGTTTTGCGTCAGGAAGGTCACCCGGAGCAAAACATTTGACAAATCAATGATGCGAGTTCTTCAATGATGATTGACTCGCTGTGGTGACCCCTGATGCCGGCAGAGGCCGAAAGATGAAGAAGATTCATGCTTAGCTTCTATATCTTTTTCAAGCCATTATTGCATTGCAAATAACTTGCCTTTCTCTTCTTGTTCTTTGTCACTATGGAGCAAGAAAGAAAAATACCTGAACAGTAAGAGGGACAAAACAGTAATTTTATCACACCTCTTTATTAAAAATACACACAAAACCGCTTACCCTGCGGTTGGTTGGTGTAAAATGATCCTCATTTAAAAGTTGTGGCTCTTTGGCGTGAGATGCCTGCCATCAATCAAAGCGATTGGTCTAAATAGCATTAGAGAAGTAAGCTATGGCTCAGCCTTATGCCTTTCCTGCTTATTCTTGCTTCGCTTATAATTAACATTGTGTATATTGTGCCCCAAAGCTGTGCAATTAAAGCTGGAGATTGTGGGATACCATCAGCGTCCTAATAAATGCTTGGTCATAACGATAATGCAGCACAATAATGGCTTTCCCAATAACGCTGGCCTCATCAGTGCACAAATTAATCTCATTGGAGCCTCTGGAGAAGAGTTTACATTGTACTGTATGCTGAAGACAGTGGGCATACAGGGTGTATCTTGTATCTGCGGGGAATGGGCAGTGTATCGTTGGTAAGCAGGTTCAAAATGAGAAACTGATGTGAGTAATTTAAAGTTTTTACAGACAGAAAAAGGGGGTGATGATTAAAGGAAAGACATATGTTTTGTAGTTTTCAACACTCCTGTGAATGAGTGAAGGTGTTGTCTCCACACTATCAGCAGTGTGGATAAAAGACAAGGCAATGGAATCCTCCATACATACAATTGTAGCATTGTAAACACACATCAGAACACAACAACCCAAGATGCAAACCCAGTTCGTTTTAATGAAAACCAAACTACCCAGATATGAGTATGCTATCGACAATGGCCTATTATAACTCCAACCACAGCATCTTTTGACATCATTGTTCACACTGTTCTTCAATATAGACTGGAGAAATATGGTTGGAGTTCTAATTGTTTATTTCTTATTTCTAAATGTTATCAGTTTTTAAACTTGATCAGTTTTAGATCAGTTTTTAGATGTATTCTATTGTAAATCAGGCTTGTGTTTTATGGCACCTGCTAGTCTTTCTGTCTGGTAAAATTATTTTAAAGCAGGAGATCAGTTGTCATTTTTATGTTGCACATTTATATGTCTCAGCATATCCAAATAAGAGACATTAGCTTGATAAAGTTACATATGATCAGTAGAATCTTACTTGCCTGAATTTTATCACTTTGTAATCAGGATTCATCAAGCCATATAAGGTAAAGTTTTGTGTTCCTCAGTGTTTTGTTTAGGTCCATTGTTTTTATTTATCTATATGTTGTCTCTATGTATAATTATTTAAATTGTTATGCTCATGAAGCATAGCTGAATCAAATTGATTTGAATCATTTGAATGTTCCCACTTTAGAGGTGTTAATTATTACAAGGCATCAGCTATCATTATTATGCTGATGATGCACAGACTGTATGTCTCAGAAAAGCCAGACTGATGAAGTATAATCATTAGAATTCTTTAAATAAAGCCACTTTATAACTCATAATATTTTATTATGTTTATTTCCACTTTGTTAAGTGAACATATTTCCTTTTGTACAATATTTGGAATGTTCTGCAGGAAGTTACATCATTCAGTATTTCTTAAGATTATATTAAGAAATATTTTTTTCTTTTTATTTTATCCCTATATTGTGACACTGACCCATTCTTGTGTTATTGGATTGAATGTTTGTATTCATTCATTAATTATCTTCCACATGGGGTTGCAAATTCATTTAGTCATTATCTTAATCCACATGGGCTTGCGTGCCACCGGTGCCCACATGGAAATTCTGGGCGCGAGGAACATTGCTAACCAAGTTGCCACTCCTTCATAAGATACACACATCCACAAACAAAGGGTCACTTTACTGACACTAATAAATCTAACATTCATGTTTCTGGGATGTGGGAGGAAACCAGTTCACCCAGAGAAACCTGCACAAACACAGGGAGAACATGCAAACTCGCAAAAAAAACACTTATGAATGACAAAAAATAATGACAAGAATCAAATGGCATTGTGTAAGCTTGTTAAATCCTGACACCAACACACACCCACACAGGGCAGTGGAGCTTTTCATAGTCTCTCACTCAAACATGCTTGGTAAATGCCTCTGGATGGGATCGATAAAGCTCTAGTTAGGGGGAAAGTGAGATTGCTGTGATGACTGTCATGCACAGAGCCGTGGGTGCTATGTTTATCAGTGTCAGTTCTGTTCCAGCCCTTATTACTGGGCCAAAGAGACCAGCACTGTTACTATACTTACTCATACCACTGATGCTGTTTTTTAAAAAATACTCAATTAATTTTTTGTTGTTGTATTTGTTTAAAAATACAAGTTAAAATACTCTAACTGTTTGCCAAATTTGGTGTTTCTGGGTCTTATGGTCTTTTCTCCACAATGCGTTGTGAATGCCATGAATTATAACAATCAAGAAAAATCTATACTAGAGTTCCTACACTTGCTGAAGGAGCTCCTACTTCCTTCACTTAGTGCTTGAACCCTAATACTAATAATATTAATAACAGCAGTTATTTAATGTTTAACGTAAAATTCTTGTCTGAATTTAACCCATCCAAAATAAACACACACACAGATATTCGTAGTAGTGTTAAAGCCCCTACTGAGACACCCAGTGAGCAATTAGATGCCTTGCTCAAGGGCAAATCTGGCATGAAATTTTATTCCTGGTTTGCAGTTTTAGGCATCAATCTTTTGGTTCCAGAACCAGTTCTCTGATATTTATGTCATAGTAGCCTCAAGATCTTCTTCATCTTTCGGACTCTTCCTTAATCGGTGGTCCCTACAGAGAGTCAATCTTTTCCACCTCACTCTGTCCTCTGCATCTGCTGCTCTTACACCAGCTACCTGCATATCTACATTGATCACATCCATATATCTTCTCTTTCTTCTTCCTCTATGCCTCCTGCCTGGCAACTCCATCTCTAACATCCTCCTACCAATATATCCACTGTCCCTCCTCTGCACATGTCCAATCCATCTCAGTCCGTCTAACTTATCTCCCAATTGTACAGCCTGTGCTGTCCCTCTGATGTTCTCTTTTCTAATCCTGTCCATCCTAGTCACTTCTAAAGAGAACCTCAACATCCTAAGCTCTGCCACTTCCAGCTCTACTTCCTGTCTCTTAGTTATTGCCACTGTCTCCAAACCATACAACAAGGCTGGTCTCACTACTCTCTTTAATACCTTTCCTTTTACTTTTGCTGTGACCCTTTTGTCACACATCACTCAATCCACTCCATCCTACCTGTACTCTCTTCTTCACGTCTTTTACACTTTCCCCAGTTCTTTGGACAGTTTATCCCAAGTACCTAAACTCCTGATTCTTTGTGACCACTGCTCCCTGTAGCCTGTATCTTCACTTTCGGAATAACATATCCTACCCCCGTCAGATGTCACTCTAATGACACAATAAATCAATGGCATTCAAATGAATCTATTTTCTCTTTCCCAAGGATATAAAATAGTCGGCATTTTTATGAACACCTGATGAATTATAACTATCCAAAGCCTTACCAATAGAAATGTGTTGATTTTAATATAGCTTTCATTGCCTATTGAAAGCCAGTGATATTTCGCTCTACTCTGTCCTTTGCCTCTTCTCTTGATGGTTTGTCTTTACAAGCTCTTTTTGTGATTACATCCCTGTTTACAATGCGAGGTTTAATGCCGCTTGTCTCATAAAATGAGGCGAGTAGCTAAAGCCCTGGCACATTTATTAACACATTCTCAATGACAACAATCTCCCTGTGTCACATTTACTTTCTGCCTTTAATTATCTTACATTACATCCACATAGGCCCTGTGTAGTCTAATGCAGGGAGACTGAGCGAACGGCATTTTGCTTTAGAAAGCATTCTCTGCAGCTCATTATTGTTATTGCACACTGATAATTACCATATTATGCATTAAAAACAAGATCTTCTGTAGGGGTGGATACACAAACAGCTTGATGGATGTCTTGTTTTATGTAAACATATTACAATTCCCATCAACCTGCAACTAAGATAATACGAGCAGGATATCGAGGGGCTTTTTTCATGACGTGTGGCCATGGGCATAACAATGTTATTTCAATTAAAAATCTGAGAGGTCATCAAATTCACACTAGGTGAGAGGCAGAAGAGACGCAGGATGTCCTTACTAGATTGAAATGTGCACAGAATGGAATTGTTTTCAATCTCCTCCTGACGAAATACTTGGAAAAAAAAGACAATTGTCATCACTATTTTATCTATCAAAATGCTGAGCCTTCAGCAATGAGATCCAGAATTAATTTGATCCTCATCGTTTCTAATCATAGTTCCCCTTAAAACACCGCCATCTCACCCCACCTTAGAATTTCTGAACTTAGTCCATCTCTGTGTGTCAGTGAGTCTTTCATCCCAGGTGGAGGCTTAATTCAGAACGAGATGAGGAAAATTAAAAAAAGCTCAGTGTCTCCTGTCAATCAGGGTCCCGCCTCGCCCAAGAGCCATCCGCTTAAGAGCCTACGGGAATGTGCTTGTTTGATCCAAAGCTTTCAAAGCACTACGAACTGAAGCACACTCATCAGAAATCATTACCTCTCTACAGGAGTCCCACTCTTATTCTGACAACCAGCAATCCTGCGCAGGTTAATTCAGCACCCATCCTGTTAAGCGTGAAGGCTTTAAGCCATAAGGAGAACTTTTCTCATGGAAACTCAGCAGAGGGGAGACAGGATAGGGCATTGGTACTTTAGGCCACCAGAATAGAGTACAGTTCTGCAGATGACAATGGGGATTGAATGACACTGTCACTATCAAATCTTTTCATAACTACTAACTACTGACAGTTATTAAATCACATCACTGGCTTATAAAAGAAATCATCAGTGACAGACAGTAGTTTTTTTCTCTACACCAGAAAGAGTAGTAAATCAAGAGTTGACATTATTTAAAGGTTTTCAATAACAAGAACATTTCCAGCCCTCAATAAATCTGATGATTTTCATACAGGCAATGAAGAGTTTTCCAAGAAAGAATCAGGAAATACAGTCATCAGCCACTTTATTATGTACACCGGTGGTGCAGTTGGTAGTGTTTTTGCCTCAGAGAAGTAGGACCCACCCTCAATCTCCGGGTAGGAGGACTTGGGAAATTTCTGTTTGGAGTTTGCATGTTCTCCCATGTTCATGCGGGTTTTATCTGGGTGCTCTGGTTACCTTCAGACCACCTCCATGCACATTAGGTGAACTGGTATCTGTAAAGTTGCCCTTGTGTGAATGTGTATGTGTAGTGTGTGTTTGCATATGTTGATCTGTCTGCTGCATAACAAAAAGCAACTTTTACCTTTAGCTATGGGTAATCTGAGTGTACCAAGAGTGGCATGGGTAGCATAAGTGTACCAAGAATGAGGGACTATCAACAGACATCCAGCTGAAGGTCACATGGTGGCTGGCCAAGTGCAGTTGATACATGAAATCAGTGTCAAACTAGCGATAAGAATTGCAAGATGGACTTACTCGCTATTAGCTAGGTGTTCCTAAACTAGTGATAATACAGTGAATAATAATGATATTGTGATGTCTTTGTGCCATTATTCATCGTGTCAGAATTTTTGGGTGGTAAATAATATCAAAATCAAGGTCTCATGGCATTTTTAAATGTACCTTGTGGCTAAAGTTCTCCATCTTTAGTTCATTCTACTATCTGTTTAAGTCGGAATTTGGACCACAGTCAACTATTTTGACCATGACTTTAACTTTCACTTGACCTTCTATTATATATAATCCATAATATTTTTGTCAAATAAAGATGCTCACCTCTAAATCCTGTCTCATAAGTCATGTTCTTGGATCCTTTTGGATTTATCAGATGCAGTCTTATCTGAAAAATGTTTAAGTGCTTTATAAAATAAATAAAGAGCAAAAATTCAGCAAAGATTCTCATGCTGTTTTTTTCACAGCACTACATTTCTAATTACTGCACTGCAACGGCAACATCTTCATCAAAATCTCTCCCATTTCCACACCAATGCCTCGGAAAAAAGCAAGAATACAGATCACGCATTTGCAATTAAAGGCCTTTGGTCACAAGACCAGGCCTGTTTCTACTCAGGAGCACTTAATTAGCTTAGTGTACCATGCTTGTGCTCGCTTCCTCGATAGTCGACTCGGCTGTGTGTGTGAAGTGTAGTGCTTGACTGCTCGTGCACTGCCGGCGTGGCTGAGGGTTTGATGTCACTAATTGCCAGCCATGAAAAGCTTTGCATGCTTCTTGATTTTTAAGTGTATCATACATACAGTATACACCACGGCAGGGCTTCTATCGAAATATTCAGCATCATGTCTAAAGATGTCCAGTGTTACACTGTGCAAGATGATTTGGTCAAATGTGTCTCAAACTGTTTCCTTACACTTGTTATCTTTTATCCTACTGATGCGTGAGACAGACAACTACAAGTAGAATATCTTCTTTACTGCTTTGACACCTCCTTCCTGCCAGCTACATCATAAGCATCTTTCTACTAATATACTCATTGTCTCTCAATTTGTCACTTAATATTCTAATATGTATTTTGTTTCTCTAATGTGCTTATGAATGCATTGTTGAACATGAACCACACATTTACCAACTTTATAGAGTACAGGGCTTAACGGTTTTCCTATTCACAGGATCCGCAGATGCCAGATCCCTTTAATATCATCTGATACCGCAGAGTTTGCATAAGGTAACGTATTATCATGTCACACATTCAGCTGGTGAAGTGTGTAGAATGTAGGAAGTTTAGCTAGTCTTTGTCTGTTATTATTGATAATTATATCTGTAATAATTTCACTATAATTAGAACCCTGACGGAGAAAAGTGTCAGAAGTGTTGTGTGACAAAAGGGTTGCAGCAAAAGTGAAAGGAAAGGTTTACAAGAGAGTAGTGAGACCAGCCTTGTTGT
>JAOUQT010000026.1:2668882-2679827 GCA_025769995.1 Xyliphius kryptos | reverse complement strand
GCGCTGGGCAGATACACCCAGGACAGGGCGCCAATCCATCGCTGGGTACACACTCACTCACACAGCCACACACACACTAAACAGGGCAATTTAGAGCATTCAATTGACCTTAAATCCATGTATTTGGGATGTGGGAGGAAACGCACGCAGACACGGGGAGGACATGGAAACTCCACCCAGATTGGGATTTGAACTGAGAATCCCTAGTCCTGAGAGGCGAATGTGCTAACCGCTAATCCACCGTTCCGCCCTTGAGAAGAACAATGTATGAGAAATCTAATGCAGGTATTCTGGGGGAGGGGGTTAAAATACAACACAGTGAAGTAAAAAAACGACCACTTCTGGCTGAGAAGCCAAAATATTCCGTGTTTTTCATTTAAAATAGCAACAAATTGCTATCATTTTGCTACCTGAAGTGCAGCATCCATATAAATCATCTGATTTCAGATAGAGGCAAAGAAAAGCAGCGCCTTTGTGCTAAACTTGCTTTTATCAAAAAAAAAAAAAAAAAAACCTGCTCTGCATTTTTAAGGCTCCAACATTAAAACAGCCTCCTAAGATCCATTATCTCCAACATGGTGAGATCCCCGCGTCCCTATGGGGGACGTCAGCCGCGTGATTTATGGCTTGAACCCATACGAAGGTGATGGAGGAAACTACGAGTTGGGATTGTTAAGTTGAAAGAGGTTTTGTTGTTTTTTTTTGTGCGTTTAACGGCACAGCTGACTGGACAGAAAGAAAAGCCATCGTTCATCGATTAATCGGGCAAATATTCAATAACGCTCATTTATGCAGAGGAACCGAGAAACTGTAGAGTTTGCAAATCACACATTACAGAGCGATAGAGAGAGCTAGCGAGCGAGAGGGGGAGAGAGAGAGAAGCCTGTGGAGATCCGGGTTTAATATCAGATCCTGACGTACGGTGTGATTTGATAAGGCAGCGAGTCCTCCGAAAAGAGTTATTACTCCATAATTGCTATTATTACATAACACTGCAGTGGCAGCAAACTTGGGCGAGCAACACGGCGTTCAGAGGATGAAGAAAATGCTGGTGTATATTCTTTTCTTAATCCTATTTGTGCCCAGGTCATTATTCCATCCTCCCTTTCAGGTCCTGTAGGGTTGCTGTGGATGATGGACAGTTCACAGTACGCTCAGCTGACGGTTCCATGGTGTGAGCTGACTTTCTCTCCTCTGGATCAAAGACGTGAACTTGTGGCTTAAAGCCTTGTAATGTTAAAACTCAGCTAAATGAATCTGTAACTTTTATAAAATCCGCACACCGAATGTCAGGGGGTGCAGCTGGACCCCTACAGCTTCCACGTTTGAAATCCCAACCCATTTCTTAAAGGCTCGGCAGCACTTAAGACTTCACATTATTTTAGCTTCTAAAATGTAAACGTGAATATAAACTTTTCAGTCAATACAGGTTGCTTTACAATTTTCTGAGTTTAAGAAAATTAAAAAGCCATTCCAGGAATTGACTGTGTGATGTCACTGGTGGAATACAGTGAATAACGGCGCTATGAAACCAGTTGGACTGTGAGTGTTCCAGCGTTGGTTCGTCAGATTCAAAATATGTTTTAAAAGATAAACGAAGAGGATGAATCGGCAGTGACTGTGGGGGGGGTGCTGTCTTTAATAACAACATTCAGCCGTTTAGCTTTAAGCTGGAGGCAGAAGAGACCACCAGAGGGCAGCAGAGCACAACCTGAGCCAGTCGTCAGAACTGGGAATTCTGACTGGTAGGAAGCGGGCTCTTAAACACCTCTTGGTAACTTCTTTACACGTCCATTATGTTGGAAAAGCACGCGGTTACGGCAGCCTTTATATGCCGCGGGAAGAGAGAAGTCCATGGGACAGGAGCGGGACTTTTGGTGAGTTCCATCGGCAGAACGGTGGCAGTTAGAGGGTTAATACTAAACTTGACGTGTTCTGAGAAAGAAAAATACAGAATTTGACTCCAAGAACACAATCCCCACTGTCAAGCATGGTGGTGGAAGTATTGTGTTTTGGAGTGTTGTTCTTTTAAGGGCACAGGCCAACTTTACTGTATCGACCGGAAGACAACCGGGGTCATGTATCGCAAAATCCTGGGTGACAACCTGGATGGGTCTTCCAGCACGACAACGATCCAAAACATACAGCCAAGGAAACAAAGAAGCGGCTCAGTAAGAAGCACATCAAGGTGATGGAATGGCTTAGACCGTCTCCTGACCTCAATCCCATAAAACATCTACAGAGAGTTCAAGCTTCACATTTCCAAATGCATGTCGACAAACCTTAAGGATTTAGAGGTGATCTGCAGAGAGGAGTGCGCCAAAATCACTCCTAAAGTTTGTGCATACCTTATAAACAACTACAGGAAACATCTGACTGACTGCTGAGCTCGCCAACAAGGGTTTTGCCCCCCAGTATTTAATTAGTTTTAACAATGCGGTCAAATACTTATTTCCTTCAATAAAATTCAAATACATACTAATTTCTCATTTCATGTCATTTTCTCAGTTCTTCCTGTGATATTCTGTGTGTCACTGTTAAAATAAAACTGGCATAAAATTATTAGACTAATTGTTTTGTATTAAAACTCTGGATGGCGTGGTGGCTTAGTGACGTTCGCCTCTCAGCGCTGGGGATTCCTGGTTCATATCCCAATCTGAGAGGAGTTTCCATGCTCTCCCCGTGTCCACATGGGTTTCCTCCAGGTTCTCTGGTTTCGTCCCAGTCTAAAAACATGGAGTCAAGGTAAATAAGCTGCTCTAAATTGCCCCGTAGTCTGTGTGTGAGTAAGTTGTCCTGTCCTGTGTGTATGTGCACGGTGCCCCTCGATACATTCTCCACTGGATGGGCATTGGGAACCCCCACCCCCCACCCCCTGACCCTCGTAAAGGATTAAGTGGAAAATAATGAAAGAATGAATAAATGTATTAAAACTTTTAAAGTCAGTGGAGGATCAAATACTTATTTCTTCCACTGTGTGTGTGTGTGTGTGTGTGTGTGTGTGTGTGTGTGTGTGTGGCATGGATGGGTTAAATGTGGAGGACTAATTCCTCTGTGTGTAAGTGCTCGAGGCAAGTAGATCACTTTATTACTTTTTTAACTTTATCAGCAGTTTGAGTTTTGCAGTCTGAAAGTTAAGGGTTCAAGCCCGGAGTCGTGGCCAACGACAGCCCTCATTCCTCCGGGAAGGGCATCATGGTTGACCACGTGTCTGTGGATGACGGTAATGTGACTGCAACTGTGATCAAAGGCTCCTGTAGGAGTTTTATATAGGTGTCCCTATACTTTTGTACACAGAGTTTGTGTAAATGCCTTTCCACTGTTGTTAATGGCCTCGGTGTCTCCATCCAAGTGTGTAATTACAAATTAGAACCATTTTATTGAATGCATTCTGCTCCGGACGGTTTGTATGCATTCTAAAGAAATACAGATCTATTACCCAGCAGCCTTATATAATCTTAATTATCCACTTCTGTGAGACAAAGGCTTTCGAGCGAGAGCGATTCATCACCTCCCATTAAGAGAAGTCTCACGTGCTCACGTCACGGGTCGAGTGTCTCCATACGCGTCCATTCACCGGCACGCCGTTCGCTCCGGATGAAGAGCCACACGTTCCCTTTCCGAATCTTTAAAACAAGTTTTAGTTTGAACTCCCGAGGAATGCTGCGTTTTCACAAATCACCACGAATCACGAGATTCCGGGACTTCTCGGAAATTCCATTACACCTCTTATTGGATCATCTGTGTCCTGCTGCAGTGCTTCAGCAAAAAGATTAATAAATCACTTAATCTACAACCCGACTCAAAGTGTCGGGGGAGGGGGGGGGGGGGGGGGGTAAACAACACATTCCCACATGCGCATGCTGAGTTACAAAGTGATGATTAAATGAAGTGAAATGCTAAATATAAGCTGTTTGCCGGAGAGCGAGCGGCCCGAGGCGGAGTGACCTGTTCTGTACTTCCTGTAGTGCAGGATCAATATGTTCTAAAAAGGCAGAGAGTCCTGACCCCTGCCTCGGGGTTTTCGGCGGTGGAGTCAAACTTAAACTTGGGATGAACTTAGATCAGCAAACAGCGGCAGCTGGAAACTTTAAGCGCGGTGCAACTGTGCGGATCGATAATTAATTACATCCAAGATTTAGATTTTCTCTGGGGTGCGGGAAGCGTCCGAACCGAAAATGAGCTCCACGAGGTTCCAATGCGTGAGACTCAGACTCACCGCAGATCATCACTTAAACCTGCGCATGCAGATCAAACACTAAATACAAAACCAATGGAATCTTTAATATGTTGCGTGAGGGCGCGTGAACATTCCGCCATGGCGCCATTCTCACTACTGTGTTTAACCTCTGAGGGTCTGCTAGAGACGAGACGATTATATAATTATACAGATTAATAAAAGCAATAAATTAAAAGAGGGCGTGGCATTAATGGGAATAAATTAGCAAGATGTATTAGTTACACCGCTTTCCCATGAATTGCTCACAATAATACACAACCTCGAGTGAATTACTGCTTTTCTAAAACATTTACAAACACACAGTAATAAAAATAAAACAGTTTAATTCATAAATGCGTTTACTGAAAGCAAAATCTTTAACACTCTGGTCTTTCGTAACGTAATCTGGTCCGGTTTTTGAAGCGAACGGTGATCGCCGAGTAACAGGATACAATCCAAAAGTGCCACCTAGAGGCCAAATTACAATTACTTAATAATAATTGGTATTTTATCATTTTAAATAATGTATATAGCGGTAAGCACGTTCTCCTCTCAGCGCAGGGGATTTCTGGTTCGAATCCCAATCTGGGTGGTGTTTCCATGTCCTCCCCGTGTCTGTGTGGGTTTCCTCCGGGTTCTCTGGTTTCCTGCCACAGTCCAAAAACATGGCTTCAATGTAAACTGAATGCTGTAAATTGCCCAGTATAGTGTGTGTATGTTTGTGTGGCTGTGTGAGTGAGTTTGTACCCAGCAATGGGTGCGTTTGCCAAGCGCCCGAGACCCTACACCACCACCCCCCCATCCCAACGACCACCAACAAAGATAATGAATGAATGAATGTATTGTATTGTTATTCCACTGTTTATTTAGGACATACAGGAGAATCGAAATATCGTTTCTCTCTCTCCATAGGTGAAGAGAGAGGGGCCGATGCGACTGTTTGCGTTACCAATTTGTAGTACGGAAAAAGCAGAACAAGGAATAAGGAAGAGCTTGGCTTAGCTGTGTGTTAAAGTACAACACTTTTTTCTCAACATCATTTTCACATCTCTAGCGCCTGCACACCCCGTACAAAAAAAAAAAAAAAAAAATTCGCAAAAGGCAACTACCAACCCCTTCATCAAGCAGCTGCGTGACCATGCGGCGATGTACACTAGAGGGAGCCCATGTCCATGTTAGTTGCTTGGGACCAGCACCTCCTTCAGGGGATAAATCTCAGTGACTTAAGCAGCAGGAAGCCAACGTGGTATACGTTCCTGTGTACGCTACACACCAGCAGATTAGCGTTGGCTTGTTAAAGTGTGTGTGTGTGTGTGTGTGTGTGTGTATGTGTGTGTGTGTCAATAATTTTAATATCACCTGTGTATTATTGTTTGTATGGCTTTCCATATAAAGTTCTATTACAAGGTTATTACATCACAAATCCAGCCTTCAATCTGACACACAAACTGAATGAAGATCAATAACAAACAACACTAACACACTGAGAATCTGATCTGCTGCCAGAGTCGGTTCAGTCTGGTTCCACAGCAAACATATTAAAAACCCAAACCCATGACCTAATCAGTTCCGGGAGGTTTGTAACCCACGGTGTAGAACTTTAAAAACAGTCATGATGGATTATGTTCGCTGTTTATGTTTCCAGCTTTGTGGAAGTTCTACTGTCCAATCAAAAGAGTCTCATAACCTCAGAGTATGTAAGTGAGAGGGTCCAAAACTTGCTTCTTAGAACCGAGTCTGGTTATCAGATTTAGTGTAATCCATTAAAACCAGTTTAATTTCAGCATCATCATTAATTACATTTAATGTATAATTAAGCTGCAAACAGGACGGTCAGTGTGTTATGTAACCCATGTGATCGTGGGTCTCGTCCTCATTGTATTTATTAAACTGGGTTTTTATTTGTAAACAGCTGACAAGTCACCTCACATTAACTGAAGCAAACGATACAGACGTCTGAAACACAAATGGAAGCACGTTTTAAACAAAAGCCCGCAGGAACAAAAGGATGTCCATCAATCGAACAACAGGAATGAAGAGGAGTGTATGTGACACACTGACGACAGGATGATTAATTAAAGCAGGACACCTCGAGTGAAGCTCAACGGGATCGTAGAGAAAACACTGAAGGGATGTTTGAAAGCTTAGACTTAAAGCGTCAGCGTTGTTGAGAAACAGAAAAAAGAGGAAGAATAAAGAACAAAGGAAACAAAAAAGACAATTCACACCTGCTTTTAATGATGCAGGTCTGTGGACGTTCCACATGGAGATGACCTGCTGTGCAGCTATAATGGTGCAGTTCACTACTCATAAAAAAAATCTTTCCACCAAACAAATTCCCCAAATATGACTACAAAGAGGTTTACATCACCCATGCTGCATTTTCACAGTGGAATGAAAAGTTGAAGGGAAAAAATTTAAGAGAAACCCAGAATAGTTGATTAATTCTAGCTGCATCTAAAAGAGTAGTTCTCATTTCAGGACCCAAGCAGGTGTAAGTGGCAAATAAGTCAACTGATGAATAGAGAAAAAATAATTGGCGTAGCAGGTTTGCCACATCACCTGCATTTATTTTCAGATAACAGCTATAGAGATATGACCATTGTTAACACGACTGCTTGCCTGTACTGAGAAATACTGCATCACATTAGCAATTTGTCTGTTGTTTCGTTGGAGAACTCTATTAAACCAAAACTAAATGGATCCAGAAGAGACGGGAAAGATTTTAGAAGCATGTTTAATCTTATTTCTTGTAAGACAGAATACATGTGTGTGAATGAGAGGGAGGCTGATAGAACTGTCGGGCTACAGGGAGAAGTGGTCACAAAGGTGCAGGAATTCAGATACTTAGGATCAACTGTCTGAGCAGATGGGAAGTGTGGAAAAGAGGTGAAGAAGAGAGTACAGGCATGATGGAGTGATGTGTGACAAAAGGGTTGCAGCAAAAGTGAAAGGAAAGGTTTATAAGAGAGTAGTGAGACCAGGCTTGTTGTATGGTTTGGAGACAGTGACACTGACTAAGAGACAGGAAGCAGAGCTGGAAGTTGCAGAGCTTAAGATGTTGAGGTTTACGTTGGGAGTTACCAGGATGGACAAAATTAGGAATGAGATTAGGAATTAGAGGGACAGCACAGGTTGGAAAATTGGGAGACAAAGTTAGAGAGGTCAGACTGAGATGGTTTGGACATGTACAGAGAAGGGATAGTGGATATATTGGTAGGATGATGTTAGAGATGGAGCTGCCAGGCAAAAAGGCACTGTGCCAGAGCACTGTGAAGTTTGGTCAGTACGTAGATGCGGATCATGGTAATTCATTCAGAGAAAGAGAGAAAGAGAGAGAGAGAGAGAAAACAGAGACCCTAGTTATTATAAATGTTAAATCATGTAGATTTTTGTTTTTTTCCCGTCGTTTATAAGCTATTACGTGTGTTGTTCCCAGTCCTGTGCTCCTTGTCACCCGTTTAGTGCCAGTTGATCTTTTCTGAGCAGTGTGTGTGTGTGTGCAGTGTTATTGTCATATATGATACCGTTACTGTTTTTCTCACTGTCCCTTTCACCTTCTCACAAGTCGTGGTTATTGTCCGGTACACTAAACACAATCTCGGCTGTTGGTGAGTCAATATCAACCGCCGTTTCGATCTTGGTGGTACGCTATGGGCTTAGTTTGACCTTGGAAACGTTATTGTGAGCAGCCTCCCTCGGGGAAAACGCCTAACACTAACCGGTGATATATGACATTGTCCCGTGATGATCTCTATGTATTGTCATTTTGTATTTTTCTTTGGTGATGAGAATCAGCGAGTCGGTTTTCCTTTTCCCGAGTTCAGCTTTAGGCCTCTCAGTTGTATCCACACTGAGACTGTGTTTTGGTATCACGTCTGATTCGGTGAACACTGATACGGTTCTGGCAAAGATGGACCAAGCGTGGGCTCTGGTCGCAGCGGGTTCCTCTGATGTAGATCCTGCATCGGTGGTACCTGTTGTTCCAGGCACTTGTACGCTGGATCCTTCGCCTTCACGCCCCCCCTTCTGCCGACAGTTCCGGACTAGGTGACCCGTTCTGCAGCACCCAGAACACCTCAAAAACCTTTTTAACCGTTGAGCTGAGGGGCAGAACAGGTGAACTGTTGATATATTTCTGCTGCTGATCAGCTGTTGAGCTAGATCGATGCTGCTCAGGAACAGGACAATGCCACTGTTTATGCGGGAAGCGGCCACGATGTTGCTGGGGCCCACATAATTGCCCGCTATGCGACGGCACTCAAACTGCAGACGATACCGAAAGAGAACAAACAGCTCCTCATTCCGCAGTTCCTCGCAAAGAGAGAGAAAGAGAGGTAGAGAGAGAGAGAGAATGGAAAATGCTCGTACTTCATGCTTTGTAGATACTAATTGTGCCCTGCAACACTAGTGCAGTAAATAATAAAATTTTAATTTCTGCTCTATCTCTCTCTCCTGGCTGCGCTCCACTCATGTGTAGAATCATGTTTCAAAGAGATTTATTGTAGGCCAAACAGCAAGAGCAAGAGGGGGAGGACCACAAAGTGTTGTCTATAAGGATGCATATGTCTTTTTGTGTGTATGTGTTTTCACGGTGTGAGAAATTAGATTAGAGTTTATACGTATGTGACCCGCTACAGCCACAGTCTATGTATGTCTGGATGCGTGTTTGTTGTGTATCAGGTTGGTTTATGCACTGAGCGTTTTATAAAAGGCGAAGGATAAAATCGTCGAGTTTAATTTGAGAGGATGGCGGCACGTTGGGATGATGTATAGTGACAAAGCTGTGCATGCTAAGGCTGAGTGGAGTGAAGCTATTTACATTAATTACAGCAGGTCTGCTATACTGAGGACCAGTGAGAGAGAAAGAGAGTAAGAGAGAGAGAGATAGAAAACACACTCAAGTTACCTTACGAAGATGCAGTTAAAATGCAGAAACAGCAGCAATGACATATTCAAGTAAAGCAATAAACGGAAAAGAAAAAATATAATATAAAGAAAGAAAAGAAAAGAAATTACAGATCATTATATGATAAGCGCAAATGATAGAACAAAGATAAAACAAATAAAGGGATTTAAGAAAAATAAAGAGGGCAAAGTATAATTTGAAATACTACATAGGTAAAAAAAAAACTACTACTTGCAAAAATCTAAAGGAACAAAAAAAAGAAAGCAAAAATTGGAATAAAAAATTGCTGAGCAAAAGCAATAAAAATGCATGTAAAGAATGCTTCAAAACAAAATGGAGATTACTGCAAATTAAATAAATATTTTTTTAATGAAGAAGTAAAGCAAACCGGTAGAAGGAACCCAGTGAGATTAGAAAAGGTGGCAACAAAAGCTTTATTATAACTGTGATAAGAAATAATGGACATTACTATTACTACTACTATTACTACTACTACTACTACAACTACTACTACTATTACTATTACTACTACTACTACAACAACTACTATAACTATAACTACTACTACTACTAATAATAATAATAATAATAATAATAATAATACTACTACTAATAATAATAATAATAACAATAATAATATTAACAATAATACTACTACTACTACTAATAATAATAATAATAATAATAATAATAATAATAATGGTAGTAATAATAATGGTAATGGTAATAATACAGAAGATTAAACATAACACCATAATTCTTACATTAAAATATTCTAATCAGTATCAGTGTAATTACTAAAGACAATGTTAGTGAGTCTGCGAGTCCTGCTGTGCTGTGGGCCGAGGACGAAAAAGCATCAGCGATCATCAGGCACTGATTTTAACATTGTCTGTGTGAGTGTGACATCATCAGAAAATAATATTTTTATGTTAAAACCATAACACACTAACAGAGAAATAATTATTAAGTCATTCAATTTCTATGACCACTTATTGCTGTTAAGGGTCATGGGGAAGTTGGTGTCCAGCCCTCAGTATGTGTGAGATGGGGAAAGGAGTAGGGCTTACAAATGTTTCAGGAAATTTTAAAACTCCTATGCAACTCTCAGATCTGATGTATTTACTGATTAGCTCATTTACCAATTGTATGTTGTGTGTGTGTGGTCTAGGGTACTTCCTGCTATGCTCCCTGTGCTGCCAGCTGGGCACTGGCTTGCTTTCATTCATTCATTTATTTTCTATAACCGTTTAAACCTAGTTTTGGGGTCACGCGAAAACCAGTAGGGTAGGAACAACCCTAAACAGGGCACCAATCTATCATAGGGCGCACACGCACACACACACTGACACACAAATAGGAAATGTAGAGACACCAATTAACCTATCATGAATGTCTTTGGGATATGTAAGGAAACCGGAGTACCCCTAGAAAACCCGGGCAAACATGGAAGATACATACTCTTATACAAACAAATTTTATGTTTCCACATAATGCTGTTAGGGGTCATAGAAAGCCCTCAGTCCAGGTCACAAGGCAGGAAGAAATATAGATAAGCTGCCATTTCATTGTAGGAGACATACACACATCACACATTTGTTTACACATTAAGGGCAATTTAGAGACGGCTTCTCCCTTATTCAGCAGTCGCCAAAGCATATCAGTTCTTTTCCACCTCACTCTGTCTTCTGCATCTTCTGATTTCACGCCAGCTTTCTGCATGTCTACAATGACCACATACATATATCTTCTCTTTGGTCTTCCTCTCTGTCTCCTGCCTGGCAGCTCCATTTCTAACATCCTCCTACCAATATATC
>JAOUQT010000026.1:2642664-2663065 GCA_025769995.1 Xyliphius kryptos | reverse complement strand
GGAGGCCCTACACCATACTAATAAATTATTGTGGTCTAAAAGCAGGTGTTTCAGTTTCATTGTCCAACCCCTGTATGAGGTGTAAATAAAAATGGAAGGCAATAATGTGAAAGTTTCAGAATTCAATATTTTATTCAGAATAGAACATAGATGACATATGAAATGTTTAAACATCGTCTGGATAGAAGCAAATGTTGCTCTAGAACCTAGATATACCTTTCAGGATTGATGGTGTTCTTCCAGATGTTTAAGCTGCCCGTGCCACGCTCACTAATGCAACCCCATACCATCAGAGATGCAGCTTTTGAACTCAGAGCTGATAACAACTTGGATTGTCTTTTTCCTCTTCAGTCCGAATGGCACGGTGTCCCTTAAAATTTTGATTCGTCTGACCACAGAACAGTTTTCTACTTTGCCACAATCCATTTTAAATGAGCCTTGGCCCAGAGAAGACACCTGCACTTCTGTATCTTGTTTAGATACGGCTTCTTCTTTGAACTATAGAGTATTAGCTGGCAACGGCGGATGGCACGGTGAATTGTGAATTCATTTAGTGATTTCCAATACAGAAGCATGCATGTATATGATGCAGTGCCGTCTAAGGCCCGAAGATTACAGGCACACAATATGGTTTTCTGGCCTTGACCCTTACTCACAGAGATTCTTCCAGATTCTCAGAAACGTTTGATATTGTGCACTGTAGATGATGAATTTTACACTGTCAAACTCCTTTCTGATATAATTCTGAGAGCCGCTGCCACTCCAAGATGCCTTTTTTATACCCAGTCATGTTAATGGCCTATAGCCAATTGACCTAATAAGTTGCAATTGTTTGTAACCTAAAAATTTCCAGCCTCTTATTACCCCGTCCCAACCTTTTTTAGATGTTTTACTTTCATAATATTCTAAATGAGCCAATATTTGGCATGAAATTTCAAAATACCTCACATTTGATATGTTGTCTATGTTCTATTGTGAATACAATATCAGTTTTTGACATTTGTAAATTATTGCATTCTGTTTTTATTTACAGTTACTTTTTTAGAATCGGGTTGGTAGTATGAATTCATTATACGTAATGTGTTGTCTCTTTAACTTCATTTCATTTGTTAATATATAACAATTCCAACATTACCCATAGTATTCACTAAATATGTTTCTGTTTTATATGCTTGTGCTTGTTCTCCTTGTGCTGGCTCTGTTTTAAGTTCTTGTTCTGTTTCTTTCATGTGCATGTGCTGGTTATGTTTCATGTATTCTTCTTGTTCCATTTAATATGCATTTTTTGCTGGTGTTGTTTCAATTTAATGGAAGCCAATGAAGTGTAAATAAGACAAGTTCTGTTGTGATCATACCTTTTAGTCCTAGTAAGAACTCTGGCTGCAGCATTCTACACTAAGATTTTGAAAATACCTGCCCAAATCTCCAGACAAGGCATTAAAACAATCCAATCTGCAAGTAACAAACGCATGAATTAGTGTTTTAGCATTATGGAGTGTAAGTGTAGATTCTAATGAGAGACTGTAGTCAATAATCACACTAAAACTGAACTACCATCCAGAGTTATACAAGATCAGCAAGCTTATTTCTAGCTGTCTCTGGTCCAGGAACGAGTTCTTCTGTTTTATCAGTGTTAAGAAGAAGAAAGTTGCTTCTGTCATATGCTTCTGCTGGTTATATTTCAGGGTCTTATTCTGATTCTGTTCAAGGTGCTTTTGCTGGTTCCATTTCAAGTTCTTCTTCTGGTTCTGTTTCATGTTCTTGTGCTGGTTATATTTCAGGGTCTTCTTCTGGTACTGTTTTATGTTCTTGTTCTATTTCACTTTCTTGTGCTGATTATGTTTCAGGTTCTTATTATTGTTATGCTTCATATGCATTTGCTTGTTCAGTTTCAGGTTCTTCCACTGGTTCTGTTTCATATGCTTCTGCTGGTTATTTTTCAGGGTCTTCTTATTCTGTTTAATATGATTTGTTGAGTCTGTTTAAGTGTCTTGTTCGGGTTATGTTTCGTGTGCTTGTGCTGGTTATGTTTCAGGGTCTTTGTATTGTTGTGTTACATATGTTTAACATATGTTCTAATTGAACCTTCACACTCTGCTCTTACTGGTGCAATTAATGAAGATTGGCCACCGGGCTTGTCCAATTTAGCCATGAAACCTCCCACACTAAAGTGACAGGTGTTTCAGTTTCATTGTCTAACCCCTGTATTTGTGCTGGTTCTTTTTCAACGTTATTTTTCAGGTTCTGTTTTATATGAATTTGCTGCTTCTGTTTCAGATGGCTGTGCTGGTTATATTTCAAGCTCTTCTTCTGGTTTAGTTTAATATCATTTTCTTGGATCTGTTGGAGGTTTTGTAGTTGGCATGAGTTGGTTTTGGATGGGTTTCTATGAATTGGCTTGATGTGCCAATTTGCTTGGCTATGTATAATTTACATGTTTTACAGAATCTGGTAATATTTAGAGTGTTGTTTTATGCAAGACTTGGTGATCAGTTCTGCTCTGTATAACGTGGCTTTAAAGCGGACGTAAGCTGAAAGGTTCTCAGTAGTGACTCACTGGAGAACCAAGTCCTCACTCTGAACTGTCTGAGTGTGGGTTTGAGTGCCGGGCGGAGCTGTTTTATTTTAAAGAGTAGGATTGTTTTAATTCTTTCCTAAACTCCACAGCCCTTCATGCACAGCCCTTTGAGATGCATCTGGAATGAATATTGTTCCCTTGGACCATACGGAACAGAGCTCTAGCTGTTGTTCTGGGGAGGAAACGTCGCCTAGAACAGTGATCTCAAAGTCAGCAAACCCCATTAAGAGGAAATGACTTTATTCCCACGGCGGTGTGGAATGTGAACATGTGGAAATGAGCATTCTTCTGCTTCTTTTTCCTTCTTCTTCTTCTTCATATGGACTTGTCACTTCACCAGCCTGAACAAAAACATGCCCCTTGTTCTGTTGGTATATTATTCTGATCATAAAATCAATATTTTAGTTTATTATTTGTAGTAAAGTTAGTGTAAATTGCAAATATGGTCTCCACAACTTCATCATATTCCATTATACTATGTGTTGAACATAGTTCTTTAAGTTCCAGACATGGTGGCGTGAAGAAGTATGCTACTCAAATAGAACATATTATATAATACAGCTTTATTTTCTGGTTTTACTCATCATTCTTCTTTTGCTCCGATTTTGTTTGTTCCTTAGTTCTGGTTTTGCTTCTGTTTGACATTCTTGTATATGCTCCAGGTTTGGGTCTGGTTCTGGTTCTTGTCTACTTCCAGATTTTGGCTCTGGTCTTGTTTATGGTTCTGTCTTGTTCAGGTCGACAATTTCTGATATGTTTTGCTTTTCAGCCCTAGATTTACTTTTGGTGTTTAATTTTGATTTAGAATATTGTATTCTCTTACCTAGTTTGACAGTTTGTTTGTGTTTGTGGTTTTGTTTAAATTTCAGCTTTCAGATTATTGGTGTGTTTCTCTAAATGGTTTGTTCACTAACTAGTTTTCACTTTGGTTTTCCTTTAAGTTCTAGTTGTGAGTTTAAGGATTTCTCTCTTGCTCAGTTTCACACGTTCTTTTCGGTTCTTTCTCTGGCCTGGTGTTGATTCTGGATCATTTTAAATCTACTTCTAGTTGTCTGTTGTTATTGTTCACAATTAAAGATTACTCTCCAAATTGGTCTGGCTTTCTTTTTTAAATAAATAACAAGTGTGTTCTGGTAGATTTTCCTTTACTTAATGGTTTCCCTTTATTTAATGGCTTTTCTGGCATGGATTTGGTAAAGTGCAGATCTGCCTTTATATTATTTTGTTTTCTTTTATCGTAGATGTTTCTAGTTTGATTTTGGCTATGTTTTTGATCATTTTGGCCATTTGTGTAGCCTATTAGGAGTGGCGCTCTGTCTAGGGTTGTTTCTGCCCTTGCGCAAAGAGTTACCGGCTGGACACTGGATTAAGCATAAAAAGCATTTTGGCTGTGTTAATAATTTGGTTTCATTTTGTTAGGGTTTGGTGCTGTTTTTTCTTTTGGTTAGGATTTTGGTTTTGTTTTGGATCGTTTTAGCGTCTGGACTTGCCTAATGATTCTGGTCATGTATTTTGGGCCTGGTTTTGATTTGGCATTGCTTACTGCTCTTCTTTCATTCATCAAGGGTTAGATGTAAATATTTTTATCACAAGTTTCTTCATGAGAGCTTAATTATAGTTTAAAAAAAGTGATGGGTGTGCATTTTTGTGTGAGCACATGTAGCTTTGGTAGTGCTGAAGAGATCAAAGGTCATGTAAGTGCTCAACCTTGAACACACATGAGCTGGATTAGTAGTGACAGCTCATTTTATTTGTTAGCCATTAGCACAAGCTGCCAGAATTGCTACCTCAGATGGTTATTTATTTATAATACATTAGAGAAGACCAAATTCCACAACTGATCATGTTTACAAGTTCTCACATCTGATTTTCTGTTCCATCAAAGCACTCGGAAAACATTGCACCCTTCTATATTGATATGGAAAGTCGCTACCTTGGTAGCAATTAGCATCAAGTTCCTGAGCACAGTAAACACGCATAAACATGCCGGAGTGCTCGCATGTAGCTGTTTGCTTTTACAAAGCAAGGAAAGAATGATAAGAGAAACAAATCCTTGAATTTCGGTCCTTGTTATGCATAAGTTCTGGGTTGCGGGGCGAGGTTGGGTATTTTAATCCCAGTATGTTTTGCATTTCACAGCTGTGAAGCGTTATGAAAGTGCTCAGGGTTAATCGACGCCAGAAATCCACCACATTGCTAATAGAAACTATAAACTGACTAATCTCCCAGTTTATGTGTTCTAGATTGTACTCCCAGTGTAGGGCCTTTTTCAGTATAAAAAATAAACAGTGATGAGGCGATCATGCAGGCTGACATCAGAGCTTCTTATTAATACTTTAGCTCCAAGCATAAAGGTCTGCTCCAGGTGTTTTTCCTGTTCTGTTGAGTGTTCAGAAGCAGAACAATTTAGAAGTTTTTTAAGGAGGAAAATAACACAGGCACCAAAGCAAAGTACAAGGCTAAACAAAATGTAGAGGTTAAACACAACATAGAAGAAGCTGAGTAGTGCACAAAAGAGGAACAGAAGTGAAAAGGATATAACAGAAACAGAGAAATGCAGAACACAGGAACAGAAGATTACAGTGACAACTCACAGCACAGTAACAGAACCCTGGCGCGATGCAGCACAAAAAACAGGAGCAGGACAAGGTAGCACAAGAAAACAAAAATTTGAGAAGGAAAAATAGAAAACATAAACATAGAACAAGGGAACAAAAGCGAACAGAAGGGAACAAGCCAATAAAACCAATAAAACAGCATAACATGGAAACAGAACAACACAGAATGAGGGAGCAAAACAAAACAGAGCAGAACAAGGGAACAAAACAGAACAATAGAGAACAGGGGAACAAAATTGCACAGAACACAGCAAGGAAACTAAGCTTTTACAGGAACAAAAAAAATTAAGCAATACAAAGGAAGAAAACAGAATGGAGTAGAACAAGGGAAAAAACTGAATGAAGTAGAACAAGGGAACAAAACAAAATGGAATAGAACAAGTGAACAAAACAGATTGGAGCAGTAAAAAGGAACAAAACAGAATGAAGAAGAAAAAGAAAAAAGCAGAATAGAGTAGAAAAAAAAATGGAGCAGAACAAATCAGAAGGAATTATAACAAGGGAACAAAACAGAATTTAGGAGAAAAAAAAGAAACAAAACAGAATGGATTTTTAATAAAGTTACAAAACCGGATTGAGTAGAACAAGGGAACCAAACACAATTGAGAATAAGAAAGGATAAAAACAGAATGGGATAAAATAAGGGAACAAAACAGAATGGAGTACAACCCCAATTCCAGTGAAATTGGAACATTGTGTAAATTAATACAGAATACAATAATTTTTCCACCTATATTGAATACAAGATATTTAATGTTCAGATGGATAAACTTTTTTTTTTGGAAATATGGACAAATTTGAATTTGAGGCCTGCAACACGTTCCAAAAGAGTTGGGAAAGGAGCAATAATAGGGGAAGATGCAATAATACCCAAGGTTGCTCTAATAGTGGCCTTCAGCTGTTCTGCATTCTTTGGTCTGGCGTATCGCATCTTCACAGTACCCCATAGATTTTCTATAGTGTTAAGGTCAGGTGAGTTTGCTGGACACTTAAGAACAGGGAAACCAGGTACCTGCAGCTTTGGCACTGTGTTCAGGTACCACGTCTCATTAAAAAAAAAATCAGCATACACAAGTACCTGGTTTAAAGAACTATGGTATCCCTGTTCTTAATTTTTCAGCAAACTCACCAGACCTTAACACTACAGAAAATCTATGGGGTACTGCGAAGAAGATGTGATACGCCAGACCTTACAATGCAGAACAGCTGAAGGCCACTATCGGATCAACCTTGGCTCTTATAACACCTGAGCAGTGCCACCTCCACTTCGACTTCATGCCGCATTGCTGCAGTAATTCAGGCAACTAATTTTTTATTAGTTGTCAGTTATAATCATCAAATTAAAAGAAATAAACATTTGAAATATAAGTCTCTGTGTACTGGATGTGTATAATGTACAAGTTTCACTTTTTGAATTAAATTATGGAAATAAATGAACTTTTTCATGATATTCTAATTTTATGAACAGCACCTGTAGATTGTGGACTTGTTGTTGAGCCTGATTCTTTCATCTATGAAGCACCAATTTAAGGAAATATCTTTTGGATGGTGTTCTTATACATAGTGTTCCAGAGGCTTCCAGAATCTAGAATACATTTAAGAAATACCAGGCATGTTCTAGTGTCTTATTGCAGCCAGACACATTAACATTGTTATTACTATAAATGGTAACCTAAAAATTGTCAAGTACAAAAGAAAATCATGCATTCATGAAATAAAGTATTCAGTGTGTTCTGTCCAAGGCACATAAACTAAGCTGTAAATTATATGTATAGATGGATAGCTAGGCGGGTTAGATATCAATATGGGAAAGTCATAAAGGGGTACGGTCCTGGCTATTATTTAAAAAATATTCTTGTACTCCGCTATTTTCTCTGTATTTTTCTGTTTTCTCTCTTTCTTAAGTAATAAGTCATATTTACTCAAGTTAGCACAGAACTAAACTCATGGTTTAACAGTGTTGCAACTTCATATTGAATGCATCATAGAGCACCAAATTGCTCATGCTAAGTTCAGAACTTGTGTGTGAGTGTTTTTAGGTGGGTGGGTGTTAGTCAATGTGTGAAAGAGTGTGTAAGAGCATGAGGGTCATGTTACCAACGGGTAACAAGGGAATGCATCCTTTTGGTCATTGCACAGGAGATTGTGGGTTGCCAGGTCAGTAACAATCAATCAGCCTTGATCTTTAATAGACCTTTTTTACTGACTTCTCAGTTAGACCTTCTGTGCTGAGTTTTCCAATACAAGGCACAAAGAAAAGAAGGTGAAGAAAATGCTATTTGTGCGTGTGTTTAATCAGCAAGTAACAGAATGACCTGTCATGTCATGTCAAATACCCTCATGGCTTTGCAATAGTTGGCTGCACAGATGTGCTCTGTGGGATAGGGATAAGCCTACTGAACATCCCAATTTCAAGTGTTCAATTAAAGAAGAGTGCACATTGCATAGAAATTGGTATTACAAATCATTGTGCAGCATGGTGGGATTGCAAGGTATTCTTGCTTTTTCTTTGGGAACACATTATACAAACTTCCTATCAGGAACTTCTACTAGCATGTAACAATAACTTTATACGGATGAACTTTTAAATGAAGCAAAAGCGTGACATTCTGAGAATATTACTATTTTTAAGTTGTAATAAAATATTAGAGTGTACATTGCATATATGCAGAACATATGGCTCACATAGGTGGCACGGTTCACAGTGGAAAGTGCTGTATCTTCACAACAAGAAGTTTTCGGGTTTGAGCCCCGGGTGGGGCAACTCTGGAAATTTCTGTGTGGAGTTAGGATTTCTCTGGGTATTCTGCTTTCCATCCGAATTCCAAAGACATGCCTTATAGATTAATTGATGTTTCTATATTGGTTATTAGTGGACATGTTTTGATTGTGTGCGTGTGCGCTCTATGATGTATTGGAGCCCTGTCTATGGTTGTTCCTGCCCAGAGGGCTTCCTCGTAACCCTAAAACTAGAATTAATTGGGTATAGAAAATGAATGAATGACTGAATTGATTAATTAGTACAGACAGGGAATGATTACATTAAGTAGCCTATATAAATTGCAGGTTAAAGGCAGACTATATGTAGATATATAATTATTCACTTCTTACAATGTTTCCCATGTGAAATACTGTGTTTTGTCTTAAATTTGTTGATCACAAATCCAGTTCTAAGACATTCTGAGACTTCTTTAATCACATCACTCAAATAAGTATTTAAGTCTTGTCTTGTCTCTGTAACTCTCAGGTAGATGCATGTTGTTATCTGATTTCATTGCAATGTGATTTATTTGCTTTATTTTACTTTCCACACAATGTTTTCACACAATAGCGCGACACCCTTTGTAATTCCAAAAACACCCTTACATATAACCTGTTACAGGCAGCATGGTGGCACAAGAAGTGCTGCCTTTAAGTATTTTTGGTTCAATTCCCGTGTGGGACACCCCGTGTTCTTCATATGTTCATTGGGGTTTCCTTTAGTAGGAATGGTTTTTCCCACAGCCCAAAAACATGCCTTCGGCTGATTTATGTCTCTAAAATTGCTTTATTGTTTGTTTCTGTGTTGTGCCTGTGTTGCTGACTATTCACCAGGCTTCCCAATATTGTAAAAGAGACATGTCAATGCCCTGTAACAGTTTGTAACCCATCAAGTAACAAAGAAAGTGTGTGTTTTTGCTTATGCTGTACAAATTAGAATTGGATATGTTGTATACTTTCAAGTGATGCTTGCATAGGGTGAAACCTTGCATGGCATTGTTTGCTCTGCAGCGCTGCTCTCTGGCATTCATTCCTCTCTTTCATTAACATTGAGGGCTGATTGCTCAGGGCCTCTGCTGTGCTGTACTCTGACTGTTTGGTAGTTGATCAAAGGGACACTCATTCAGGTGCCCAGCACGCAAAATTGACAGCGAGAGGGAGGAGTGGTGAGAGTGAAAGGGGAGTTCAAGCTCTCCAGCTGTCCCTGTTGCCATGCCAGGTAAGAAGAGCAAGATCTCTCAAGAAGAGTCCAGCTGGGGATGGGCTAGCGGAACGCCATGCTCGCAATACAGGAAATGCTAATGATCTTTTCCATAGAGGAATACTGAACTCCACCAGGCCTGTCGAGTGGTTTGCTCCACTGGGGATTCTCACCAGCAGGTCCAGGTAGCTATGATTGCTTTTTAATGTGTGACTCTTAGCCAATGAGAGCAGGGATTTTCATCATGTATGACTTAAGAAATAATAAACCACCTCGGGATCATTTTTCAGTCACAGTCCATTAAGCAGTGCAGGGTGGGATTGGAGGGTGTTGATTGTGTAGGCAGGAACCCTTCTCTTGCATGCACAAGTTTACCCAATTAGGGCTCTAAATTTTTATTAATATGCCACAATGTTAAATAAACATACAAACAGCTTCTGTGGTGTATGCCAATTAAATGCTGTTTTATTTGACTGCAGCTTTAATCAGGCTGCTGCACAGGGGGAGGATATGGGTTTTAATTAAATTGTTGTACTCCGCTATTCCTGTCAAGCTCTTTTTATGGTTCTGAAGTAACATATAAAGGCATCAAACACTTATTTAACCATATATTAATAAATTAAATTGCTCCACATCATTTCTGAACATCGCTGTAGTTGCTTTGGGTGAGAGTCTTATTCTGTGGTGCAGCGGATTGGTTACAGCAACAATATACGATAAAGAAAATGGTTCCCTCTTATTTCTTCAGCTTCTTTCCTTCTGGGAGATTTTAGCTTGGAGATCTCAACATATTTAGAGGCAACTGGTGATTATTATGTCTTTACACAATATTCACATCAATAGCATGCTCATGTGCCTCTATCTCTGCCGTTTATTGACTCTCATCAAGTTCAATTAAATTCAGTTGTATTTATAAAGGGCTTTTAACAATGGACATTGTCCCAAAGCAGCTTTTCAGAAACATTTTTCCCTGATGAGCAAGCCGGTGGCGATGGTGGCAAGGAAAAATTCCCTGAGGAAGTAAGGAAGAAACCTTAAAAGATACCAGATTCATAATGGAACCCATCCTTATTTGGGTGATATCCACGTCAATGTGACAACAGAAATCTTTCTCTACTTGTTCTTTGGAACCTGTAATTAAGAGGCATTAAGTACAATGTGTGCACATTTTGAAATCAAGCCCAGAGCACCCTATTAAAGAAAATGTGGAAAATGTAAGATAATATCTGTTTCCTCTGTGTTGTCTAGTTTTATCCAACCCCTTAGATTCATTTTACACCACATTCGTAGAGAATAGTTATTTGTTTTAAACTGTTCCACCATTTTCATTCCACTGTTCTAATAAACAAGATGTATCCTAACTCAAAAATATCTGCTTATGAATAAATTTAACTGTGATAGAAAGTACCAGGGGATTAGACGAGGATCAGCACTTGTGTGGAGATTATAATGTTTAATAAGAGAATAAACATACAGTACTCTGTTTCATAATTGCAAGCACTACAATGCTGTCATACAATAAAAGCAACATGCAGCAGGAATGATCTAAAGTAGAGCTTCACAATGCTAAAAGAAAAAAATGGGAACAAGAGACAAAAACTTTTGAGATGGGAATTTTTTTGAAACCTGCATTTACACTCAAACATAATCTTTTTAGCTGATCAAAAATTTAGGCCATAGATTTTAAAAGCCAAAATCTGGAGGATTGTTGAGCTTCATAAGCAAGGCCTTTCACAACGTGCCATCACTGCTGAGGTTGGACGCAGTAAGACAGTTATTTTGCGTTTTTTAAATGATCCTGAGGGTTATGTAACAAAAAAGTCAAGTGGTAGACCCTAAAAAATTTTACTAGCGCTGAGCCTCAGGAAGATTTTATAAAATTACAATGTTTCCCCCCTTGTACTTACTTCTGTTTTGCACGGTCCTGTATTTATTGTTTGTACTGTCCTGTATTTATTGTTTGTACTGTTTGCACTAGTCTACCTTAATGTTCTATGTAGCACCTTGGTCTGGAGGAACAATGTTTTGTTTTACTGTGTACTATAACACTGTATATGGCTAAAATGACAATAAAACTAATTGAGACTTGAAATAACCACTCATCACAACCAAGGAATGTGTCTATCATCTAGTTTGAAAGTATGCCATGAAGAATTAGGGCAGTTCTGAAGGCAAACGGGAGTCCAAGCCTTTAGTAGCAAAGTGTGCCTAATAAAGTGGCTGGTGAGTGTACATACATATCATTTTTACAGACTGACAAATTAGCATCTTAACAAATTGTATTTAATGTGTTGTAGCTGGTTCTACACGATGTGATTTCGGCACTCTGGCAAGATTATTATGTTCTATTCTGAATAAATTATAGAATTTTAAAACTACCACATCATCACATTTGTCCCAACTTTTTTGAAATTTGGGTTTGTATTATTTATATCTTTTATAATAGTTTATTTGCCATTTTTAAATATTAAATTGTTTGTAAAATGCTATAAAATATAGAAAAACAGAATATCGTATTCTGGGAATAAGGAATTAGAAGCCACTGGTCTCCAGGCATTCACAGGTGTAATATTTTGAACATGATATGTCATTTCTTACATTTTTGAAAAGTTTTATACTTTTTTTGTGCGCTAATAATCAACAGCACTGTGACAGCACTGTCTATTGTCTTTCTTTAGCATGTTAAATATGTTACCTTTAACCCCAGTGTCTATGTTTAAAAATAGTTTGTAGTTAATTAAAAATAAAAATATGAACCAACCTTCGATATCCGTGACATATTGTATATGAATAAAAAAAAGTTTTTAATGAACGGCCTACCCAAGTTTCTGTTACAATGTACAATATATATATATATATATATATATATATATATTCATATATATGTAATTGGTGCTGTCTGCATGCGTGCCATGTTCAGCGAGAGTGTGAGCGATAAGTGAAGCAGCATTCTCTGGCTCTAACACAAGCAGGCATAGCCAGGTCGTTTTTAACACTCCGGGACTGATGTGTTAGGGGTCACAGGAACAACAGTAGTTAAGAGGCATGCATGACCTGGCTGAACAGGTGTTCAGGAAGACCACGTTTTCCAAGCTACGATTGATGAGCTAATCAAGCTGTCACCATGGCGATGAGTGGCGGGGCGGGGCGGGGCAAGCTCTGCGTATGCTTACTGTTTGCCTTAATTTGACCTGACAGGCAGAATTGGTAAAAGGAATTTTCCCGTAAGTAAGTTAGGAAATAACTATAGATGGGGTGAGATGAGAGTGAGGTGTGAGATCTATCTTTTTATTTAATATGTGCAATTTTAACTTTAATTTGTCTAAGTTAAAGTTTGCAACGAATATAACAAGCACTTCTGTTTATATGGAGAGCAAAACATACTAATAATAATAATAATAATATATGATATTAGCAAGCAAACTTGACCACTACTAAATAAATTAATACAGGGATTCATTCAAGCTCTGACTTATGTTCATACAAAGACACACACACACACAGGCACACAATCGCTTTGAGCAATCACTCGGGTAAACCCATAAAAACGTAATGTGGATAATTTTCGAGTAAGTCTAATCAAAGTTTTATGGACAATAATAGCTTTAAACTAACATTTTTAATTATCATTTAATTCCAGCACCGATATTAACACGATCACTCATTCTGATGCTTTATCTATGACATATCATGGAAAATAAACAGGAATGATGATGGTACTCAAGGGTTTATGAGAGAGCGAGAGAGGAGGGGAAACTGCACAGATAGAGGCAAGACGCTTCTCAATACCCGGGAGTGGATTCCTCTAACATGCTGACCTTTAGTTTACAGCGGTTTATGTTTGGCTATAGAGCATGTTTACACCCTCCACCCACTCCCACTTCATAAAACGGAATAAAAAAAATATGTAAAAGATGCAAAAAAAAAAAAAAGGTTGCCGTTTATTAAGACACTAAAACATAATAGCCTACTTACGATACTCACTTCATTGTGAAACTTTAAAACTTTCAATAAAGATAATTTGCTGAGCTTTAACTTGGGTAAAAATGTGCAAATTCCAGAACTGTGAACTGTGAAAAGAGCTGTGTGTTGCACTTTGGGAGTTTTCTGGGTGCTCACTTGTTAGTGGGATAAATAACAAGATAAAAAGTTAAAAAAGGAAATTAAAAGAAGTTTGTTATTAATAATTAACAATCACTCACACTCACACACATACACACAACAGATTTTTGGGTATTATTGCTCTTATTGCCCATTCCTCACTCATGTGTTTTTATTTATATTTTTCTGAAGACACATAAAGCCTCTTCCCTTCAATTAAAAACATCCGGCATGCATGTAAATGAGACGGCTAGCCAGGAGACTCACATGGGCTAAGCATTTTAACAGAGTTTGTTATTGTCAGAGAGTTTGCAGTCTGTCTTTTATTTTTTGAAGCAACTGAAAGGGTTGATGTGTAGAGGTTTTGGACCAAGTGTGAATGTTTGAGCAGAATTAAACGCCACATACTAAACTACAGATATAAGTAATAACTACAGGGTTCCTGCAGGTATTAGCAAGTCTGACTTAATGCTTTCTCAAATTCCCTTTTAATCACATTTTAAAATGTATGCCATAAACAAGCATGGACACAATTACCTTCCTAAAATCGGACAAGGATGTCTGGTTGTAAATTAAATTTGTGGACGCAACTGAATCTCTCATCAAACATAGGCACATGGTTAAGCATTGCTAACTGCAGTAGTCAGTTGTTCTTAAAGTATGAACCAGGTACCTGGTCATGTAAAATGTTTGCCAAAAACAACTCAGAAATTCTTTCATTAGATACATAAGAGGTCATATTTTTGTTCCAAGCGATACATTTTATTATAATCTAATTTAATTTAATTTTACTGATTTTAATGCTTTTTAATACCTCGCAGAATACCTGTTCAATCAGTTGGTGTTTTAATCGGGGACTCTGCGGCGCTGAGGGTAGTACTGCTGACTTACAGCAAAAAGTCCTGGGTATGATCCCTGGGTGAGGCATCCTGGGTCCTTTCTGTGTGGAGCTTGCATGTTCTCCCTGTTTCTGTGTGGGAGTAATCCAGTTTTCTCTAAGTTCCTCATTGTGTGTGCTCAGTGATGTCCTGCATAGTATAATATGGGGCTTCTTATTTAGTATGATCAGATCAGAGTGTAGTTTTATAACATTCAGGTTTTGTGTTCAGTATTGCCATATACATTTTTATTTTTATACAGTTATGGCGTATGAAGAGGTTAGATTTAATGAGCTACTTCTTTAGCTAATTCATTTAGGTAAATAAATGGCATCAATAAGCCACAATATTAGATCTGGTACAGAAGCCTCAATTGTTTATGTTGAAAAAAACTACAGTCTATAATATCTTTCTATAGCATTAATTATATATTTATTTTAGTATTTCGAAGAACTGACTTTACTATACTATCCTGTTCAAAGTGACTTTTCTTTTTTAAAATAGCCCAATCACAGTCTATCATTTCTAAATCCTGCCAATGCCCTCAATCTTCCAGATGCTGTTTCAAGCCAGCAATGAATTGAAGTCTGAAGGGTATATTAGTTTAAAAGCTTATTATTCTAATGTGTAAATGGAACTAATGATGTGCAGGGTGCTTTTTATTATTACAAAGAAAAACATTTCTAAGATAGGTCTAGTGTTATTATTTTGTTCACTCAAAAAAGGCCTTCGAAAATTACCTTAAATTACATCCAATTAAGACAAGGCCAAACCTGTCAATCATAGCTGCATTTTTCCACTTGTCATTAAACAGTCAGTTGGGAGAGGAGTGTTTTTTTATACCCATGAATTCATTTCACTCTTTTCTTTCAAATCTGAAAAGTAGAGTATGGTGTGAATAGGATCCCATGTGCCAGATGTGTCACCGCTGGTGAACTGCCTCTTTAATGTTGCTGCTCTGCTCTTTCTCTATCTCTCTCTCTCTATCTTTTTTTTGCTTTCTCTTGTGCTCTTTGCTTGTGTGTTACTCGTTCACTCAATCTGACCGACTGTCATTCACATAATCCACCTTTTTTGGCATGGGTTACTGTATGCAAACCATGTGCCAGGTCACTGGCGAACATGTGCAGTGGCCCCTCTAAAACCATGTGTGTGCGTTTGGAAACAAACGTGGTGGCAGAGCAAAACAGCTGTTGTCTTTGCAACAAGCCAAACCCATTCTGTCTTTTTGAATTATGATAACGCGAAATAGTGTCACCTGAACCATCCGGGAAAAGTCGCTCCCTCTTTATTTCTCTCTCTCTTTCTCTCTGGGTCTCTCTCTCTCTTATACGTGGCACAGCCAATTCATGGCGACATTCCCCTATGCAATCATTTCTTTCCAGTCCCTTTCTGACAAACTCGTCAGCAGTGGGACTAAAAATACCAGGTGATGAGCAGTAGCAAGAGAGGGCGAGAGAGAGAGAAAGAGAGAGGAAGAGAGGGATAGGGACGGAGTGATAAAACAGCGTCTATGACATAGCTTCCTTTGTAATCTATCTCCCCTGCTCACGCCTGCAAGCCAGCATATGTTTTCAATCGCCGCGTTATGTCCCCAGCTACCATTCCAGTTCTCCTTGTATGCAGTTCAAGCCGGTGCAGTTATCAATCACCACGGGCAGGACCTGTCAGCAGAGCCTCAGTGCACCACACACACATACACACACATTTTTGTGAAGGAACGTAGAAATACTTTTCTTAGCAGAGGGTGAATTTGTTCCACTTAATAAGCCCTCCCCAATGACCTCCTGCTAATTAAGTGCCGGTGTGTAAGAAACACGAGCTTTAATTAATGATGAGATAAATTCTGTCTCAAGGTCTGTCAGAGAATGATGGCACCATGTTGTACAGTTAAAAAAATTTAGGCAGGAAAATGAAAGGCACAGAACAAGCTTACAGACAGCACATTCTAATCTGTCATGCAGCCTTGAATAGCTACCAAATGAAAGAGCAGAGAGTGAGGATGTCAATCACATTCACTTCTCGACTGCTTACTGTGAGTTTATACATGATTTAGTCCAGTGATCACCATGTTTCTATGGATATATTATTTATAACTACAGAGTTCAGGTCCAACATGAATCCATCCTTTAAGCCTTTAAATGGAAAATGTGTTTTTTATTATATTTATGTAATTGCTATATTGAAACTAGACATATTAACAAAAATGATTGAGTACGCTTGAGAAAACATTTTGCTGAGAGGGCAAATCTTCAGGAACATGACTATATGGTTAGTGATCATTCATTAGATTCACCACACTATGAGCATGACATGGTGGTTGGTTAGTTATGTATGACTTTTCTATGTACATCACCGTGGTAGCTTATATAGGATAGGCTAATATATTATATATATATATATATATATATGATTTATATGGATACATGCAGATATATACACGGTTGGCCATTTATATGGATACATATATCAGGAACCTGGAAACCAGCAGCAACATGTGACTGCTCTTGTGTACAGATGTTATGGGATAGTCACATGAACTTAACAACGGCAGCTGGTTGCAATTCGGCACACTGTTTAACCGGGTTATTTGAGTTTTTGTTTAGTTCGGTGCATTAACATTTAATGTAAAACTAAAAGAGAGAGTTATACTATGCTAAGAGTTCTGTTCTTTGTTTTATGCTACGTGTTTCGCCAGGTTTGCTATTAAAAAAGAACTTCTGCCTCATCCTGTGTGTTCATATATATTATGTATATATACACACACACTATATTTCCAAAAGTATTTGCATACCCATCCAAATTATCGGAAACAGGTGTTCCAATAAATTATATAGCCACAGGTGTATGAATGCTTCAGCATACCAAGATATTTTGGACAATCTTATTCTCCCAACTGGACGAGGAATGAGCTGGCCCATTCCTCGTCCAACATGACAGTTCACCAGAGTCAACAAAACAAGGTCCATAAAGACATGTATGACAGATTCTGGTGTGGATGAACTAGACTGGCCCGCACAGGGCCCAATAGAACAGGGTTGAATTAGAGCAGAGACTGACAGCCAGGCCTTCTACTCCAACATCAGTGTGTGACATTACAAACGTGCTTCTGGAAGAATGGTCAAAAATTCCTATAAACACACTCCTAAATCTTGTGGAAGCTGTTCTAGCTTTGAAGCTGTTCTAGCTGCAAAGGGTGGACCAACGTCATATTGAACCCTATGGATTAGCTCATATGGGAGTCAAGGTGAACAAATACTTTTGAAAATATAAAAGTTTTGATCAGACCTCTCATTCAGTGGTTAACTTAAGTGTTATACAAACCAATACTTGTTGTAGATTTTTCTTCAAAGTAGGCACCTTTTGCTTTGATTACAGCTGTGCACATGCTTGGCATTCTCTCAATCAGCTTCATGAGGTAGTCACCTGGAATGGTTTTTAGTTAGCAGCTGTCCCTTGTCAAGAGCTTTTTATATATTTGAGGCCATCAGTTGTGAATACAGTGAATATCCCTATCTGAGTAATGTTCTATTCCATATTATGGCAAGAACTACTTAACAAGTAAAGCAAAGGTGTCTTTTAAGGTGTCTACTTTAAGGGGAAGACTACTTTGAGAAGAATCTCAAATATGAAACAAATATTAGGTTGTTTAGCAGTATTAAGTTTAGTACATGTTTCTTATGTGTTCCTTCATATTCCGGATGACTATGAATAAAAACTTACAGTGTAGAAATACAAATAAATAAATAAATATATTGAATTATAATGTGTTCAACCCTTTGACTGCTACTAATTATATATATGTAACAAAATGTTTCTGCCTTTTAGCTTTTTTATGAAGTTGTAGGCTAATTAGCTTAGCAAACTATCTTAAAGCCTACCAGCCTAGCATAGCCCTTTAGTGGATTACTAGTCCTATTTTACCCTCCTTCTCTTTGGCCATTTGTGTTCATGTTTGCTAGATTTTGCTGCTAGGTTCTGGTTTCTGGTGCAAATGAAACTGAGAGACTGAGTTGATCTTTCTCTCCTCCATGTGTTTGAATTGTTCTTCACCTGTAGCACCTGCACAGCACTCCTGGCTTTCACTGTCCAGCATTATTACACATACAGATATGTTGTTGCTATAAAAATGCGACATCTTCTTCCCTTTTGTTTCCAGCTCTGCCATAAATGTCCTTCATCTCAGCAGTGTCTCAGTGTGTTGGTGTCCAAGCTGAAGTGTTCCTCCTGCTGCTGCTTTACAATGTCAATGTCAGGATCAGTGCAGCCAGTGAGGTCTGTTTTACTTCTAATGCTAATGTTAACACTTGCAGATGTGTACCTGCACTGTATGTCCTTCACATTTTGCTCACGCTCCTCACGCTGACTGTCCACACACTGCTGCAACTACAGTATATGCCCGCGAAGTGACTCTCTGAGCTGCCCGTCTGCACAATTCTGTATGAACAGTCATACTATTGTTGGTCCCAGGTGTTAGAGTGTTGATAAAAGCTAAGAGACAAACATGCAGAAAATATATAGCATAGCATCTTTCACCATTGTTAATGATGGATTTCAATTTTTAATCTGGTTCCTCTAAATGTTTCTTCCTCTTGCAATCTCAGGACGTTTTTTCTTGCCATTGTCACTTACATAATCTTACGGATTAGGCCTAAAAAAACACCATTCTTTCCGATTGCCAGCCAACCTGATTAAAAATCTACACCATTGTGTTTTAAATACAAATGTTATATGAATCTTTGTGCCCAATAAGAAGACACCAGATTATAATTCTTGATGTGTGTTTTATGAGTAATATTAATATTTAAATTCATTCAATATTTAATTCAATATGAAACCGTTTACTGCTTTTACTGACCACAGTTTGTTTTTGTGTTTTGAGCAAAACAAATAAGAAGCATCTCATTGCCAACCTTTAAAAGATATGATGTTTTTAATACATGTGTCATTTCATATTTTTCACATGTGATATGTTGTATCGGGAAAAACCTACCCTATTTTAGGAAGCAATGTTAACTGCAATATGTTTGTAGCTAAATCATTTATATTTTAATTCCTATAACAGACTGAGCTCATTGTAAGCTTATTTTAACATGAAGCCTGGATAAAGGAGCACATACTGAACTCTGAATGATTATTCAGGAAGTTTTTAATTTCCGAGAAACACAACAACAGCTTTGTTCATGTTGGAGGTCGAGTAGGTGTTGTCACACCCACCTTGCTCTCTCACCGACAACAGCACATCCTCCACCTGTGCTAAACTCTTGATCACACACCTGACACCATGCCACAGATACAGCTTCTTCCCACCCGCCTTAGACGCCACTGTGTCCTCATCACAACATGCTTTCACCTGTTCACAGCTAGTTCATCTGTAATATTATTGTTTAACAAAGTATAAGGGGAAGAGATGAGGGATATGAGACAGAGAGATAGAGACTCTTTACATTAAAAAAATTTATATAAAATTGTATTAGACGCCACTGTGTCCTCATCACAACATGCCTTCACCTGTTCACAGCTAGTTCATCTGTAATATTACTGTTTAACAAATTATAAGGGGAAGAGATAGAGGGATATGAGACAGAGAGATAGAGACTCTTTACATTAAATAAAAATTTATATATAATTGTATTCATGTTTCATAAAAAGATAAATAAATACAAGAGTCAAAACATTACACATTTTCTGTAAAATTGATTTTAATTTAATTAAAATCAGAAGGCTCATACACCTACTTGCATTCATGATGATTGTCAGATGCTATTATCAGAGCAACCTTTGACTTCGCTGACACAATTAAGTAGATGAGAAGTAAGGGTCTTGCCCAAAAACCTATAATGGCCACTTTGCAGAGGTGGGATTTTAACTTGTGATCATCTTGTTAGTAGCTTATCATCTTAACCACTAACTACCACAAAGCAGAGTTTGGGGTGGACGCAAGCACAGTATATTTTATTTATTAAATGTAATAAAATGTACAGCAAAATGTGATAGAGAAAAATCATCGCAAAAACATTTTTTGATTCAGCATTAAAAGTAGTCAGTGGTGACAAAAATGCAAAGCATGGAAGCAAATCCAAAGAAACAGTCTTACCATGGTGAGAAAATCCCACAAAGAGTAATCCAAACACATTAGTCCTGGCAAAAAGAGCAATAAAACTGAAACACCTGTCATTTTAGTGTGGGAGGATTCATGTCTAAATTGGACAAGCCTGGTGGCCAATCGTCATTAATTGCACATTGCACCAGTAAGAGCAGAGTG
>JAOUQT010000026.1:2631969-2642564 GCA_025769995.1 Xyliphius kryptos | reverse complement strand
TTTAAATTACCCGGTTCAGTGGTTAGTGCTGCAGCTTCACAGTAAGAGGATCCGGGTTTGAGCCCCGGGTGGGGCGACTCCGGAAATTTCTGTGTGGAGTTTGCATGTTCTCCCCGTGTTTGCGCGGGTTTTCTCCCGCATTCCAAAGACATGCATGATAGTTTAATTGGTGTCCAAATTGCCTGTTAGTGTGTGAAAGTGTGCATGATTGTGTGTGCCCTATGATGGTTTGACACTCTGTCTAGGGTTGTTCCTGCCCTTGCACCGGTTGCTGGGTGGGCACATGACCCCAGAACTGGTATTAAATGGGTATAGAAAACGAATGAATACAATTTCATTTGTCTGGCCAATAGAATCAGTGTGCATGCAGGCTCACTCTTGTCATCGGTCGTGGATAGGTGTCTGGCTCCTTCGTCCTGGCTGACACTTGTGTGACTTTTCTTGATAGTCTCTATTTATTCATACATGGAATTTATTCATACATATGATTTCATGGAAATCATAAGTCCGGAGAATTTGAAAAAAAGGGCAACTCCGTACGGTGACCTCTGATAAAATAATTGAGCTAACAGAAGTTTAAATATAACCAGAGTGGGGATAATTGTTGATTCAGTATAGAAAAATACATAAATAAGAAAGAAAATAACTATTTTTTAAAGAAAAAGTGTATTAAGGTCCAGGAATTTGTCATTGCAGTAATGATTAGTAAAACATCATGGCTTTAATAAAGAGGGAGCGAGAAAGAGAGATATGGAAAGTAAAAGAGCTATAGACAGACACCCAACAGTACAGGAAAGCAAAAGTCAGACCAAACATAGAGAGAAGGACAGGCAGAAAAAAAAATAGATAACTGCAGAAAAAATCAAGAGAGAGAGGAAAAAGCCAATGAGAAAAAAAGTAACAGAAAGTGAGCTATAGAGATAGAATGGATGAGAAAGGCAAAGTGTTTAGGTACAACAGAGGGATGGATGAAAGACTATAAAAAAATGCTGTCACATTTTCAGAGATTCCTCTTTCTGGACTTCAGCCGGTTTCACTGCAGCTCTACACAAGACCTCAAATTGTTCACCTTCAACCTGAATGCCTAATAAAAGTTCTGGTGAGGTTCTGTGACATACAATACATGAACTTCAAACTGGTTAAGTGTATCCTGACAGCTTGTTAAACAAATCAAACCACCGTTACTCTCAGCACTTTTTTGAACTAAGCCCTTACCTCACAGGAACAAATCTCTGCTTGACTGCCAGTATGTGTCAGGTAGAAATCACCTAGCCTTGTTGTGTGCATTTGTGGGCAAAGAGCTGCTTTCATTCTACATGTCTCGCCACCCGAGTCGAGCTGCAGTTCACAGCCGTGGCAGTGTTGTCGTAGCACAGGTGTGACTAACAGCTTCTCGTATGATCTGAGAGTTTTCACAGAAACAGCTCTCATGCTGGGAATGAGAACTAACAGCTCTCTCGTCTATTCCATATTGCCTTCATTTGGAGTAAAGGTGTTGTTCATTGGGGGAGGGATGATCATTTTTACTATGTTACATGAATTACAGTGATGTAATTTTTTAATCACTCATGCCATGCATGGGACAATGGGTAGAGCCATTGCCTCACAGAAAGAACATCTGAGTCTTTCTGTGTTTAGTTTGCATGTTCTTTCAGTGCCCATAAGGGTTTCCAACTACGGTTTCTTTCCATAGTCCAAAAGCACACATGCTATGTAAATTGTAGATTCCATGTTCTTGTCATGAAATAGCTATAAATGCTAAAATGAGGTAAAATAAACAATAAGCATGCCATACCCATTAGCACCAGTATATCAGAGTGATAGATTATGAGATGATTTTGTTCTGATCCTGTAGCAAATACACTAATTGATCCTGGACAGAAAGAGACAAAAACAAGGGGAAAAAAATTATTATTTTATTATCTTCTCTGCATTTAACTCATCTGGGTGTGTACTTAACACTCACAATTACCTGGAGCACAATTACCTGTTGAGCTGCACAGGGAGCAACTTTGGTTTTGGTTGCCCCAAATGCATTTAAACGTTTCTATTAAAAAATATCTTAGTATTTTGTAAAAAAAAAAAGGAAAAGTATTGTAGGAGTACTAATAGTATCAGTGTCATAACAGAACACACAGGATTGTTCCATCTCTACAAAGTCCAGAGTAGCAGCTCTGTGCACATGGAGCTTTAGTGAAGTGGATAGAGTGGCATCTGGGCTTGTGGAGTGTGTTAAGAACGTACTCCCCCAGCACTCCATCATTATCCCAATATCACATACAGACGCAAACACACACACCCTCACTGCAGGATGATGAATTGAGTTCATCTCACTCTAGTGATTGCTGTTGAAGCCATGTGGTGCTCTTTGTCTCTGTACAACGTGATAGACACAGATGTGAACCCACACACAAACAAACACAAGGAAAAGAACGTTGATCTCAAACCTGAACACTGAAAACAGCACAATAACACTTGGTATACACTAACTGATCACTGAATTAGAAAGCCCTGGTATACACTGATTGATCACTAGACTAGGGACACTGGGTGAATAACATGTCAGTCTGATTACTAGCAGCACAGAGACATCATAAAAGAGACTCAACATCCTCCATGTGCAATTCAACCAATGTCCGCTGCATCAACTCTGCCAGTTATCTTCAGTTTTCTATTGGATCAACTATACGGTTAATGGCTTTAGGCTGAATGTTTGTTGAGGATTATATCACACCGTGTATGAGATTTAATTGTAACATAACCACCACTTTATTAGAAATGATATGCCACCTGAGAAGCATCACTAAACCAGTTTAATGTATGTCTTACAATTCCAATTATAAAAACATGTTATAATAATAATACATTAAACTTACATGATACCAAAAGACACTTTACAATAAGGCATGTAGTTTTGATAGCAATAAGAGCAGAGTTGAATAGCGACCCGTGCCATGTCCTCCAGTATCAGGGAGTACCAGGATGGTAAAGAATCAATAGCCACAAGAGAGCAAAGCATAACTGGCAAAACGTTCATGTCCAGAGCGGACAAGTCCACAGGTATGGTTTTCTCCGTTCACAGAGCAAACAGTGTCCACATGCCAATATTCTAACAACAAATCTGTTATAAATGTAGTTGGAAACTGGAAATGAAGCAAAACCAATCAAATCTATCCTCTATTACTAACGAGAAAATGTTCCCCTGGTGACAGGGGAAAAAGCCAAAAGATGAAGAAGAACAAACTAGCGCTCCTTTTCCAAACCAGAAGTATAGCAATATCAGCAATAAGGGCTAAGTTGATCAGCAACCTGTGCCACGTCATTTGATATTAGGGAGAACCAGGTTAGTAAATAGTCAGTGTCCACGCGGGAGCAAAACTGAATGTCCACCGGTGTGCTTTTCTTCCGATCACAGAGCAATAAAGTTTATTTCCACATGCTGCACCATGAGCAATTCCAGCTACAACTCGTTGATAAACGTAGCTGGAAATTGGAATAGAAGCATGGCTGGCAAAAAGCCACACAATTGACTCAATTCTCCATCACTAACTATGGCCACAAAAGAAAACAAGAAAGAAAAGAAGAAAAGAAATTATCCAACAGGAGCACCTTCTGAAGTGCGCCAGCGTTCCCTCAACCAGAAGAGAATGCGCTTATTGTATATTTGTTCGATCTAATCCAATTAACACCAATTTATTTAACCTATAACAAATGGAAATTAACAAAGGACTGTATGAATCTATTTAATAATGCATGTACAATCAGAACATACAGTGCTATTTATTAACATCCTCAGTCAATCATCATTTCCAGCATGACATGTTTCTCAGAAGCATCATATATTATAGTGGTGTTGATGAGTTCAGAAAGTGCGGCACAGAGAGAAACAGTTGGGCCCGTTTAGAGTGGTTTGTTTGCAGATTTGTACGTATTTAACATTTTATTCACACGTGCCTGGAAAAGTTCACAGCTCTGTTTCACCACTAAGCTGAAAGCAGAGTGACAGTCAAATGATGTTTCTGACAGGAAAGAGAAATGTATTTGCTTTCTATTCACATTGCTGGTTCAGGCAAAATAGTAACATCAACATGGCTCACTCAAAGAGATACATCTTCCTCTAGTGTCAATCATAATCTCATTGGATGCCAATCATACGTAACAGGGTGTCAGAGCGCATGCTGCACTCGCTGCTCCCACTGCTTGGGAATGAAGGCACTGTTGCTGCCACGGTATGTGACTGTTTTATCTCGAAGGGTACATGCTTCCAACAGATGGCATGCCTTCTGCAAATCCAAAATTTTTTTCGATTTTTTTTAATTATTAGCCCAAAGGTATCGAATTTTCATTTAATTCATATTTTAGCCTAAATATTTGCATTGTGCATCATTGTATGCACGCGTGGAAAATCTCCAGAAATGGATTTTGAAAGTATTGTCTAACAAAACAACAGTCCTTCACATAAGGCAAAGTCGACATGCATTGAGTCATCTTCAGTGTCCACTCTGTCCTTTTGATGAATCTGGTGTCTATCTCAGGAAAATGGATGTGTACACCCTGCATGGGAAACAAGTACACTGCAGGACATTCAAACACTGATTCACATATAAAAGCAACAGGTGGGCAGAAACACACCCTGAGAACTAACCAACTCAGACACAAGAGAACAGGTAATACTCCATACAGACATTAAGGAAAACCTATGCGAAGGCAAACCCATAGCACCAGAAATTCAACAGTAAAATAGTATTTTTGTCATGTATTTTATAATAATAACAATAATTCATTATTTGCACAGTGGCGCAGTGATTATTTGGTTGCCTTACAGCAAGAAGGACCCCGGATTCGATCACCGGATGGGCTTATCTGGATAATTTCTTTGTGGAGTTTGCATGTTCTCCCAATGTTTGCTTTGGTTTCCTCCAGGTACTCCCGTTTCCCCAACAGTTCAAATACCTGCAGGTGAATTGGAGGTCCCAAACCCTGAGGTTGTGTCAGGAACGGCATACACTGTAACTATTTCAGATCTGCAATGTGAGTGTCTTGGCAGGGAAAAGCAGAAAGACAAAAGAAACAATTTCTCACAAATGTATTATTGCACAAGGAAATTTTTACTTCACATATACCACCTTCTTAGTTGTTGTAAGAGTGCTGGTATGGCCAGCATTCAACACCCCTAGATCAAAGTGCTTTGCACAAGGTCCGAATAGTGTGCTAGTACTAGGATTTGCTAGGATTTGAGCACCTGACCTTCCAATCAGTAACATAAAGCCTTGTTTACTGAGCCACCATTTTCTTGTTAGTATTATGCTTAATGCACTGACATTTTGGTTTATAGTGAGTATGCAAACAATATGATGTATTATATCTAATTCTAATTATATCTAATCTATATCTAATTCTCTAACTAGTGATGGGGATGAGACCACATGTATTGAGGCAGGGGCATTAAGAGGATTGAATTTTATTCAAGATTCAAAAAACTTTCAGATTTTGGGCAGTCAAGACCAAGTATGAGACCAGGTTGAGACCCAGAATATGCTGATGTTGGAAAGCAATCAAGTTACTTATCATTTTATTATTTTCTCTTTTACTGTCATGTTTGACTTCCAGTTTCCTCATTGGACATTATCATACTTTTTTCTCTAATATATTTATTTATTCAATTAAATATTTTTACATTAAAAATTTTATTTTCCTATCTTAATAGGCCATAACTGTTGATGGTTGTCTGGCTTTTCCGTGCTTCATTGCTTCATGCACACTTGTATTTTTGTCAGCTGTGGACATGACTTGTCGCTAAGTGAGACATTTTTCCAGATTTGGCTTTCGCAGATGACAACGTGGCCGTGAACTGTTTAACAACTTGTTACTCCCTTGTATTGGAGGATAATGCACAGATTTGTTTTTGGCATTTGCCATACTGCCTGCTGATTTGAGCCATGTAATAGCCTTCTGCATTCATTTTGCCATTATCTAATGGAAAAAATATAGTTAATATGCATTAGAATAAACAACTGCAAAGAAAGAGAGAGGGACTGAGAGAAATTAGACAGACAAACAGACAGAAATAGATAGATAGATAGATAGATAGATAGATAGATAGATAGATATGTTAAATAAATATGTTAAATATCCATTGTTGCTATAAATTCTTTGTTTTTCATAGTTTGTCTTTAGGGGATACAGTCTTGTTAATCATCAGAGGGCTGGGATGATGAAATAATGCCTCGACCTGAACTTAAAGAAAAGAGAGGTAACCTAAGCACTCTAGACAGTGGTGAAAAGTGTCTCCATAGAGGACAAGCCGTAGTAGCATGTGTATGTGGGCTGACTATGTGATTACATTACTGTAAATAGTGGTTTGGGTCAGGAACCACTGAAACCCGCGTCCCATTGTGGCATTGTAAACACAGCCTAGGGAGACGCTGCTAGATTGAGACTCCTTCTTTATCTCTCTCTCTCTCTCTGTCTCTATCTAGCTCTCTCTGAATTGATTGAGGTCTGTGGTAAGAAACACAAGGGTTAGAGAGTAGAACCTGCAATGTATGTCTATCTCTCTACCCACACATAAATATATCACATTCTATGTACAGAGCTTAGTGCTCACGGGAGGAAAGAATATCTGGAAATCTAGTCTGGAAAAAAGAATTAAATAGATGCTGCTTATAGGATTGGGAATGTAAATTTGATATGATTGTATTTCAGGAAGCCATGAGACTTAATGCTAAGTAGCAGTTGTCTAATGGGAGAAATACAAGAGTCTTAGAAAAATCTCAGAACTTGTATCATTATTTAGTTAATTCTGTACTACACTATGAATAGATTTGGAAACCTTGCTAACAACAGGTTGGTTCATCTTTCTAAATAATTACAGCATATAGATGTCAGGGAACAGAATCCACAATGTGGCAAATATCCTCCATATGCAAGTCAACCCATGCCCACTTCAGCAACTCCTTCAATTCTCCTCATTAGTTCGTTGCTCAATTTATGGCCTGCCACTATGTGACCTTCAGCTGGATAATTACCCCACTCGTCATACCACTTCATAGCTAAAGCCCACACTGCCACCAAACATTTAGGCTGTCTGTCCACACTCAAGCCACTTTGTTTGCTCCTAGCTGGAAATCTTGTCCTTTTTGTGATAATTTATATGAAAGCCAACTGTAATGTGACAACCCGTTGAGGCATTTTATCAATGATCAAATGCCATGCGTTCCTAATACAGTTCAGTGTAATTTCAGAAAATTTTCTTGCAATTGTAGGGTGGCACGGTTACACAGTGGATAGTGCTGGGACCTCACAGCTAGAAGATCCTTTATTCGAACCCCAGGTGGGGTGACTCTGGAAATTTTTTTGTGGATATTGTATGTTTTCCCCGTGTTCTCCGGGCACTCTAGTTTCCTCTGCATTTCAAAAACATGCATTATAGGTAATTTGCCCATTAGTGTGTGATTGTGAGTTTGCACGTTATGATGGATTTGCGCCCTGTCTAAGGTTGTTCCTGCTCTCATGCTAAGAGTTGCCAGGTGGTCACCTGCTTTCCCATGACCCTAAACTAGGATTACATGGCTACAGAAAATGAATCAACAAATATTGCATTTGGAATTTTTATAGAGCCCATGCTAGTTCAGTATGGCTAATTGCAGTGATTGATTTACTGCAACTATAGACAATTGTAAATATTAATAAGGGTTTAATTTCATAATTTTATTAGATTACAGCCAAAATTTATCTTGTAGACTAACCCTCTCTTTTGTCAGAAAGGAAAGATGCCTGGGAGACTACAGTATAGCAAGCAATAGAGGATTGGAAATACATAATGTAAATGTCAATGCAAGATGTTAAGCAAATCTTTCCTCTAATCCTCACTAGGTATATAGTGTTACATTAAGCTAGACAGGTTCTAATCAAGCTTTTCAACTCATGTCAATGATTTAAAAGTCTGGTGCATTGTTATATGTGTACATACATGCCAATGTATTATGTATAACTTACACGAACTGCCTACAGAACTGCTTAAATTATTCATTGCATACTTTCAACAGAGATGGTATTCTGCATTCCTTGGTTGTAACGAGTGGTTATTTGAGTTACTGTTGCCTTTTGATCGTCCCAAACCGGTCTGCCCGTTCTCCTTTGACCTTTCCCATAAACAAGGTATTTTTGCCCACACAAGTGCCGATCACTGGATATTTTCTCTGTAAACTCAAGAGATGGTTTTATGTGAAAATCCCAGCAGATTAGCAGTTTCTGAAAATACTCAGACCAGCCCGTCTGATCTGCCACCATGCCACATACAAAATCACTTAAATCACCATTGTTCCCCCATTCTAATGCTGGACTTTAGCAAGTTGTCTCAACCACCTCTACATGCCTTAATGCATTGAGTTGCGGCCATGTGATTAGACGATTCTATATTGGTGTTAACAATCAACTAAACAGGCCAGTGAGTGTATGTCCATTTGTATGAATAGTCTCTGATTTTAAGATACTCTAACATTTACATTCATGGCGTTTGGCAAATGCTCTTATTCAGAGTGACTTACATTTATCTTTACATACAACTAAGGTGTTAATGCTTAAAGGCTTTGCTCAAAGGCTCAACAAAGGTAGCTTAGCAGTGGTGGTATTAGAACTCATAATCTTCCGGTTTATACATATACTGTATATGTTTCATTCATTTGAACTCGTTTATTTATTTAAATGACTACATATGTGACATAGTTAAATTTATTTGAAGACTTGAGTTATTTAAACGTACAAATTGCATGTTGTATGATAAGGGAGTACACAATATCATTTTACCACACTTCATCTAGCTATGCAATTCTAGTGCTTCTCCCTGAGACAAGAAAGGTGGTATTAACAAACTGCCCCCTTTATCCAGGTCTTTTTTTTAATTACATCAATACACTCAAACCTCACCACATGATTTTAGCTATTCTGTTTTAAGTCGGCACACGAAATGTCTGCCAACTGTGTTGATCAGTGCAGAGTGATTGTTTACATCCCACTGGGCATAAACACAGAATTCAAACATTACCACATCACCACCCATTTCCACAATTCCTCTCCTGAAAGAGAAACCTGACCACCCCTCATTCACAATATATATCAATAACTGTTTGTTTTTGCCTGGCTTTGAAGTGCACATCTCTCCTCTTTATCAATTTCTTTCCCTGTGATGCTGATGGAAACCATGCTGACACTTTCTTTTGCTTCATCGAGTTTCCCAGCACAATTACAGGAATTTACTTTCAATAAATTACCATCTTTGCATACATCAGTCAAATCAGAGTGCTAGGGCATTCATAAACAATATGCATTATTAATTTAATTGTCGAGGTTCATTAAGTTACCTCCTAAACTTATTGGACAGGCATGCCTTGATAAAGCATTTAAAAAACCTCAGCGTTGGCTTTGAAAAAGTAATTGAAAGAGTGTGAGTTGAAAAGACCATAGTCTCATGCTCCATTTTCATATTTTAAATATCTATACCACAATATGGACCAAAGGTATAATGTGTCTAAAATAACCACTTATTATTAACTGTATTAAAGCTTCTTAAACAATATTTAGTATATACTGAATACTAAGAGCTCTGACAGTCATGTCAAATCATATGCCATAGACGTTTCATGGTGGTTGGCTGCCTCCAATGCCCTCTGTTTCAGGTTTCTTGTATCTGGCCCATGTTAATCCAGTCCACAATGTGATGTTGTCCATCCAGGTTATTCTCAGTCTGACTCTCTCTACTCCCTCCGGTCATTATAATTTCTTAATTGCTGTTATGTAGGAGCCCTATCACATGACCATAGTGAAGTAAATTGTGTGATTTGATCAGTCTTGTAGATTTGATCGTTAGTCATCATCTTCACCAATTTCTATAGGCAATTGTCCTCTTACTTCTTTATTCTTCTTTATTCAATGTCTATGGTTTTAACATCCATATGTAGCTACTGGCCAGACCAAGGCTTATATTAGATGTAGCTTGATGATGGTGCTCGTTGAGTTGGTTTTCCAAATCTTTGCTCATATTAAATTTGATTATTATCAACACCATCACCATAAACTTCAGTTCACATGAAAGATTCACAGCATTTGTTAATCTGACAGCATTTTTAACAAATCACTAACAATGTACAGTACTTGTGTGGATGCATTATTTGTTCTATAGTGTCTGTTTTTCAGAGGGAGGTTTTTTCAAGACAGGACATTCTTGCTGTAAGGCTGCAGTGCAACCCACTGCACCAACCTGTTTTCCCAAGCTCTATAGTGTCTTTAAATAAAATGTTTTTAGACTTAGTGCTTTATTGCCATCAGAGATGTAATTTCACTGTTTGAATGCCTTTAGAATGTACAAATCTCTTTAACATAAGTTAATCACCATTCTATTACTTAGTCACTATACAGGGGTTGGACAATGAAACTGAAACACCTGGTTTTAAACCACAATAATTTATTAGTATGGTCTAGGGCCTCTTTTTGTGTCCAATACAGCGTCAATTCGTCTTAGGAATGACACATACAAGTCTTGCACAGTGGTCAGAGGAATTTTAAGCCATTCTTCTTGCAGGATAGTGGCCAGGTCA
>JAOUQT010000026.1:2558389-2570499 GCA_025769995.1 Xyliphius kryptos | reverse complement strand
AGCCATCGATTGTAGGAAGTTAAGAAGTACTAAGTATTTCCAAAGACATGATGGGTAATCACACTGCCAAATTTCAGCCTTGTAGGAATTCGGGAAGTGGGAGAATTAGTTATGAGTCAGTAAGGGCTTTGCCATGAACAGGTATAGAAGATATAAATTATATTTGGATTTAAGAAGGTCCATCAGTGAGATTTCGGTTTATTGTTCAGTACTCCTCCAAATACTGCAACCTGAACGATCCATAAATAAAAACCACTTCTTTGTCTTAAGCTGAACACTAAGAAAAATAATAATAAGGTCAGAGACGTGAACCGCTCGACTTTGTAAAGCAGCCATGACGTCCTGCACGGTTTAGCCAATTAGTGATTCTTCTGAAGAAGATGTTTTAATTTTTTTTTTCTGTTTTCGGTCATTTCATTACCAAATAAAACTCTGAGTCTCCTTAATGACCAAGGTCATTTCCCTGTAGAAATCACGTGGCGCGTTTAAAGCGTGGTTGCTGGGCTTTTTCTGTGTATTTTTATCACCGGGGATTTTGGCAAAAACCTCATCCTTGTCATTATCATTTAGCCAACAGCAAGCATACTAATAAAACCCCAGGATGGAATAAATTAAAATAAGTACTTGATTAGGAGTGTGCATGCTGCTGAAGGTTTTATATTTAGAAATGGGAACGGCCGTGTCATTACCAGCCTTTTTTAATCTTTTATTCTCGCCACCGAAGGACTGAATCTGACGCCTTTTACAAAGCGCTTTTATAATCCCACTGATGGGGAAAAAGGAGAAATGTTTATATTAGGTTTATGAAGAAGAAGAAGAAAAAAAATTCTTTTTATTGCTGGATTACACCAGAACAAATGTGACTTTTAGCAGAAATAATGCATTAGAATCTACGTGGAACTGAATGCCTTTTATAGCGTGCAAAATGGACACCGAGCCACTGATGTTCACAGGGTGACTTGCAGAATCTCCTGGCATCTCAATTCCTCCGTTTGAAAAAAGAAAAGCGATGAGAGGAGAAAGAAAGAATGAGTGATGGTGCAGAGGAAATGGTGCGAGGAATATCATAGTGTGGTATGGGCCCTGATGGCCTCTGTAAATGATATGGGCTGCTCAGCGGTGGATGCTCTCCTCTCTCTTCTGCCATCCCTGATGTAATGACCCGTCCATGCTAATGCCTCCTCAGGGCACTCAGATCCACTCCACTCCCACCTGCCCCCACCAGCGCCACCTCTGAAAGCCACTGCTGTATACACTTCATTACCTTAAACAGGTAGAGTACACAGTCTGCACCCAATAGTCCTACACAACTGCGTTGTACAACATTTACCCAGATACATTAACCCAATCTAGAAGGACAAAAATGAATCGAGGTGTACTTTTTTTTTTTTTTTTTTTAACAAATATCAGAGTATTCCACACTTTGTGGAACTGACTCAGCTGCACCGCCTCATTTTGTGTCAAATGACAGTGTATTTATACTACATTTATTATTTTTTTAATATTATTTATTCCATTTTTTTAGATTGTAATGCCTTTTTTAAATTATATAAGTGTATATAAGTGTATAAATTATCCTATTTTTGACTGTTCTCTTTCTAAATTTTCTACTAACTGTCTCTCTGTAACATGTAAAATTGCAGACGGTATTAACTTTAATTTATCCGAATTTTGTCTTGGTGTAATTTTCTTTTTTTTTTTGTTGGAAAAAACAAACTTTATTTACACAACTGGGTCATTGAAATAGCAATTTGGCAAAGTCCGACTGCACCAGGCTATTAAAGGAAATGGCAAGTGACTCCATGATTGATTTATAAGGCAATGCCCCCCACCAAAAAAAATAAAAAATTTAAATATTAAAAAAAAAAACCTTGAATAAAGCTTTAAAGTGTGTGATTAACATCTTACCGAGTATGTCAAATGTTATGTGTAGCAACTGTCCGCCTCATCAGGAGCATGCCCAGGCGTTGTAGGGAGGTCATACAGGCACGTGGAGGACACACACACTACTGAGCATCATTTGAACTTGTCCTGAGGAATTTCCACTAAAGTTGGATCAGCCTGTCATTTGATTTTGAGTAGGATTCCAAATCCAGACCTCCACGGGAGAATCATTTTAATTTACATTTTAATAATTTTGATGTTATTTTGTTCTCAACGCATTCCACTGTCTACTAAAAAAAAGATTTTTAACTGAAACATTTTATTCATCAAGATCTAGGATGTGTTATTTGAGTGTTCCGTTAATTATTTTGAACAGTGTATAATACCCAGTGTACAGTGGGTGTGTCGGGGGAGGTACCTTTTTAAAATGTGTGGCAGACTGCACTTTGCGGACTGGCTGCATGAGAGCATCTCTGACAATGATGCTGATGTCAGCTCCTGAGTAGCCGTCTGTTTTGCGTGCAAGCTCGCGCAAGTCCGCCTCGCTCAAACTGTGAGGAGTGTTTCCTAAATGCAGCCGGAACATGGCAGAGCGTGCTGGCTCCTCAGGGAGAGGGATGTAGATCCGCTTCTCAAACCTGAAAAAAATGTATTATGTAAACATTGTGTTAATATTTTGTGTAAATGGCTTTATTTCCTCTAACAATACAAAAGCGTTTAAAGTAAAAGTCTGTGCTTCCTCTATACAGATTACTTACTAAAACCCTCTTTGATAAGAATCTCAGCTTGTAAATGTATTTTGTAGGCAGCTAGAGGGACTTCCTTCTTGTTTGGGAAATGTTTGCCCATTTTTCATCTTAAGAAGCTTTTAGTTTGGTGAGATTTCTGAGCTGCATGGTTTGCGCTGCTACTTTAATGTGTATTTAAGTCAAGTCAAGTGATTTATAATGTTTTTATCAGATTTTGGTCAGAGATAAGACCATAGACATAAAGTGTCCTGTACCCCCCCCCCCCTCAGTGTTTACCAGTTAAAGGAACATTCTAACTATAACATTTATTACATTACATCGGGTTATTTTGCAGCTCACAACCCCCAATAATCAGATTGTTAAGTTTATACTCTAACCACTGATTTACCACCTCCCTTAAATTAAGCAGATTATTTTTTTATGTATCTTAAGACAATAGCTCATGTTTGTGGTAAAGAAAGTAAAAACATCATTGTATCAAATGATACATAATGTTCATTATATTATTAGTATTATATGAAAGGTACAGAAAATTAGGTACAGAAAAGCCTGCATTACTGTGAAAAATCACGGAAAAAAAAATATTAGGCATTAGTAGAGTAACAACTCTTTCCTGTGATTTTTTCGCAATAATAAACAACCTCGAGTGCCTTATTGTTTTCATTAAACAGTTACAAACACACTATATTAAAACCAAGGTTTGATTCATAAATGCGTTGTCATAAGTCCAGTTGTCTAGTGAACGCTCATCTCTGAGTAACAGGTTTCCGTTTTCTTTAAAAATCATACACTGCTATCTAGTGTCCAAATTACAGAACATCGTTTCGAGGGGGGAAAAAAAAAAAAAAAAAAACAGGGAAAGGACCGGAACTATCCATTTTTATAATAATAGCTAATAACTTTAGAATGATCAGCAACACCATTTCAGAGTCTGATAAATATTCCTACCATTCCATTTGCACTATTTAAAGAGTACTTCCCTTATCCATGCAAAGGCTTGCAAAGTACCAAGAGTACATTATGAAGCTAAAAGCCAAGCACTGAAAATGCATTGTTCAAAAGTCACTTTGTGGCCAATGATTTATGTTTAAAACTAGTATGTTTTAAAGTTTCATGTTATAAATACTAAATGTTTTGGAACACAATAATATTTTAACCCGGAATTTAGGTGCTTCATTTAGTTTTATTGCAAAGTGAAGAAAATCAAAATTGGTTACAGCCCAGTGATCTGCCCAGGAGGAAACCCACATAGACAAAGCTAAAGATGGAAAGGACCCACTAAAAGGATCTAGACTGTCCTCCTGGCTGCTTGTAGACAAAACATCCCTATGAAGTTTAAAAACGTGCTTGTGATTATAAAATAATAAAAGACAAGATAGACTTGTAACACTGACCTCCTTCTAATGGCAGCATCAAGAACCCAGGGGATGTTTGTGGCTCCCAGTACCAAGATCTTATCATTGTTATTTCCCACACCTTTAAGAAATCAGAGCAATAAACACAACTCAATATCGGAATGTGAAAACGTTCACATATCAGACGGCAGCAGTGACAAACTCATGCTTGGAACAAAACTAAGATTTTATTTTGTAATAATGTTTTAAAAAATGAAATCGGAGATCTTGCATATGTTTCCGTTTCTCTCTCTTTCTCTCACACACACTCAAACACTCCCTCACACTCACCCTGCATCTGTACAAGAAACTCGGTTTTAATTCGGCGAGCAGCTTCACTTTCATTCTCACTCCTCGAACCACATAGAGAATCCACCTCATCAATGAAGATAATAGAGGGTTTACGCAAACGTGCCAATTCAAACAAATTCCTCACCAACCTGAGAACAAGAGCGAGAGAGAAAAGGCAAAAAGTGACAGAAAGAATTAAGAAATGCAGATAAAGAAATAAGAATGTCTAGTTAATACTTAAAGTATTCCAATTTCGCTACCAATTAAGTCATGTTACATTTCGTGTGTGTTTGTCTTACTTCTCACTCTCCCCAAGCCACTTGGACATGAGATCAGATGATGAGACAGAGAAGAAGGTGGAGTTGTTCGCTTCTGTAGCTACTGCTTTAGCCAGATAGGACTTTCCTGTTCCTGGTGGACCAAACAGCAGAATTCCTCTCCATGGAGTGCGCTTACCTGCACCACACACACCACACCACACACTTATTTAAAAAATATATATTAAATATAATTTACATTAATTTTACATGTAATTTCTATTTGCTTTTACAAATTTTTCATGAATTATATACACCAGAACATTTCCCGCTCTTTAGAACTCAAAAGGCCAAACTTCTTATAAAGCAAATCGATAAGGCAGTAACTATGGTCTATGAGTGGTGGGGTACTAATAAAGAATCCCTCTCAAAATTGATGTATTTTAAATTCTGTCTCACACAGTTGTATGATGCAGTTATCATCACTGCAGATTTTCTGTTAACTGATCCCTATATGGTCATTGTGATTCCTCTCTTATTAACAAGGCATTTCTGTTGTAAGAACTGTAACTGACAAGATGCGTCTTTCAACTGAACCATTTTAAATAACTGTTGTTGATCGGTAAAGCATGAAAATATAACCACTTATTGTCGACCTATGATCTATTGTATATCACACATTGATAAAAATGTAAAACAATCATAGATTGCATTATTGTCAAAAATGTAAAACGGAAAACGTCTCACTCAATCAGATTTAAGGACCAGAACTACCCGTTTCATAATGACATTTAATGAACTGTTAAATCATTGTGGTGGTGTGACAGCGATGTTGGTAATACGGCTGATGAATTGTGTGAACACAAAACACTCACTCACTGAAAGAGACCACTGCCTCACTGGCTATCTAAGTACAGAAACTAAACAGAAATCTAGAACCTACCGGGTAGAAGGTGATATGTAAAGGTGGTAAGAGAAATCAGAATGAGGTAAGCGTACCTGTGAACAGATGAGGGAATTTAATGGGCAGAATGACAGCCTCCTTAAGTGCTTCCTTAGCTCCTTCTAATCCTGCTACATCATTCCAACTCACATTGGGCTTCTCCATCACTATAGCTCCTGTTTACACACAAGTACACACCAACACACAAAAACATTGACAAACTTGAGTATATTCAGTTCACAGATTTTACTCTGTGCTAATGGAGAAAATGTAAACTCCCAATAAATAACTGAAGAAATGCACAAACTGGTAGATTGAAGCTGTTGAATAATATTCTTAGTAGTATAAAGCCGGTCTGTTAACATACCTAACTCATTTCTTTCTAACTGGACCATGTGTAATAGTTATAATTTTGTGAGTGGGTTTAATGTATTCAGTATGTGTAATCTTTGGAACCATGATCACCGATATTAATTAGTACAACTGAGGCTCAATAACTGCACCTATTGGTGTCAGAAAAAAGGTGTGGCCTATGTATTTGTCATTCTAAATAAATGGGCTTGGTATTTTTTATGTTAATGCTAGAAAAGGAGGTGTAGCCTCTTAACCCCTTAGTCTGACTGAAGGAGGTGTGGTCCACAAATCTGTTAGTATCAATAAAGTGTGTGGCCTTTAAATCTCTGTATCATTAAAAAAAAGTTGTGACATCAGCACACATTTTCATTTGTAAAGTTGTGGCCTTTTTACTAATTAACCGTAAAATTAATGCCTCCTATAAATCTGTTAGTCTGGTGTGATTAACAATGACAGACGAAACACTCACCCATCAGATGTTCCTGCAGTTTATTTTTCTCTGGGTTTCCCCCCTCACTGTCACTGTCACTCCTAACAATACACACACACACACACACACACCAAATTACAGTAGTCATATATACAGTGGTGTAAAAAACTGTTTTCCCCAGTCCTCATTTCCTGTTTTTTTGCATGTGTGTCACCCTTAAGTGTTTCGGAACATCAATCCAATTTGTGAATGAAGGTGTTTATTACCAAGGGAGGAAAAAAAATCCAAACCTTCATGACCCAATGTGAAAAAGTGATTGCCCCCCCTCGTTAAAACACACTACTGTCTCGAGCTACACCCAAGCCTGATTATTGCCACACCTTTTCCCAATCAAGACATCACGTAAATATGACCTGCCTGACAAAGTGAAATCCAATAGAAGATCCTTAAAAGCTACACATCATGCCGAGATCCAAATTCAGGAACAATCAGTCTGGAAAGGGTTAGAAAGTCATTTCCAAAGCTTTGGGAATCCAGTGAACCACAGTGAGAGCCAGTATCCACAAAGACACAGAACAGTGACGTATTTTCCCAAAATTGACCGACCGCACAAAATTACAACAGAGCGCAGCGACCCCACAACAACGTCCAAAGAACTGCAGGCCTCACTTCCCTTAGTTAAGGTCAGAGTTCAAGCCTCCACCAGAAAGAGACTGGGCAAAAATAGTCTGCATGGCAGAGATCCAAGAAGGAAACCACTGCTGAGCAAAAAGAACATTAAAGCTCGACTCAATTTTTCCAAAACACATTTTGATGATCGGCAAGACATTTGGGAAAACATTCTGTGGACCGATGAGACAAAAGTTGAACTCTTTAAAAGGTGTTTGTGTCCCATTACAGCTGGCATAAGAGAAACACTGCACTTCAGAAATAGAACATTATACCAACAGTAAAATATGGTGGTGGTAGTGTGATGGGCCTCAAGAACACCATTAAAGACTCATTGCAAGTTATCGCAAACGCTTGTTTGCAGTTGTTGCTGCTAAGGGTGGCCCAACAAGACATTACATTTAGGGGTAATCACTTTTTCACATGCCAATTTAGGTTTGAATCTTTTTTATCCCTTAATGATAAACACCTTTATTTACAAATTGCAAATTGTCTTTAAACGCTATTTAAATTGGTTTGATGTTCCAAAACAGGAAATGAGGAAGGGGGCAAACAATTTTTCAAACCACCCTATATGGTATGGAGAGAGTAATTTACAATGATTTACTTGTCATTGCTCTGCGTCTCCTTTACAGGTTTCTTGCCCTGCTTGTCCTTGTTTTTCAGGTAATCTTTGAGTTTCTCTGCTCTGTCCAGGTACTGTACACACCTTCCTCTGATACTTTCTTTTGACTTGTCACTGTGAGCCTCATCTGCATGAACCCAGTATAGAAACATGAACAGCACGCAATACAAAAACACATGACTGAATCACTGCCCAAAGGTGTGGATCAAGTCGGTCCTACTCACACTTGATAGCATGTAGGAAATATTCCACAGCATGCTGGTAGAGCCGTAGTGCCTCTTCATAGTTTTTGGCTTTGTCCTCCTCCGTAGCTTTGGTTACCAGATCGATCGCTTTCTGCACAACACAATCACATAAAGCTTAAGCAAACTTAAGGATAGTGTGTAATTGTGTGAGTGGATTAGTGTATTCAGTAGGTGTAATCTTTAGAGCCACTTTTAAATAATAGAGCAGTTTTGATAAACTGCAACTCTATTACAAGACACTTTTGCATTTTTCTTTGCCATTTTTATTCATTTTTATTTTAAACTATTGTTAACAGCTAATCCTCTGAAGTCTACTTTACATAAACACATGGTACCCACAGTACCAGACATGCTATATTTTTAATGCTCTCCCCTTTGATAAAGTACTGCATACATGGTGTAGAAGGACAATGCGCGTAATTCAGAGACACTGTGCTGATGTCAGTGCCAGCAAAAGTGTGGTCATAACAGTTCATTAAACATGTAGTTCCAGTCCATATCTGATTACGGAGCGGATTGTTCAGCCGTGACATTACTAACAATAATACACACCTCTGACCACTTCACGTCATTGGAAAAAAGCCATGTTGTTGGTTTTCATTGATGCAGTTGTTCTTTATAAACTGTGTTCTAAAATTTGGCCACTCAATTGCAGTTTCTGACTGTTAGAGGAACTGGAAATCTGTTACTCAGCGAACAGCATTTACTTTAAAAAAAACAGACTAGATTAAGTCATGAAAGATCAGTTATTAATGATTTTACTTTCAAAAAACACATTTACAAATTAAAAAAATGCAATAAGGCACTCAAGTTAATTATTGTGAATAAATCATGCGAAAGAGGTGTAACTGTACGTTCGGATTGTGCCTAAAAACACCTGTTTTCTGTGATTTATTTACAATATTGAACACCTTTATGTACATTGTCCTTTATCAGAATGTAGCTGTTCTAAAGACTCAAATTTGCAAGTAAAAGGACACTGCTCTTCAAAAAGAACATTGCCGCCTTATTAGAACATGTTTTGTGTGTAGATTAGACAGAAGTAGATCTTTTCTCATTTTTAAAATGAGAAGCATGATATTAATGAAAAAATTCTAAAGGAAAATGTCAGGACGTCTGTTTACTGAAGTACTGAGGTCCTGCTCAAGCTCAGAGGGGATCAAGCCTTTTCGATTGCGGCTCCTATGCCATTAAACAACTTACCCCTATATATTAGACAGGGCTCTCACTTTTAAAACTAGCCTTTAAACCAATTTGTATTCTCTGTTGTTTTATTGGTATATTGTTTCTTGTTTTATAGTTTTGTTTTATGATCAACAGTGTACATCATTTTATTGCAGCCTTTGTTTCTGTTTTTAAAGTGCTTTATAAATAAAATTGAGTTGAGTTGAGTTGTTTATGAGTGGCATCTTAGAAGAACAAGGGTCATGCAGCAAAATGGGACCCTAAGCACATAAAGCATTCCACCAAAGAATGAGTACAGATGGATAAAGACAATGCTTCCAACGACCAAGTCAACGCAAATACAATTTCACATAAAAGATTAATAAAGTGTTTTGATTCTAATATAGTGGGAGGATCTAAAGAAAGCAGATTACAGGAAAAAACCTATCAACATAACAGAATGTGATATGTTTAAATTTTATATATTTAAAATGAAGAAATGTGTCAAAATTCCTTTAAGCCAATTTGGAGGACTAATCAATAATTGCTGGAAACATTTGGTTGCAGTTACTGCAGTACACCGGAGACACACCAGATACTTTTACCTCTCACAGATATGAAATACAGGATTATTTTCCAAATTATTAAATGACCAAGTCTAATATTTCTCTCTCCTCTGTGTGACTTTTTATTTTAAATTTTGAGAATTTTTAAGACATTTACGAGGGTGACACAGTGGCATAGTGTTTAGCACGTTCGCCTCTCAGTGCTGTTTCCAGGTTCAAATCCCAGTCTGGGCAGTTTATATGTTTTCCATGTGGGGTTTTTCCAGGTTCTCCGGTTTTCTACCATAAATCAAAAACATGCATCATCACACAGCATCATCAGGGACTCCTTTCATCCGAACCACTGACTGAATGACCTTCTACCCTCAGGGAGAAGATACCGGAGCATATGCATCAGAACCAGTCAGCTCAAGATCAGCTACTGTTTTTACTTGCACAATAATGCCATCTCTGCACAATATTTGTACTGCACAATACTGTAATTTGTATATCTGCACAATTCTACTATTGGTACTTCTTGTTGGTGATAACATTTCGTTGTCTTGTACAGCGCAATGACAAAGATCAATCAATCAATGATGCATTGTGTATGTATTGGGAGCAGTATCACAATGAATATTATATGAATAAAGTGCATTACCGGTACAGAAAAGTGGTGATGCAATGGTTGCCTGTGTAACGTGGTATTACAATATGAAACACAATGGGGTAGAAATATTGAGGCAGTCACAGGCTTGTGGTTAAGGAACCAGTCTTACAATTAGTTCGATTGCCAGTCCCACCAAGTACTATGGCTGAAGTGCCCTTGAGCAAGGCCCCTGACCCAAATTGCTCCTCAGACGCCATAAAAAAGGCTGCCCACCACTCTGGGCACGTGTGCTCACTACACTAGTGTATGTGTTTGTTTGTTTCACTGCACTCCTGATTTAAATGTGAAGGACAAATTCCTCTGTGTGTGGACACAGTAAGGGAAAATAGTTTTAATACCACACTGTAGTGTGGTATTAAAAGATCTTTAAAGATGAAATGTATGCATATGTGTACATGTGCAGTGCTCAGAATTTTTATATATTAACCCATAATTCTGAAATAAAGTCAGAATTCTAAAATAATTAGAATCCTAAAACAAAAAAATCTGAATTCCTAGATAAAAATTCAGAATTCTGTTCTTCTTATGCCTTTTTATTTTTTTTAATAAAGTAAACGTAACGTGTTGATGTAATTCATCAGGGTGTGCAATGGACTAAATCAGTTAGCCTGTTAGCTCGTGTGCAGAATACGTAACAGAACAGCAAACATACAAATTCAGCACACATATCCAGTATATAACAAGATAAATAAATAGCCAAAAAATGCATTTAGTAAATACAAACATTATGACAAAAAACTGTCATTAGCTTCCCTCTGCAACCCACTGCTAATGCTAACTCGATTAACGGTACCTGTAATGTTGTCGTTGTCATTTCATCTCCTGTTATTCCTCGCAAGTGTCCCGTTCGTGTTATTTAAACCTCTTATAGATTCTTATTTTACAATCCAAATTCTCGAACTAAATTCGCAGACAATTTTATTTTACCCATGAAATTAAATCCACCTAAATAAAGTCTGTCGGGTCTAAACGGTGCACAAAAACACTGACGCGGCCGCGTCCCAAACCAATACGGCGGCATTACATAGTATATCGACCTAGTAGAGAATTCTTACAGACTTCAGAGCCGACGCGCACTAGACCAAGTGTCTATGAATGTAATTTGTATCGCGACAGCAAAATCGCAATTACGTCAGTCCGATGGCGGAAGTGAACTCCGTCGATTATCTAGCTTCGTTTTTATTTAACGCGTTTAAATAGTTTTTAAATTAATTACCTGGTGCATTTTTACACATTATTTATGTGTTTTCTAATCAAGTAAATAACACGAATTAATGTATCGTACGGTGTTAAATCTGATGTTACCACTAGATGTCGCTAATAATTCATTTATTCAGTGTCACAAATCTGGAGAAGTAATTTGTTGAGGGCTATGAGCATTGCCAAAAAAGATCAAAAAGGAGATCTCATTAATGTCTCTCGAGTTTCTCCTAGACAACAATGAAATTAAGTGAAAAGACAAAGGAGACTTTGGTATAATTTTCCTGCTCATGAAATATACATTGCTTTAAAAAAAAGGGGAACACTAAAATAACACATCCTAGATTCCAATAAATGAAATATTGCAGTTGAAAATTTTTGTTTAGTTGATAGTGGAATGCATTGAGAACAAAATAACATAAAAATGATTAAAATGTAAATCAATATTACTATAAGTCTGGATTTGGAATCCTGCTCAAAATCAAATGACAGGCTGATCCAATTCAGTGTAAATAACTCAAGACAAGTTCAAATAAGGCTCAGTAGTATGTGTGGCCTCCACGTGCCTGTTTAAGCTCCCTACAACGTCTTGGCATGCGCCTGATGAGTTGGATGTTCTCTCCTACGGCCCCCTCCATGTCTCCTGGTATCTGCTCCATGCTCTGGACACTGTGCTGACAGATACAGCAA
>JAOUQT010000026.1:2503658-2513930 GCA_025769995.1 Xyliphius kryptos | reverse complement strand
CCTCCTTGTCTTCTTCAGCAAAGAGTAGCCCAATTTCCGCTAGTACCCTGATCGTTTTTAACCCGGGCCGTTATGGAGGAACATTGAATGATTCGCTTTAGAGTTTTGGCAAATGATTTATGCCGGGTGGTCTTCCTCATCATTTACCCAGGCTTGGGACCGACACTATAATACATTGGCTTGTGGTCTCTAATGGCTGGTTTGGGGGTTGTATTACCATTATATATTAATTTGTTGAGTTATTTTATATTACACAATACTGTTCATCGTACAGCAGATGGTAATGTATAACAGTTACGTGCAAACAGAGCAACTTAAGCAACTTACAGCAGAATAATTGAAGACCGGGTGACTGGGTGAGAAGTCAGTGTTTCAGCAACAGCTGAAATTTTAAGCTATCCTCGTATGACAATATTACGGGCCATTCCAACAGTGAATAAACTAAAAACAAACATCCAGGCAAAGGTCACAGAAAGGATTGCCGTGTGTGGCTGATCTGAAAGACAAGCATTGAACTATCGAGGTGAACAGGTGGATCTATTTCAGCAGGTACAGGGGTGACTTGTGTATATATGTTTGCAAACTTGTGGAGTCTGCATGCAATAATAAAATATGTAGACTAACATATTATTGGCCAGGTGTTACTAGGTGTAGTGAGCTTTTACATTTAAACTGAATACACAGTGTTATACCTGGCGTGGACCTCAGTCAACAGTAAGTGGTTTATTACAGATTTGATGGTTTTGAAAGAATTGTTTTATTGTCTTTTGGATGGAACAAAGGGCTAAAGTGGCTGATTTTATCTGACTCAGTGCCAAGTAAAACTAGTTTACGAATTTGAATGCTATCATTTATTTTAGAAAACAGGTTTTGATATAAAAAAAATCTTATTGGGATGTAGGTATTTTATTTACTTTAATCCCAAAAACAAATGTGTATTAATGTAGAGTGTAAGTCATAAAATGAATGAGATAAGAAATGTGTACTTGTCCTATCTTCTGATAAGCCTCAATGACATTAAACCAGGCAAGAACAGGGCCTTTGTCATCTGTAGAACCACGTCCGTAAAGTTTTCCTGCAAAACAGCAAATATTTTACGTCAATGCATATATAATGAAATGAATATGCATACAACCACCAACAAGTGCAAAATTACATGCATACTTTGTACTGGTAACAAAACATTCACTGAACTGCTGAATGCTTGATTCAATCTATCAGGTTTTGATTTTTAATAAGAATAGATATGAAATTAAACGTGAGGTTTATATTCAAAAAGTAGAAATTTTTTGATTTCTAGCAGAAATTGGATGTAACTTTAATAAAATATTCTTATACAAGTGGCTAGAATTGCATCAATTCAAAGTAGTCTGTTATATTCGTTGGTATCACACCCACACTTAACATGCACCCCACCTGTTAAGTTTTGATTATAATTATGCATTTTGCAGAGCAACACTTATATAGTTCGTCAATTTTTTATTATTATACCACCCGCTTGAACGCGCATTTCTCCTCCTACTACCAATGAGGAATCGCATGAGTCTCATACTAAAACAACTGTGAGTGTATGTGCAAAGTGTTTTTCATCAATCTACACAAGGAGAAGGTTCTGAAAAATCCCTGAATTCATCAAACAAACGTCTCTAATATTGATATAATATCAGCAATAAACACCATTTAAATGTAAAATAGAAGAGCCATGTCCCCTTGATGAAAGTCTAAAAGATAACACTGATTAAAACATATTTATGAGGATTTGTTCAGCATTAGACACTAAAAAAACACTCCCATTCACTGCCGTGTTCATTTAAGCAAATTAAAATTAGCTTTTTCTAATTTTTCATTTGTGTTTAACTCGTCATTAACCCGTCATTTTATTCTATATATAAATAATTTTACATTACAGCGATTGTGGTCCTCCCTTGTACCATATTTTCAGCTAAGCAATAGTTTTAAAGATAAATGAGTTATGGCCATTTGCTAGGAGGATGCGTTTTCAGCTTTATCAATCGGGTTAATAATCAGGATTTTATTTTGCCTCTCTCGAGCACAGACACACACACACACACAAACATGTTGGTATTAGTTTTGAGGACAATCCATAGACTTCATTATAATTGTAATGTATTGCTAATGTTCCTGTTTATGCTAATTGCTAATGCTAACATTTGTGGCCATGATAACTACTTATGCCAAATACTAATGGTAATTACTGCTAGCTAATGCTAATTGCTTATGTTAGTGTTAATGCTAATTGCTAATAATACTTGTTAATGCTAACTGAAAATACAAATGGCAAATTCTAATATTTGTCACAATGCTATTTGCTAACGATAATTTCTTTTAGCTAATGCTAATTGCTAATGTTGGTGTTAATGCTAGGTGCTAATACTAATTGCTAATTCAAATAGTGCTAACTAATAATGCTAACTGCTAAGGCTAACAACAAATGTTAACAATAGTAATGCTAATTGCTAATGGTAATTTATATTATATAAATATAATTGCTAATGTTGGTGTTTATGCTAATTGTTAATGGATAATGCTAACAGTTAATGCTATCTACTAATGCTAATTGCAAATGATAAAGGCTAATGCTAACAATTGTGACCATTCTCACTTCTTATGCCAAATCTTAATGGTAATTACTGCTAGCTAATGCTAACATTTGTCACAATGCTAATTGCTAATGGTCATTCTGCTAATGGTAATAGTTATTGCTAACCACTAATGCTAATTGCAAATGCTAATATATGTAACAATGCAAATTGCAAAATATAATTGCTAGTCTGAATGGATAATGCTAACAGTCAATGCCAACAGCTAATGCCAGCATGTGTTGCAGTGCCAAAAGCTAATGCTAATGGTAATTTATGTTTGCTAATGCTAGTGTTGGTGTTAATGCCAACTGCTAGCGATAATTGCTAATGGCTAATTCTAAGAGCTAATGCTAACATGTGTGTTACTGCTTACTGATTATGCTAGCATATGTGTTACCTCTAACTGATAACTGAATTAGCTAAATGCTAATTATTGTGATAATGGGGTGCACCGGGGCAACACACATCGCAGTTTCTGCAGGAATTGCACTTTCTAGTTTTTTTTGTCTTTCGGGTTTTGCCTGCCACCAGCGTTCACCACACTGAGTTACTTTACTCCGGATGCCCTTCCTGACGCAACCTTCAAAAAATAATATGTTGATTTTAAAAAAGTGTAACCTTTAGGTATAGCACTACCACTGCAACATCGAGCCTTTATGATTATAATAACTACTTCAAATGCAGAAGTGGTTTTGTGCTCAGTCTGTACATTAAACAAAATGTAGGAATACTTTGACCATTGTGCAATTTTGAAGTTTCCTCTCTAAAATGACGAGTGAAAACAAAACCACTGAATGGGGTTTATTTTCCAGACAGAAGTCTGATCTGTCACAAGACTACTGGTGTTCATAATTAGGAAGAATAAAATGTCTAGTCAGGGGATTTTGTCGGATTTTGACATTATCAGCAGGATGTTTTAGCTCCACATGCACTTTACAATTAATGCAAGTACATACATTTTACAGACCATAAAATATACTCAAAACGTTTTCCTGGATTTAAACCCTGTATACGTTTAAATAGCATTATATCAAATAAGACTTGCTCTTTGGGGAAAATTATCCTTATTAAAACTGATATTCATATGCTGTATATAATTTCTGTAAAGCTGCTTCGTGAAAATATAGCTTCAATAGAGTTCAATGGGAAATGCTTTTGCCTTCTGTGCTGCAAAAAGATGTTTCTTGGGCAAATTATACAATGATGTGACTACCATGGAAGCTCAGATTCTCTGGGAGTAAATGGGAAGAGGGCAGTACTATACAACAGACTTCTGCATGGAGCTTGGAGCAACCAGTATAACTTTGTAAATTGGGGTTGTGCGACAAACCGCTTTACTTAGCATAAGTTGCTAGTGATATTGCTAACTACTTTCCATTGTACATTTCATATTGTATGTAAAAACTACATTTATTCTTTTATTTTGTTTCAAGGTTGTTTGCTAATATAATTCAAATACAAAATGTAACCAGGAAATCTAGCACAATGACACATACAATACTAACTTTTTTATGTTATTGTTATGTTATTTTATGTTATTTAGATTTTTATATTCAAGTCCTGGGTTGCAGGGTAACAGGAGTAACCCATGCTTTATTTTCTGAATTATATAATAATGTGTCAGTACAGAATAATTTTAGATTGCCAAACATTACTTTCACAATACTATAAAAGCTGACATCGTTTTTCTGGAGACTAAGATAGTAATACTTGCTTCATTTTAGCAGCAAAACCAGGAGTCTCTAAGCTTTATTTTTAAATATGAATGTTATTCACCTAGGTGACGGCAGAGATAGTTATGCTGCATATTTGGTTTCTGTAAAAATGTAAAGTTTGCATGTCAATGTTGAAATACAGGGTTTTAGAGACAATTAATCCTTTTAACAAAACTTTAATTTTACTATATGTTTTTTAGTGATGACAGAATAATTTCAGTTCTAACTACCGTCTCTCTCCTGCAATGTAAAGGGTTCCGAGTCCCAACCATCCTCAATGTGAGCAGGCTGAACATCCAGGTGTCCATAGATGCACACTGTTTTCTTGCCCGGGTCTGAGCCTAGCCTGCCCAGGATTATAGGAGGAAGAGGAATCTCTTCACCACCTGGCAACTATAACAATTACAAACAGGAAACAATGAGTGTCAAAACTGGACTGTCACAGTTACATTTTTAATTTAGTCTATGATTTATGCATAGTTTTCAGGAACTGTAACTATACCACCACAAACATTTAAAAGGTGCCATTTATATTACAGATTTAAAAAAAAGTGTCAAAGTTCATGAATGTTACAATGATCTCCCCAAGGTTGAATAAGCCAGAAACCTCACCTTCTGTTTTCCTATGTCTACCAACTCAAATGTGCCTCCCAGCTTTTCAATGTCTTTGGCTGCCATCTCCATCATTTTCTTGATCTCTCCACGTTTCTCAGGCCAAGCTGAAACACTCTGCACGGACACCCACTCTGCCAGTCGCTGTATTTAACACAAAACCACCTGCATTTACATTTACAGCATTTAGCAAACACGCTTACAGAACGCTAGTGCTAGTAGTAGAAGTAAAGCCGTACTCGAAGCACAAAGAGCTCTGGTTGGGCATCAAATGATAACCATTGACCACATTTACTCAAAGAGGTAGGTTCATACATGGAAACAAATATGCTTTAAAATACTTCGTGAATTATAAAAATTAAAAAGTCATGGTTTTTCCATCTTTCTGCTTTTCCCTGCCACAAAAAGTAAAGATTATTGAATCATAGGCTTTTTAAAAATAGCAGAGGAGAGATATTTAATTAATTACAGAGAGAGAATCAACTGTAATATTTACCTGAACATATTCGTCCTGGTGTTCATCCACATATTTAAAGAGGGCTGGAAGGAAAGACATGGTGGTGCTGTAATGCTTCACTCCTGATGCCTGACTACGGAACTATATTAGTCTTCCTCCTTTATTAAAGCACAAAGACTTTGTATTACAGTGACGGACTTTATAACTGCTGACAACTTCACTTCATTATCAGCAATGCTGGGTTAAAATATAACTCGCTATAATTTAGTAATCAGCCAAAGAGATGACGCAAAATACCACAGATATCTCAATCTGACAACAGCAACCCACTGTGTACTGTTACATTTCTAAATAAAAATAATACTGGCGCGTGTCGTGTGTGTTTCCAAACTGACTGTTTACACACAGATATCGCAAATAGGTAAATATTCTTTACATTAGAAACAATTACATTAAATTATTGAACGTATAAATAGATATATTACCTGTACTAATGACTCTGTTATCACACTTTCGCTCCGTATAATATTACTTTGCATTTCCGCATTATCCACGGTGCAAAACAGCCATTCATACCTCGTGATTTGTGTGAAGCTGGAAATTGACACATTTCTGAACCAATAAGATTACTCCTGCAGAAAGATACGCCCACTAGGTATCACATGAGCAAACTCACGATACGCCAGTAAATAAGGCTGGTCAGATTTTTTACGCTGAAATATGGGACATATGGGACATGATGACGTTCTGAATGCATTTTGCAAATAGTAACGGCATACACTTACTTACAGCTTGTTGGAGGTGCTTAGCTGTACTTCAGGTATAGCAGAACTATGATTATATATATAGCCGGCTCGTATGTGTGCATCTCAAATTGACCTGGCCACGCCCCTTGAACTTTAATACCCTCTGCGTTGTGAATGAAGGAATGGAAAGACGGACACACTCTTTATTACATTAAGTGTTTATTCTCTTTTTCCTCATACACACATAAACAGCAATCTTCAGCGACATTTAGCGCGAACTGGGAGTAGAGAATCCCGCGCGGATACTGAGAACTCGCGCGATTTCAAAATAAAAGTCTGCCCCACAGTTCAGCTTACACTTAGTATAAGGAAATCACCAATATAAAATAAATAAGACTAGGGAAAACTGACAAAAATAACAAAGATGATAAGAGAGTGATTTTACTTAAAATAGAAATAATAAAACAATTATCTTTATTTTTATCCACTACACATAAATACATGCATATATACTTTGTTCTATTCCTGTTAACAAAACATGGGTTCGAGGTGTTTGAGTCTTGATGTCTGAAGACTTGATAAGTTCTGATGTAAACTAAACTAAAAGAAGTAAAATGACTTAAGACCGTAAGTGCCAGTAAAAGGGTCAAAGGTCTGACTCTTATGTTACATTTTGATGAAGACAAACTGTCTGAATGAGTTTATCTTGGCTTTATGAGCTGTAGCATCTAGAGAATGTTGATAGGATTAATATGGACAAATTGGTTGTGGAAAAAGTCAAATTTCTTGCGTAGAAGTTGTGAATTGTTCAGCACAAACACAAGACTGAGAGAATTAAAATAATTCTCAAGGCAATAGAGATAACCCCTATTGTGTAAGTATAACAGTTGGTATAACAAAACTAAATAAGAATTTGGTGGCTCAATTACAAAATTCATAAATAAATAGTATCTCATAATGGTGGCCTTCTTTCTTTTGCAGTGGAATGCAAAAAGGTTTGATAGCTAATGGATTAGATTTTAAACAGTATATAGAAAACAGAGAAAAAAAACCCAACTATCATATGTATTCAAGAAACGTGGCAGTTCCATGGTGGACACGAGAATGCAGTGCAGCTGTTTAGGATTGGCACAGGTCTTTTAAGAAATTGAAAGGTCAGCACACATTCTATAAGTTTATTGAGTTTCAAAGGGCAAGGACAGTAGCATGATATGTCAAATTTTATTAATCGACAGTTAGTGAAGTGTGGAGTATGATAAAGAGAATGGGGGAAAACAAATAATTATGGCAGGATCCCTGTTCTGAAGAGAGGTGTTGATGTGGCAGTGGCGGATCAAGGTAAAACTGAGATGTTAGCACAGGTTTTATAAAGATTCACAGAAATAAGATATAGTGGATGCAGTTCTGTGCCTGGTAACAGACATAAAAAAGGCCCAGGTAAACACAGAACTTGAAAAGGCATGGCATATAATATGATTTGGAAAGTATGACTCCTGATAAAGCTAAATAATATGTTTAATGGGGGTAGAATGTTTAACTGAATTAGGGATTTACTTTATAGGAGAACAATCCAAGGCTGAGTGGAAGCATCATACTCAGGGCTTTATACTGTTGACACTGGTACTCACTGGTTTAATGTAATGATAAACATTTTTAAACAATTGAGAAATCATTATCTGCAAATGATGGGGCATTATGGAAGAGTGGACTGACGTGGGGCAGGTTGGGAAGAAAATGCAATTGGCAGATACTGTGGTGGAAAAATTGAATGGCTATTGTATGGGGTTTCAGGTTTAAAGGTGAATAAGACTCAGACTCAGAGGAAAGTCCCACTAGTTAAGTTTATTTTATTTATTTAAACTTTGTTTTACCAGGAAATATCCCATTGAAGTTAAGAACCTCTTTTCCACAGAGGTTTGCTGCCAAAAAGGCAGCAAAGACATTACAATGTTACATATTCACACATATATAACACAAAAATGTACAATTGATTCAAAATAAAAACAAGTGAGAGATTAGATAAGTTATTTCCATCATTTTGTACAAATTCCATGTATACTGTGCAGAATAGACAAAAAAGAAGGGAATAAGATTTTGCAGTACTCAGAGTAATTAAGGTGCAGATGTAAGAAGGCAGAAGTCCCAGTACTGCCTTATAAATAAACGTGTACCAATGACAAGCCCTCCGATTTGCCAAAGCAGACCAACCAGTTTGAAAATATAATTAACACTGATAAGTGAATATCTTACAGTTAGTAACTAGAAAGTGCAGTTCCTGCAGAAACTGCGATGTGTGTTGTCCTGGTTGATCCCTGGGTATAAATGCAGCCTATAAGACCACAGTAATTTTAAATACAGTTGGAATTATGTCAATATCTCAAATGATGTGCCATTTCACGCTGGGTTTGTGTATGATAGACATGTCTCTGTGTTGCATGCTTCATATCTCAAAAACAACAGTAGGTATAAAAATTAAATAATGTAGATTTACACTAGACAAGTATCTCTACTGATTTATGATAAATAGTTGTCTCTAAATGAACGTGTAAAATGTTTTAAACACTTTAACACTGGAGAAAATATGCAGAATAATGCCAGTAGTGCAGACTCATCATTTGTGTATTTTACTCTGAAAATATGTAATCTATCACTTAACTTTTGTGCGAGAGAGGAGACCTAGCCCTTCATTATGATGTAAAGTATATGTGAATTGACAAGAAATGGCAGAGATATGACAGTTTAGAAAAAAAGGTCAAATCAAAGATGTTAGTATTTACATATTTATACAGCTTACAGGGGAGACCCGTATTCTACGATTTAAAGTTTAAATGGCTTTTCTACGTGAAACAATAAGAAAGTTATGACACAGAGTTCTGAAAAGTTTTGATTAATAAAACATGTCTCCTCTGTAGAGTATAGCTAGAACGCTTTGATCTTGTATATCACAGGGTGTGAATTTTGAAGAGTGCTACAGAGTACAATCAGTCTGTAATTTGAGTCAGACTGGCACCAGGCCCGCTCATGTCAAATTTTGTTTTTCTAGCTTAAAAATCAAGTTATGTTGAGTTATGGCAGATAAACTGAAGCAAGATAAACAGCATCAAGTTACAAATGTGGGGACAAAACTTGACACAGGTTTCAGAAGTCAAATATCTAGGTATGGGGAGGGACAGTAGGCACATATTAATAAACTGGTATCTAAATGCATAAAATGGGAAGAATGTGTTGAGGTGTCTTGCTGGATTAGACTAGGGTGCGACTTGGCAGGCCCTTGAACAGATGTATTTATCATTAATAAGTACAGCAGTGGATTACGGGAATATACTGTTGGTGTGAAAGCAGAAGATGCAGAGGACAGAGTGAGGTGTAAAAGGTTGACACGCTGTGGCGACCCCTGATAAAAGGGAGAGGCTGAAAAAAGAAGAAGAAGAAGAAGAAGACTGTATTGATTGGCCTTAGAAACATTGTTAAAAAAGGTACAGATGCAGGTATTGTGGGTATACTGCGGGGAATTTGGAACATCTCTGAACCCAGCAATCCTAGTAGAAATGGGGGAATCTCTATTGGTAGTTAGAAGGTGTCAGTTATCCATATCATACTGGGTGGGGGTTTAAGGGGCATAGTGAAGTGCATCCTACTAAAGGTATATTACAGGTTTGTTGGATTCACTGAGAATCAATAACAGTTCCCTCTTGACTATTTCTGATACCAAGAGTGGATTTAAACCTGCACAGTGAGTTTAGGAAAATAAAGAAGGTTTGTGAAGAAAGACCAGGTAGCCTTGCATTATTTAGAACATAACTATAAATACAACCTACACTGGATATAAAAAGTCTACACACCCCTGTTCAAATGCCACTAAGTAAATAACAAGACAAATATTTTCACAACTTTGTCCACCTTTACTGTGACCTATAACCTATGACCTATAACCTGTAAATTGCAATTGAAAAACAAACTGAAAGCTTTAAAGCGGAAAAATATTTAATAAAAAACGTACAATACCTGGTTGCATAAATATGTGCACCCTCAAACTAATACTTTGTTGCAGCACCTTTGGCTTTTATTACAGCAGTCAGTCTGTTTGGGTAGGAGCCTATCAGCGTGGCACATCTTGATGTGGCAATATTTGCCCACTC
>JAOUQT010000026.1:2491037-2503558 GCA_025769995.1 Xyliphius kryptos | reverse complement strand
TTGCTCAAGGGCACTTCAGCCATGACTTGTCGCTACCTGGAATCGAACCAGGGACCTTCCGGTCGCAAGGCCGGTTACTTAACCGCAAGCCTACGACTGCCTTGTCTTGACCACACCTAAATTCCTAAATGCATTGAGTGGCAGCCATGCCATTAGATATTTGTGCTAACAAGCAATTGTACAGATGTACCAAATAAAGTGGTAGAAGTGTGTATATTAAAATTCATGCAAGTGATTTATTCCTTTGCAATTCACCACTGTAGGGGGGAAGCCTCAGCACTAGTGAACTGAAATTTTAGCCTGGTTTCTGGCAAGTTGTTAAGACTTGGACTAAAAATACATTTTTCAATCAGATAATTTTTTCATCAGTTAATTCTAGCTTTTATACATGAACCATACTCTACATCCGTTATCAAAAAGCAACAGGTTATCCACGTAAATAAGCCTTAGAATATACAGAAACTTGGTAAATGATTGTAGTGGGCAGGGTCCAGATCCCTCTCTAATCGTTTCCAAACATGTTCAAGATGACAGAGTTTCCTCCAAACACATGCCAATATTTATAGTGATGACTAAAAGAACCATAACTTGCCAGAATTGCAGGTGGAATGTTCCCTGGTATAGAAATAACTCAGAATTAAATCTACTGTAAAAACATTTTCCTTGTACATTATAAAAATGATCTAAAAAAAAAAAAAAAAAGGAATCTCCATATCTAACCTGAACCCATTTAATTTCTTATCATTTATTTTCTAACCTGGAACCCATCAGCATTCTCTTTAGCAGAGATACATCATCAGTGATTACTCAGTGAAAAGTTAAGATGGGAAAGAAGATTCCTTTTACTCTTAGATTTAAATGAATCACCAAGGGAAAGTGAGAAAGTGAAAAAAAATATTTCAATCCTATTTTTTAATGATCTCTCTCTTTCTCAGCACAATACTCACCAAGAGTGAGAGCCTGAAACAGGCGCTGGATGGTGCTCAGGTCTTTGACAATGCCCGACTCCTGCACACGGCGCACAAAGTCATCCAGAAACATGTGTGTGCGCGGGAGCTCAAACTTCTTCACTGAGCCACCATCAGTGTTGCTGTCTTGACTGTTGCTTTTCTTCACACGGCTGATCAGGCGCTTTAGCTCTGCCCGCCCCTCAGCCACACTGAGTTCTTCTGGTCTTAGTGAGTCCGCCAGAGTAGTCACCAACTCCAGAGGAAAGATGTCCATATCTGTCTTGGTGAGGCAGTGAAAGTCCATCAGAGCATCCAACCGTTTTCCTGCCACGGAATTGATCAGTCCTCGTATGTAGTAGTAGCGTGCCAGGAAGGATGAATCCTCAGGGGCTGCAGAGTTAATGGCCCTGCTCAGTTGACTGATAAGTTCAGAGTAATAATTATGAACGTAGTGATAGGCCAGAGGAGGAGGGAATTCTGGGAGTCTAAAAATTTTGACTGGCTTTGGGGGAATCTTGAAAGCTGTGAATATTAAAATAACATGGGTAAAAAAATGAATATTAAAAAATGATTAATTGATTATTAATTGAAAAATAAGTAAAAAATGTACACATTACAATCACAGTTCAAAAGTTAGCTTATACTATATCCATACAGAAAAATATAATGTATACCATTTATTAAGCATAAGTAATAAAAATAAATGGTGGGAAAAAACTGAACTGTGATTATAAACACCAGTTTCAGTATGTTTGTTTTCTGCAATATGTAATTGACGAGTGACACATAACATATTGTACTCGTGAATAAAGAACTATAATTCAGAAAGGACTTTAACCTGGCTTATATGTGGATCCCTTGTCAGATTTCTGGAAAGAGAGCTGACGAACCGGCACTATTAGAGATGTGTCATCTACCAGGTTGGGCAAACTCATTCCCAGCCTTTTACGCAACTGGTAATCTGGATGTTTGCGTGTCAGCTCCTTCATATTCGGCCTCCGTGGAGACACTGTCTTGCTCCTGAGCCTGAGGAAAAGAGACCTATTATATTATGTTTACAGTATAGTGAACCAAAATGCTTTCAGAAGCAGCTGGCTTCTTTAAGTTGTATTGTCAAAATGCCAGGTTGCCGTGCCTTTATGACTATTATTCTACAGACAAATAATAAAATGCAATTGTTTATGCAAAAATATGTCTATATTTGCAATGCATGTGGATAAAATGTTAAGAAGAATGGTAATAAATATTAGTCTAGTAATATAATTGCATGCAATGTACACTTAGGGGCAGGTGTAGGCTTGTGGTTAAGGAACCAGCCTTGCGACCCTGGTTCGATTCCAGGTTTCGACAAGTCATGGCTGAAGTGCACTTGGGCAAGCACCTAACCCCCAGTTGCTCCCCGGGCGTTGTTCTGGCCACTAACTGCTTCACCTGTGTGTTTGTGTGTGTTTCACTGCAGAGGACCAATTCTGCTGTGTGCAAGCATAGTGGCAAAATGTATCACTTACTGGCCACTTGTTTAATTGCTTGTGTTAAGTCGCAACTCAATGCATTTAGTTATGTAGAAGTGGTCAAAATAACTTGCTAAAGTGCAGATTGAGGAAATGGGGTAAAGGACAATTTAATGACCTTGAACATGGTGTGGTTGTTAGATGGGCTAGTCTGACTATTAAGTGCTGATGATAAAATGATTTTACTAGCAATAAATAAAGCAGACAGTGAGTGCATGCTCAAAATAAGCAACATCAATAAAAAGCTATTAATTTGTTAATTAATACATATTAATGTTTTAAGTAAACAGTTTACCTGTATGCTTCAGACTGTATATTTAACTTCATTTGTGCAAAAGCATCCATCTTCCTATTTAAACAATCCTTTAGGAAAGAATGAAATATGTGTGTATCCAGGACCTGCACACACAAAGAAAAACATGCTAATGCTTATGCATATTTATACATACAATTACAATAAAGTGCATACGGGCATGGAAAACTGTTCAAGATTATGGCAGGTGTAAATGCCCAATGGCTCTACCTTCTTGTAAAACGGCTGGTCTGCTGGTACCTGGGCCCTGAAAAACTCCTCACTGTTGAATACCCGATGCTCAAAGTTCAAGTGGTCATGGACCTCCCTAACAAAAAAAAAACGACACTTCAAAATGTTTAGGATAGCAAAAATGTCTTACTATCACCATAATGAGGAAAGAAATGTGCACAGTGACTGCTAACACAGCTAGCCAAATAATCATGAACATCAGATTTATTTCATAATAGCACATTATCGTTATTAAATCTTAATCTTACATATTACCAGAACCTGACCTGAAGATGTTGACAATGAGCTCGAGGCTGATGTTTAGGATTTCCGAATTGAGTTTGCACTGCCACTGGTGCCTGCGAGTTCGCATGTCAGTTATATCCATGCTGCTGCCATGCCGGCACAACTCCAAGTCATAGTGAACCTGTAGCCCCTCTACACTGAGAAATGGACACACACAAACCTTTTTTCTATTAAGGTATATACATTATTATAGAATTAGTTCTACTTTATGATATTTATATACTTTGGTGCAACCAAAATACTGTTATTGCAATCAAGGTATACGAGACCAAATATTACAGGGTTCCGTTTTTTTTTTGCTAAACAAACCCAAAAAAGAGGAGTGTGAACAAAAGCTATTGCTCTTCTTACCTTTCAATAAAATGCTCCGTAGCAGCTGTGGGCACATCAGGCAACTCAGCAGCACAGGATGAGTTCACTGTTCCATCATCTATATTTACCAGGATCAGGTCATCTGTCTCCTGAAAGGGGAAAAAGAGCAACTTCATCCTAACAAATTCAAGTCTGTGTCAGTAATAATCATGTAAAGAACACTTTTGCGCAGAAAGTATAGTACTTTAGATTTTTTTGTACAAGATGGATTTTTTTTCTTAACCCTTAACCCATGCAAAGCAATGATGGCATATGACATTATCATTATAAATAATTGACCAATTGTAATGGTTGTGATATAAATATCAAAAAAACCCGTGCAATGTCCTTTGGGCAAGAGAAGAATTATAATAACATTGAAGTGGTAACACCAACTTATTCATTAAGGTGGACATGTACCAACTTATTGAGGATTATTTTCCTATAGGAGCACACATCCCGAATCGTTGTCAGCATCAAAGTCTAAACTAATATTCACTAGTGGACGCAAGTTTAATAAAAAGACATCTTACTGCAGCCACATCTGTAAGGTGCTGGACATGGCAGCCCATGATGTAAGCAGTGGGAGCCATAAGAAAGTCCAGCATCTGTTGGGAAAGAACTGGAACAAATGGGTGTTGCCAGTGCAGAGGGTGTATGAAAAGCATAAAGCACTCGGCCACTAGCGTAAGCCTGGCCCAGTCAGAGGAGAGGAACACAACCCGCTGCTCCGTCAAGATACTACAGATCACCTGCAAACAGAAGATGAGTTCTTTAAATGTAGATTCTGTTTTTTTTCACATTTATTTATTTATTTATTGATGCATTGCTTAGATCTTAACTTGACAGCAATATACGCATATAGAATAACATTTCATTTTTAGTACTTTCAATAATAACCTGTAATATCTGTTCAGGAGAAAAGCATAGAAAGGGTAGATGAAGGTCCAGGTCCACAACCGGACGGTGCATGTCTTCTCTAGGTGGAAGAATGATCTGAAGGGGTTTTAGGTTAAACGCCTAAAAACAAACAAAAAATATATATATAGTAATAATATATAGAGAAAGCACACTTAGGTACACTTATTTATTATTGTTAACACAAATATTTAAACATACAATCACATGGCTGCAACTCAGTGCATTTAGGCATTTAGATGTGGTCAAGACAACTTGCTAAATTTCAAACAGAGCATCAGAATGCGGAAAAAACTGAGATTTTAGTGACTTTAAACATGGCATGCTTGTTGGTGCCAGACAAGCTGATCCAAGTATTGAAGAGACTGCTGATCTACATACAACCATCTGGATTTTCACATACAACCATCTCTAGGATTTATACAGAATAATCCAAAAATAGAAAATATCAAGTGAAAGTTGAGTAGATGCCTTGTTGATGTGAGGGGGCAAAAGAGAATGGGAAGTCTGGCTTGAGATGATGGAAAGGCAACAGTAACTCAACCACTTGTTACAAAACGCAAACATCTGGTCACTAGTGACAAGAAAGCTTCATTTCCCCAATCGACCCAGCACTCCTTTTGTACCAAATTCAGCTTAACAAACCCCACATTGTACTAGAAGTCACCGAGTATAGCAGATCATATATACAAAATTAATATCTGTCTATAAATACAAATAAACCATGGTTTGTAAATTGTGAATATCACAAGAGCCTTTCTATTTACCTTTGTATTTTTATTATACTTTCTCCAAATTTCACTAAAATGTCCAACACTGAAAATAGACTATTTTGGTGCCTCTGGTGTTTTAGGTAAGCTCACCACTTGCAGCTGTCCAGGTGGTGGGATAGGTACAAGTGCCAATTTGGCTGAGAATTCCTTCACTTGCTCTTCGAATTCAGCCATTCGACAATTTTTCAGCTGCAACAAGAACCTAAAATAGTTTACAAAACAAAAAACAATATAACCAAGTACTCTAAATAAATTCTAGCAGTTTAATGCATTATTAATACTCACGAGGACAGGCAGTCTCTGAGAGCGTTATAGTAAGGGTATTTGGAAATGAGACAGATTCCATAGGCTGTGTACAACTTTGGTGGTTTGGACAAATAGTGGCCATTTCTGTAGGTTATACTGTCCATCAATACCTAAAATACAAATGCCATTGCGTTTAATAATAATACCAGTTTTATTCAAATTAATGTATTAATGTCATTTCATTCTCTTGAACTGTATGCATGCACTAGTGTTAAACTAGTTCACATCTGTGTACACAGTGGTAAATATTTTACCCACGTTGTCAGAGTAAAGCTTACCTGTATGGGTTTATAATACTGAACCACCACTCCATGTGTCTGGTTCCCAAAGACATCCGTGAAAACCAGAAAGTGATAAGAGTCCTCTTGTTTCTCACTGACAACTCTCAACCCCCCTTACCATTGATAAAGAAAAAAAGATTACTTAGCAGCACTAAAAATCTTCATCTGAAATATTTAAGGAGTTTCAAAAAGTTTCACCTGGAAAACAGAGCTGGGGCAGGGCAATAAGGTCAATGTCTTTAGGCACGCTCTGATCTTCAGTCGTGGTTTTGGTTCCATTGCTGGAGGACACAGCAGGCCTTTCTTTTTTCTTTTTTAAAAATGAACGCCTTCTCTGGACTCGACTGAAGGCTGGGCCATGGCCGTCGCTTGTGTTCTCCTTAGACACAAATGGTGGGGCGTGGACCTGCAGAACCTCTGCTTCCAAAACCAGTGGCTCTTTCTCTTTACTATCCCACTGCGGTGACTAAGAAAATAAAAGTTAATAATTATTTGTGAGTTTTAATTCTTTACACAACTATGCATTGGTTAAAATGTAAGGTTAGTGCAAACATTTGCATTCATATTTCTGAGTGAAACATAAATCAACCACATGCCATTATTTCAGACTAAATTTAATTAAATCAATTAATTATATTTACATTTAATCAATTTTACAATTATCTGTCAAGATAATAAAACAAACAGCAAGCAAAGTGTTTAGACAAGTATGGATTATTATAAATTGCTTAGGAATATAATTACTTGTTATGTATGATAATGTAGTATTATATTTCTTAAACCTGGTTTACATTTAATAAAGGACATGCAATATATTGTAATCAACCATACAGACTGTACAGTGTACTATTACCATGCACTGCTCCTTCAGATGTTCACTGGATGCTCCTATTACCACACAAGCTTCCAGCAAACCTAAAGGGATGTTATTCGCCATCTGAAGGAAGACATCCACTGGATAACGTGTTCCACACACTCACAATTATCACACTTGTCGGTACATCATAAAATGTGCTGAAACAGACATTTCTGGTCGTGTTCATGCAGCAAGACCTGAAAGAGGAATTAGGATGAATATTGCCAACACTATTTATGCATATGAACTATGGAACATTCACATTATGGACAGCAGAATTCATCAGTTATATAAAATGGTAAATATGTCCTATAATAAACAACCTTTAAAAGAGGTGCATGAAAGTTTATGAACCCTTTAGAATTTTCTATATTCCGGCATATGATCTAAGAGTAGATAAAGAGAACCCAGTTTGACAAATGAGACAAAAAACATTATATTTAGTAACCTTTTAATTAGGAATAGTATTTAATTTCCTTAAGCCTTTTCTGGCAATGAGTTAAGAAAGTTACTACACACATCTAATTTCCAATCCACACAATTCCAATTGAATGGTTGAGTGGTTGTGGGAGGGCTCATATGTAAATGGCATATTAGACCATTCTAAGAAACTGCCGCAAGGCTTTAAAGGATTAATAGAAGGTCATATCAAAATGAAGCTTTGAAAATTTAGAAAATATAGAAAGCGTGTAATATCCATCCTAACAAGTTATAACTATAGCACAGTTCAGACAATATGAATTATAAATGATTGGTCATAAAGATTAAATGCAAGAGAAGTGTCCAAGAGGCCAGCTATGGCATATAAGAGCCAGTGCATACCTCAAAAATGTCATCAGCGTTTCACAGGTGAAGCTTCTTTGGGATCAGAACAAATTCACTTCTGACAAAATCTCACATAATGACACACCTGGAGTGAGCGGTAAGAGATTTTGAAAAAAGATTTTCAGCAATTTGATCTAAAAATGTTATCATTTAGTCTGACAAAAACACAGAAACACAGCCCAGGAGATATAGACAATTGTTAATATCAAAGATGTGTGGATGTAACATCATGTGCTGGGGCAATTTCCAGCAGGACAAACTGGATATCTTGTTGTCATAAAGGGCAATAGGGATAGGGCCAAATACAGGGCAATTTCTTTCTAAGAACCTGTTTGTCTTCCCGAACCTTGTGCCTTGGATGATCATTCCCAACCAAACAATGAGTCAATATACAGGGTTAAAACTACCTTATTTTATTGTAGTATACTCACATTAATATATGGATTTATACCAATCACAATATTATATTCACACAAGATGTTCATTTATTCATATTTCCATATTACACAAGTCGGGGGAATTTGGTATTTCCAGTTCACCTGGGAGAAAACCCGAGTACCCAAAGGTAACCCACATGAAAATGTGGAGAACATGTAAACTCCACACAGATATGCCTCAGGCCGAACCTATCCGGGACTGAACCTAGAACGTCTGACTAATGTACAAACATCATTTACATAAAACATTGTTACACTTTCCAAAAATGCAACACAACTAAAAACTCGAAGGAAGGAATTTACAATATTTTCATTGATGAGCACCATTTCTGTACGGACCACTATATTAGGTACATCTGTTCAATTGCTCATTAACACAAATATCTTATGAGAGAATCACATGTCACAACTTAATGCATTTAGGCATGTAGAGGTGGTCAAGGCAACTTGCTGAAGTACAAACCGACCCTCAGAATAGAGAAACTGCTGATCTACTGGAATTTTAACATTAAGGTTTGCAGAGAATGGCCAGAAAACGATAAAATACCCAGTGAGCCTTGTTGATGTGAGAAGAATGTGCAGATTGGTTCAAGATCATAGAAAGGCGACATTAACTCAAATAACCGTTACACCCAATGAATGCAGAATAACATCTCTGTTGGAAGTATGCCATGACGAATTAAGGCAGTTCTGAAGGCAAAAGAGGTCCAACATTTTAGTAACAAGGTGTACCTAATACAGTGGCCGGTGAGTGCTTGTGTGTGCGTGTATAGATTGTTGACCTCTTGTAAGCAAATCTGAGCTATTTAGGCACTTGTTGGGTCGTCATATAAATACATTTCCAGGATTAAGAAGTGAATGCTAGTCATTTGACAGGTCTATAACTAACTATGCGGATCAACAGCTAGTTTTCTTGCAGCATAAATGTGCCAAAATAAACATCATCACATACACGTTTTTAGATGCAACGCCCAATATGACATCTGGTTTCCATCAACATGAACGAGGGAGGGAGAGCGAGCGAGACTCCTTGAATATTTGAATGTAGATTGGGACGCGGTCATCGTTAGAGTCGGACAGGGCACGTCTATAAGGTAACGCGTGCAGGGACAGAACGCACATTCATAACCCTGAACTTTTTTTTTTTTTATCGTCTCAAATATAAACAAGTCGGCGTAAGACGCGAGTAGCATTCGAGTTTCTCCAACTATCCTCAATAGATAAAGTGACAACGAACATATTAACAGTTTAAAGAGAGTTTACAATTAAAATAATACCGACATTAAAATAGTTCAAAGGCGTCGTTTATATCTTCATAAATAAAGGCATAAACAAACCACAAACCCGCTCGTGTGTTAAAGTAGAGCTGAATAACTTCCACAGCGCGTCAACGTTTACAAAGTTACAAATAAAAATAGAAATAGCGAATATAACTAAATGTCATTTCCTGCAACTTACGTTCACTTTACTTTTCCTCCTTTCCATCACAAATACCGCCCGGAAACCACCAATAACAACTTAATCTCTAATATAACCAACAAGCATTAACAAACCTGCATGAAACCACTGCGTTTCCATCCGCCGCCTTCAGCAAAATGAAATGTTACACACATCAGGAAAGAAGCGCTTCAGGTGACAGTCGAACCTGTTTCAGGTAAATGTGGCAACCACGCGTCACGCGCCGCCAATATCCTCGTCTCACATACAGCCGATTAATTCAAAAGACTTGTGTCCTGAGAGTCACTTCCTGTGAGAACGCGCCCAGCTTTACCATACTGAGGCTGCGTCCTAAACAGCACTTGCTTCCAAACATCGCTACACTATTTAGAAGTACACTACTATGTCTAATGGGACAAAGCCCAGGAGGTCCCGAACAGCCCAGTCTGCTTTTTTCCCCTTAAAAACGCCAACTTTCATGCTTGAAAATAAAAATACAAATGAATGCTAGTAATGCAGAATGAATATTAAAATAATTGTATAATACCGTGGTTATTATGGGTTACGTTTGAAATAAAAATTGCATTACGTCAAATAGATAATAATGCATTTGCGCAGCCTTGTGGTGGTACATGTGCACTACATTTTAGTTTTAACATTTTATCTGATACAATAGCTCATAAATGATTCAATCCCAGTGTCGATTCTAGAGTCATTTATGACCCTAGACAAAAACGCTGTGGATCACTGGGGCATCGTACACCCACAAATGAACATTTCACATTATTATTATTTCCAAAGTCAAAGTGACTTCAATTGTCATTCAGACTATACAAGTGTTCAGCTGAACATTTCTCAAACTCTCATGTGCAAAAAAAAACAAGTGTACATGTACATGACATGTATGAAAGCAAACCAGCCCTTAGAGAGCAATGTATGTCCAGTGCCAGTCCCACGCCCAGATAAATGGTGTGGGTTACCTCAAAAAAGGAATCCGGAGTAAAACATTTGCTAAATCAATCATGCAAGGTCTTAAAATTTCTCCCATGCTGGATCAGTTGCTGCCCAGGTTAACAACGACTGCTACCAGTACTGGTGGCAAACAAGGTGGCGAAGAAAGGTAAAGAAATGGCTGTAAACATTTTGTGTGTGCAGAAGACAATATATAATGGTAGTAAGGCTTAAAGCATTGGTGCAGGGTTCAAACTGCTCGATCATTGTGTGGAAAGGATGCAAAATGAGGGTCATGGTGGGCCTGAAGGGGCCATGGATTTAGAGGTGAGTGTGGTGATTGGTGCAGATTCCAATGGCCATATTTGTACAGGAAACATGAGCAGGTGGTGTGCAACCTAGAAAAACAGATGGTGATCTAGAATTGTTGATATGCATAAATCTTGGTGATGGTTTAGTACTGTGGCTACTCCTCCTCAGAGTGGGTGCTTAGCCAAGTTGACCCCAAAGGCAAAATGCAGAATGTTTAATGAAAAATAATCATAGAGTAACAGCTAAAGGCTTGAGAGAATCATTAGAACTGATTAACATCCATAGTGTTTATCCATAGTCTATCATAAACAAATCACTAAACAGACATGGTGTCCAAGGAGGAACCCGCTGCTTTCCAAAAAAAATATCACTGAACGCCTGAAGTTTGCCAAAGAGTTTTTTGACACTCCACAACGCTTCTAGGGAAATGTTTTGTGGACTGATGAAACCCCGGTTGAATAGTATGTAAAGAACACACAGCACTACGGGTGGCATAAACAATGTGTAGGTCTGATGTGGAACTTTTTCCACCAGCACTGTGAATATTTAATGTATGTGTCCATTAAAGATATGAAATATTTTCATTGTTTGAGTGGTATTGAGTTAAGCACATTGTGTTTGTCTTTACCTGGGACTTATATGTAGATCAGATCACATATTAATGTTACCAACTGATGCAGAAACCAGGTAATTCGAAGGGTTCACATTTTTTCTTTTAAGAACAAAGGTTATAAAAATGAGTAGCTAAGACAATTGCATCATACAGTATATCATAGTATAGTATAGAATATTATAATATAAAATAGAATAGCATAGTTTAGTATAGTATAGAATACAATAGTATAGTATAGTATTCACATTATGCCTAAAACCACCCTTCCTCATGATAAAATCGCAGTAGCACACACCCTTTTGCGGCTTATTTTTTTAGAGTAGTATTGTAATATTTTCTGTGAGCAGAAGTCTACTAATGTTTGACTTTTTGGGTCACGAGGTATTGGAAATGTGGGACTTATGTGGGTCTAAAAAACAGTTAAATACTTTTCTCTATCTTTATTTCTCTTTACAAAGTAGAACAAAATAGAGTACTGTAAGTGCACTGTGTATATTTGCTCTCTACAGGAGCTCCTATTGAGGCAGTTAATCATATACACTACATTTGGAATCTATAAAAACACTACTTCTTTACTGTTATAACTGGTTCTGGATAGCAGAATTCAGAATGATGAATTGCTGTACTCTTTTCATCCTTTTCATGCCAGGTATCTTCCCCTGGGATCACTACCTTGCCGTAGTTGAGAAGCTTGAGTGCTTCTATGAGTCTGAGAGTGATTATCGTCTGCAGCTATGTTCCCAGCCGGGTCACACGATGGAAAGGTCGAAGAGGAAGTTACAGACAAAGAGCGAACACAACCCCACTCACAGCATGGTTCTAAAATCTATCATTTTCCATGATGAGGTGTATGCCAGGTTCAGCCTAGCACAACAAGAGAGGGGACTGAGTATACAAATACCTCCCATGGATTATCATGGATTTTCTCCAACACTTAAATGGAAATCCTATATTACTCCGAGGCGTGGGTCTAAACTGTAGTGATCTGGAGACATTTCTAGGGCAGGGGCAAACTTTTTAACTCGCGGGGCCACATTGCCTTTAAATATTTGGCAGGTGGGCTGGGCCAGCACCAGATTCCTTAATATCAAACATAAACACTTATTTTCCAGTGCATCAATGTCTGGTGTTAATTTTTTTGTGGCCATTCTCAGAACAATTATGAGATGTT
>JAOUQT010000026.1:2329943-2348011 GCA_025769995.1 Xyliphius kryptos | reverse complement strand
CAAACTTCCTTCCACTCTGATACCTAAACAAACAGTAAAACTTTATTAATAATGAAAACATTACACTGTATTTAACATTTCAATGTATTGTGTATTGCTGTGTGTTTACAATAATACACTAAGAAAAGAGACATCACTTATTATGACCGAATTATTTAGCATCATCATCATCATCCTGATTTATACATACACATTTCATTAAACAATGACTGCATTTTATAATTGTATTTACACACACGTAACAGATATTAATCAGGGCTTGTTGTTCTATTAGCAGACATGTTAGAAAGACTTGTGAGTCTGAACAGATGGTAGCTCTAAGACAAAGTGGTGCAAATAATAGAACTGTGACCAAAGTCCTCTACTGTTCCTGTCCTGCTTGGGTTTTGTGCTACCAGAATGTTCTAAACAGAGAAAAGTTACTCAGCTGTACACTTCACTTCCTGCATGACAACATCTCATGTGTTTCCAAATAAATCACAGCATATTCCAGCCCCAAATAAAAACTCTAGTCCAGATGCAGTTACACATCAGCAATTGGCATATGAAAGAAATATCAATTTCCGAAATGGTGTGAAATCTGACCAAATTTCACCAAAGTTTGAGAAGAGTGCTGAATGGTAACGGGCCCTATTGGCCAGAAATCAGGTAGGAAAAAAAGTAAAAGAGGAACCAAAAAATGCACAAAGTGAAGAAAGAAAAAAAGTGAAATTGCAGAAAGTTAGACAAGAAAAAAAGTGTAAAAAGTGTAGAAAAATGTGCAAAACAGAAAAAAAAACAGAATGAAAGAGAAAAGCAAGAATGAGAGAAAGAATGAATGAAAGAAAGAAGTGAGAAAAAAGAAAGAAATGGTTCAAATGCTGGGTTTTAAATTCAGAACATTTGAATCAATAATCCAGATCTATTTACAAATAAATACATGTGTTTCTTCTCATTGTGTATGTGAAGACACTTACACTTTCATATAGCGATGTAGGTCACTCGGTATGGCCTCTCTGTCGAAGAGAAAGTTCTCAGCCACAATGTTCAGGGTAAGACGGGACCTCCAATGAGACACGGGCCGGTCTACCTCTCCATCACCCGCTGAGGATCGCTGCTCCTGCTTCTGGGAAACCAGATTCCGAAACAGTTTCACTCAATTCATCTTGTGACTACAGTGTTACAGAAAGGGAATTGGGGTCTCACCCGGGGTATCTCCTGGCCGGTAATCAGGCTGACCTCGGGGGGTTTAGGCAGAATGTAAGTGGTGAGTTGTGTGACCAGATGGACTTGATGTTGGTCCTGCCATGGAGACACTCCCGTCTGATGGACAAACACCATGCCGTAGAGTGTCCCGTTGTTCCGGGTCTTTTTCGGAAGGGACACATTTATTAACCTACAGAGAAAGAAAACATTTCACACAGCTGTTACATTACATTATATGGGCGCAAATATTATGCTGGGGTGGCACTGTGGCACAGCGGGTAGCTTTGCTGCCTCATAGTGAGAAGATCTTGGGTTTAATTACTGTCTAGGTATAAATGGGCCGGTTCTGTGCAGAGTTTGTATGTTTTTCCCATGTTTGTGGGGGTTTCCTCCAGGTGTGCCAGTTTCCTTTTACAGTCCAAAAACATACAGCGGGCCAATTGATGTGTCTAAACTGCTCTTACTGTGTGAGCGAGAGAGTGGCAATGTGCGAGTAAATGTGTGTGAGCTCTACGATAAAGTTATATTCAGGGTGTCCATCATGGAAAATAATTCTTCACACAGCAGAATTGGTCCTCTGCATTTAACCCATCCGTGCAGTGAAACACACAAATACACACACACAAGTGATGTGAGCACACGTGCCCGGAGCAGTGAGCAGCCAGCACAGCGTCCGGGGAGCAACTGGGGATTAGGTGCCTTGCTCAAGGGCACTTCAGCCATGACTTGTCGGTACTTGGAATCAAACCAGGGACCTTCCGGTCGCAAAGCTGGTTCCTTAACCACAAGAATTTTCTATATATATGAATATATATGAACTTGGTGGTTTTCTGCTAATCTTGTAATTTACCAACCTTTGCCACTCACTGATATGTAATATTGGTTTATTTTATTTTTGTATTATACTATATGTTTGATTTGTTTCTCTGTATCTTCATTGATGGGCATCTAATTTTATTCTTTTTAATGACATCTATCCATAATCTTCTGCTTAATCCACATGGTGTAGTGGGCCAGCTGGTGCACACCCGGCAACTCTGGGCACAAATTTCTTAATGCCATAAACATCCCTAGACACAGCAGCCTCCAAAATAAGACATAGATGATGCCTGGTTGATCTCTAATCAAACATAAGACCAAAAGTCCAGCGCGTCTATATGCAAAAGTTTATTCTTAGTCCAAAGACATGCTAGGTTAATGTGTATAACTGCGTGACTTTGCCCTAAGATGAACTGGCATCTTGTCTAGAGTTGTTCCTGCAAAGTTGCCTGGGACCCCGTGTGGATTAAGAGAAAGACAATGAATAAATTTTAATGCTTTTTAATATCTTAATTATTTTTAAAATGCTATTAAATACCACACAGCTCCTAAACTAGCATCACTTTACATAAACTTTTCATCATTACAGCTTTAAGAGCATTAATACTTGCTTTGATTAAACATTTTACCTCTCAAATTTGGTGTGCACATCAAAATCCTCCTCCCTGTGGATGAGTGTGTGTCCCCCTTCAGCGTTGGGACGTACAGCTGTGTAGATGCTAATCTGTGTGTGTAAAATAAAAACACATGTCCAAGTCAAACACTACATGCTGTCAAATTCCTCAAAACACACAGGCTACAGCAAAGGCATGTCTGGAAGCACTGAGGAGTAAAATCCTGCATGAATCTGACCTGCAGGCGAGGTTTTCTGGCAAGATAAGGGTTGATGCAGTTTTCACTCCTGGATTTTTCGCAGGGTTTGGTGTACACTATGCCGAACATCACCCAGCACGTGTGCAGCACGTAGACGATGAAGACTCCCACTATGATGGTGGTCAGAGAGGTCTTCTGAAACATGCTGCCTCTTTTACTCGGATACCGTAATATCTGACTGGATAAACAATACTGATCTGAACTAGTACACACACGTGTTGTGAAACACCCAAGCCCTGTTACCCGACATGTCAGTGATGCTGCACGCGCAGCTTGTGACACGTAGGGTTTAAGTTCTGATCGTTCATGCAGCTCTCCGACATCACCGGCTAAAAACGGAATATAATCATAATAAATCCTTCTTACAATTCCTTACAAACCCCTTGAGTATTTTCCACCCAAAGTATCGCAAACAGTAACTGACAAAGCAAAAGAAATGAAAGATTTATAATAAACGTGAAGCGGGTTTTTTTTGCTACGGGTTTAGAAATAAGAATCGTTTTAACTTCCGTGTAGAATTTTTTTTCCGCGTTGCCAGATTTAAATCTGAAAATCCTCAAAATCTAAGACCCACGCTGTGACGTGTTTTTTTATATATATATTTTTTACGTTTTATTTTATATATAATATTTGAACTTCAGAGGGACAGCACACGTTGGAAACTTGTGAGACAAAGTTAGAGAGGACAGACTGAGAGTGCATAGAAAGGACATTGGATATATTGGTAGGATATACAGTATGTTAGAGATGGAGTTGCCAGTCAGAAGGCAGAAAGGAAGTCCAAATAGAAGATGCAGTATATAGATGTGGTCGGTGTGGACAACTTTTTTATTACTTCTATTGATCCAGGAGGGAAATTATTCCCTGCTATTAACCCATCCAGTTTATCCAGTGTGAATACCATGAACAGTGTGCTGCCCCCATTTAGGCGTGCATGGGGCAGCTTGGGGGTGGTGCCTTGCTTAACGTCACTTAAACCATGACTTGCCTAGAGTCGGGATCGAATATATGTGTATATGTATGTGTAACATATAACACATTTATTGTTTATTGTAAGTAGTTGTACTCTATAATACATACTGTAAATTTGTACATAGGAACATATAGTACATATGTACATATACATACATATATAGTGCTAATTATCACATATGCGAATGTAGTTGTAGATAAAATTATAATTAAATATACCATTATTATTATACACCAGATTTATATTTAAAATTAACTATATATCTGATATATCTGTCTGTATAGAAGCTAAATGAGAAATAATATAAGGTCTGTTCTCAGATCAACTAAAAAAAGCCAGAATATTTATTTCTTTTAAACCGTCATTTATATAGTGTTTATAGTTGTACATTTTTACTTTTAAATTGGAATTTGTGATTACTTAAAACATAAAGCTTTAAAAAGACTTAATACATTTTTAGACAAATAGAAAATTTTAAAATGTAATTCCAATATTTTATTTGGAAATGCACTGTACCTTTTTATGATGTTATATTTAAATTAACGAAAACAATAAATTTATTTTATTTGTTTAATTACATTTTTTATTATCTGGTCTGTTTAAATATATTTTTTATTTATGTATGCATATATTTATTTTAGACTAGTTCTTTTTCGTTTAATTTACGAATGCGTCGATTAACTCCACCTGGCAACAAACAATAACGTACACAGGAAAGAAGGTCTTTTTCCGTTTTACACCGGAAGCACTTCTCTATGTTTCCGTAGCCATTAACGAGCTTCTGTCGTTGTGCTACAATTTTTTACTCACTTCGGTAGAGGATTTTGTCCCAGAATCCACTGCCATCATGAAACTCGTTCGGTAAGTGGATTTTATAGATACATAACAAGTGATATTAGTGCACGAGTTACATGGAGACGTGCGGTGTAGTGACGGATGACGTTGGATTTTATATAGCTAGCGGCTAAGAAGCTAGAGGACTTGTATTGAAGGCGGGAAGAAGCGAAAGAAAGAAAGGATGAATGAATGAAAAACAAAAAGAAGTGAACTCCGTGTTTTAATTATCGCTAAAAAGAGAAATTCTTGGAGGGTTTTTAAAAACTAAAGCAATAGTCAGTATGTTAGAACTGATTTTATAGTTAACTGTGGAGACTTACTTTTAACATTTCATATCTATCTCATAATTCAGAGTATTCATATAAACTTTGATTTGTTTAGCAATAATTCATACATGAGATCAATATTGTATAAATCAACAAAGACAACAGAAAAGTGACAAAAGAACCTGGAACACACAACAGATTTAAAAATTAGCATTCATGTCGGTGTGGAGTTTCCGTGTTCAGTTTAAGTCTCCAGTTAACCTAGCATGCATGTCTTTGGACTGTGTGGGGGGGAAACCGGTGATCAGGAGGAAACCCACACATACACTGGGAAAACATGCAAATTCTGCAAAGAAATTTCCCAAGTCACCCTATCCGGGGATTGAACCTGGATCCTTCTTATTGTCGGGCGACAGCATTACCGCTGCGCCGGATGAATTGGAGATGTCTGTTCCTAAACGTGAAGTTCATACGGGCAACTTTGTGGCAACTCTGGGTGGCATGGAAAACAGCCGGAATATGAAAAAAAAAAAATAAGACCCCTTTATAGGAATGTAATTGGCCAAAAAATGGACACATTAAAGGTGAACCTTTTTAGATGAAACGCATCTCAGGGAGTGGATGCCAACTCATGTTACAACATCAACACCCATTAACAGCCATATGTAATTTGCTCAAAAAAAGTCACCAGACCCCCTACATGATGGAAAGCAATTGATATTATTGCATCAGGGATTTAAATTATTGCGATATTCAATCATATTTTTTATATAAGACTCATGTTTACATATTTTAGTGTCGCTCTGCGTTAACACCACTTCTATATGGCTGAGTAGCTAATTCAAAAGAATGGATCGGATGGAACCTCTGGTCTGTGTTTTTGTTTGTGAATGATTGTTTCTGTATGCTTTCTGCAGATTTTTGATGAAACTGAGCCATGAAACAGTTACAATAGAGCTGAAAAATGGCACCCAGGTCCATGGCACCATCACAGGTATTACATGTGCTAACTCATCAGTGTCTTAACTGTTTTAGAACTGTAGACTTAACACTTGGTTGTAAATTCTGCTGAAAGAAAAAATTCTTAATGTTGTTGCATTTCTGTTCTTGAACTTAGGTGTGGATGTGAGTATGAACACTCACCTGAAAGCTGTGAAAATGACCCTGAAAAACAGGGAGCCCACTCAGCTGGAATCTCTGAGTATCCGCGGCAACAACATCCGTTACTTCATCCTTCCCGACAGTCTTCCACTTGACACCCTGCTGGTGGACATTGAGCCCAAAATCAAGTCGAAAAAGAGGGAGGCGGGTGAGTTCAGGCTGTGTATAGTGTTTCTTTATTGGTATTTAACATATACTTATTTTAAATGGAATTGAAATAAAAAAATTTATTGTTATTATTCATATGCATCTTAGAAATGGTATTAGATCATTATCTGTTTCTAACAGTGTTGAGTAATGCATCATATACAGGTTTGCTTAACTCTGTTTTTATAAATACTGTATAGTCCTTAAAAAATATAAAGGAACACTTTTTAAAAACACATTAAATCTCAGTGGGGGGAAATCATGTGGAATATATTTCCTGCCATGGACTGTGTAATGTTTTAGGAGCAAAAGTATGCCACATTGTTTGGTGGAAATTCCAGTGGTATTAATTTCTTCAACCTTCAAGAACTGCCTGCATTCCCTCGTCAGATGAGATTGAGCAATTTTGTGCACTAGGAGAAACATGCCACCAGCAATGGGTCTGACAGTGGCTCCTAGGATACATTTTATTCTGATACCTAATGACAGTCAGGGAGGTTGTCTAGCCTGTAGTGGTTTGAGTATCCTAAGGATATGCCTCGCCACCAAACTGTTCCTGGCGTTGAATAAATAAATAAACTGATGCAACTGTGTTTAAATAATTAATGCTTCTATTTAACTAATCTATATTCTGTAGAATTAGGTTGTTACAATAGTATTTAACATGATGGTTCATTTCACATCTTCCTGATTAGTAGTTGTAAGTGCTTAGTTTATGGCCTGTACACTGACACTGAAGTTTTTCTTTTTTTTTCCCAGTGGCTGGACGTGGAAGAGGAAGAGGAAGAGGGAGTGGCAGAGGCAGAGGCCGTGGTAGAGGTGGACCAAGAAGATGAATGGTTTAAGCCTTACTCCTTTTTTTTCCCCAGTGTGTACAGGACTTTTTTCTCTTCGTTTGGAAATATTGATTGTTTCTTTTGTACATTAAACTCAGTTCAATAAACTTTCTTAAAGTGATTGCAATAGTTTCTTAATGCAATGTCCTTGTGTCTGTAAATATTTTACTTTTTGGCTTTTGTGCTATTCAAATTCAAGGTTCTGGGAATTATAATATTTAAGTATTGTTGTTTAGTATTTCCTTGAGCAGGAAAGATTTCAGGTGTTTGTTTACTGGTGTTTGACTGAAATAAGCAACAAGATTTAATAATAAAAATGGGAAGAAATGTTTGGATTTGGATAAGATGAACACGGTAAAGAATATAAATAAATAAAATTAATTTGATTGGAGCTTTTCATAGATAAAGCTCTGGTTTAAATTCTGATTGTGTGTACACAGAGAAAGCAACTCCAATAAAAAAGGGCAGATTAGTGTTCATAATTAACAGTGACCTAAACGTGTGTTGCTAGGTTTAAACAACTTTAGGACCTTAAATTCCTGTTTTAGTCTCTGTTAAAAGCTAGCAATCTGCTTGCTGAAAAATTATACAATATTAAATGCTAAATCTTTAGTTGGTTTATACACTTTTAACATTACTTATCTGACTCTTATTTGACGTTAATTCTGTTTTTATCAGAGATTTAGAATGAAACCATTATTTCACCCAGCATTCATTTTGACATAGAAGTCAGGTAATAAAAAATAAATACATTTAATGTTGACTCGTGTGACTTTTGTAAGTTACAATATGCATCCGTGTAGCATTAGTAATTTCAATATTCTCAAACTTTTTGGAAAGACATTAAGTAATGGATTAATCTCAAGATTAATATTTTTTCTTAGGGTAATAACATTTTATTGCAGCGGGTGGTGCTGTCGACTCATAACAAGAAGGACTCGGGAGAGGGACATTTTGCATGCTCTCCCCGTGCTCGCGTGGATTTTCTGTACAAACGTCGGTACAAATATCTAGTCACGTGAGAGGACTTTTATTTTGTCACTCGAAATGAAGCAGTCCTCAATCCTGTTATATTTCTGATTACAAGCAGAAATATCTAAGAGACATGACTAGCTAGGTTTTATTTCCTCATGTAACGACGCGCTACTGTTTCAGGGTCATATAATAATCACCGTCATGTCCGGAGCGGAATATTTTCTCTATTTCGCTTATGGCAGTAATTTATTAAAAGAAAGACTGCTGTTAAAAAATTCATCAGCGGAATTTTATAGCGTTGCTCGACTCCAGGTAATGTACACTGTACTATACATTAAAATAATTTCTTTGTATTAAGAGTTTATAATATTTCGTTTTTATATTTTATTAGACTGTAAATTTACCCGGATCATCCACAATATTACAAGCACTGACAGGTGAATAACATGAATGTTCTAATAAAATGTACTTCTCTATGGGGTTTACACGAGTATAGATTACACTAGTAAACAGGAATAGTTCTATCTCTGACTACAAATGTGATTTAAAATGGCAATGCGTGACCGGGTCAAAACATATTTATAACAGCAGGTTTCTCTCCTTCATTCAGTAAGTAAGTAATTTATTTTTAATACACATACTTAGGATTATATCCACTGCATTTAATTTAGAGGTTCATACTTATCATGTGGAGCCCCCTCCTCTTCCTCCGCCCACGCGATCAAGTGCATAACACGGTATGTCATACAGACTCATTTCCCCCCAATGCTTACTAGTCTTCCACTCTATAAAAGACCCCAAGAACCATTCATCTCCGCTACTTTTATTTAGTTTTTTACTGTTTACTGCGGATCTTTTTACTGTATGCTGTTTGCTTTTACACTCACTGGCCACTTTAATAGGCACAGCTTACTAGTTAAACGTTTGACCTCTTTTGGTTGAATTATTCGTGGCAGACTTTCAACAGAGATGGTATTATTCATTTTGTGGTTGTAACGAGTCGTTATTTGAGTTACTGTTTCCTTTGTATCATCTCAAACCAGTCTGCCCATTCTCTTTTGACCTCTCACATCAACAAGCATTTTCATTGACACAACTGCTTACTGGAGATTTTCTCAAAGATGCTCAAAGTCATTTAAAAATCACATTTCTTCCCCATTCTGAAGTTCGGGTTGCACTTATGCAAGTTGTCCTCAGCAACTCTGCATGTCTTAGATGTTTGTTTTAACATGCAATTGAACAGGTTTACCTAATAAAGTGGTCAGTGAGTGTATATACAAAACATGCTCTATTTTTATCTGCTGAAAAAGAGAAATAATTTGAATATTTTACTCACCTCACCCAGATACGATTAATTCCAGGCTGAATTTATTAGAACTTGTTTGATCATGTAAAGCAGGCTAGATCATCTCAAACAGCAGCACTTATGTTACTCCACGTTCTAATGATATAAGAATACAATGTTAAAGGATTAATCGTTCTCTAAAACTCAGTGGGTTACATCAAGCTGCTGTGCAAAAACCCAGAGCATTAGTACTTCCAGGTACTAATCAAATCCCACGCTGGGGCTGCGTCAAGAAGCTCAGTTGGCACCCAACTAAACTCCCTCTAAATAAATGAGTTGCATCACAAAGGGCATCCAGTGTCTTGTGTCAAATGTTATATGGACAAATGAGAGACTGTGGTATTCTGTAATCAGGAGCAGCCAAAATGTGCTTTTTAATATGTTATCATTTATGACTGCTTTGGGCCATGATGTAACAAACTATAGGCAGCAATGCACCCAATGGTGAAAGTCTTTCAAAAATTGTCTCAAATGATGGAATCATAAATTATGCTTGCTATCAGAAAAATCTTATAGGAGCATGTCTTATAGGAGAGTCAGTCACTTCTTTAGACACCATGCTATCACAGCATCTATGCCACAGATTCAACAAAACACTTGAAGCATTCCTTAGAGATTTTTGTTTATATTAATATGATTGTTATTAATATGATACTAAAGGAAGTGGATATTTCACTGTTCAAGATCTCAGAGTGAGATGATTTAGACTTTGTGGCATGGTATATGTTGTTGGAAGTATCTATAAGAAGATGGGTAGTCTGTGGTCATAAAGGGATAAACATAGCCATATATTGGCTTATTTAAAATTTCATGACAGCAACACATCTCAAAACCTAAAAAAACCCCAAAAAACTGGCAATAGGTCATTAACATTAACCTAATTCTGCGCTGACAAATATTAGAGCTATATCAGAAAGAGTTTGAGAGTGTAAAAATGCAAACATACCATCTGCTACAGTGCATAATATCATCAAAAGATTCAGAGAATCTGAAACAATCTGTGTGCGTAAGGGTCAAGGGAGGAAAAACCTTACTGGGTGCCCATGATCTTCCGGCCCTTAGACGGCACTGCATCATATTCAGGCATGCGTCTGTATTAGAAATCACAAAATGGGCTCAGGAATATTTCCAGAGAACATTATCTGTGAACACTGTGCCATCTGCTGTTGCCAGCTAAAACTCCATAGTTTAAAGAAGAAGCCGTATCTAAACAAGATTCAAAAGCACAGACGTCTTCTCTGGGCCAAGGCTCATTTAAAATGGACTGTGACAAAGTGGAAAACTGTGGTCAGACAAATCAAAATTTGAAGTTCTTTATGGAAATCAGGGATGCTGTTTAATTAGGACTAAAGAGAAAAGGGATGACCCAAGCTGTTATAAGGGCTCAGTTCAGAAACCTGCATCTCTGATATAGAGTTGCAGTAGTGTGTGGCATAAGCAGCTTACACATCTGGAAGGACACCATCAATGCTAAAAGGTATATCCAGGTTCTAGAGCAACATATACTCTTATCCAGATGACATCTCTTTCAGGAAAGATCTTGCATTTTTGGAATCGGGTTATATGACCACAACTGTATACAACGCTGTATGCTATTTCCTCAAATGTAATTTGTTAAGTCTTTGTTCTTTTAGGATTATGTCCTACGGTTTGGTGTGTGGCAACCAAACGTTACCGGCCTGTGGCACGGTGGATCGGCCACGATTGAGAAATGTCCAGGTGAAGACATCTGGGGTGTAGTGTGGAAAATGGTGATCCAGGATATTGCGTCTTTAGATAAGTATGACAGGTCTTTTAGCCTTTGTATATAAAGTCTATTATATAAAGTGTATTATTGAAATTTATTGTTCAAAACCCTTGTTCATGCTGTTTGTAAGAACAAATTTTTGTTATTTACATCAGACAGGAGAATGGATACAATCCACTGGAGGTGACAGTGGAGACACAAAGTGGGCCTCTTCTCTGTAGAACATATGAGATGAGGAATTGCATACCCTCTGCTCCATCACTGCCATACAAAAAGGTATTTTTCACTTTAAAACAATGACTTCTTTATCCATTAAGTCACGTTTGGTCACATAAGATTGGACACAAGTGATTGGCATCTGTAGAGCCTGTGGACTCTTTCCAAAACATAAGGTGATGAGTCCGGTCATCTGGAAATGGCTCAGAGGAGAGCCACTGCTCCTTTATGTCTAGCGAAGCCATTTGAGGTGTTCCAGACATGTCTTACCAAGAGACGACACCAGAGAAGTCAAAAGATAAGCTGGAAAGATTATATCTCTCAGCTATGGTATCCTCCCAGAAAATAAAGAAAGTCTGGGAAGAGGGAGGTCTAGGCCACTTTGCTTAGGCTGCAGCCAGTGACCCGGAACCAGAGAAGCAGGAGATGGATGGATGGATAGATACATAACATGAAGTAAAAGAATAAACAGTCATGCAAATGCTTTTGGTGGGTCTTGTAATGATTCAGATGGTCTTCTGCACCTTGTTATAGATGTAGCTAATGTTTTCCCCAACTGACTGGTTCTGCCTTTGTAAGATATTAGTACTTAAAAGTATTTAAATTATATTGTTTTTGGAGCAGCAGATTATTGTTGTTTCCATAGCATTTTATGCAGTATCAAATTTAGTTGTGACTCCCATTCTGTAACTGGCTGGTCACATGCAATCATTAACATTTGTCCTGATTCCTGTCTCACAAGCAATTCTTACAGACATTACAGAGTTTAAATGTTTGCAGCAATGTTCTGTCTTGTATAGCTTGCTTTTACTCTTTATTTATAAATGAATTCATTTGAAATCTTCCTTGTTTGCTGCAGTGACAAAAAATATTGTATATCTGTCGTACTCTATATTGCCAAAAGTATTCGCTCACCTACCTCGACTCACATATTTAGCTGCTCGATCATGGAAACCCGTTCCATGAAGCTCCCTGCACACTGTTCTTGAGCTAATATGAAGGCCAGATGAAGTTTGGAGGTCTGTAGTGATTGACTCTGCAGAAAGTTGGCGACCGTTTTCTCACTATGCACATCAGCATCCGCTGACCCTGCTCTGTCAGTTTACGTGGCCTACCACTTCAAGGCTGAGTTGCTGTAATTCCCAAACACTTCCATTTTCTTATAATACAGCTCACAGTTGACTGTAGAATATTTAGGAGTGAGGAGGGAATTGAACGACTGGATTTGTTGCACGGTTGGTGTCCTATCACAGTTCCATGCTGGAATTCACTGAGGTCATGAGAGTGACCCATTCTTTCACAAATGTTTGTAAAAACAGTCTGCATGCCTAGCTGCTTGATTTTATACACCTGTGGCCATGGAAGTGATTGAACACCTGATTCAGATAAGCTGAATGGGCGAGCAAATACTTTTGGCAATGTAGTGTACATATGGACAATTCCAAAGACAGTTATGCCACTGAAGTCTGTGACATATTTGACTCATTTTGACTCTGTCAGCATGTGACCCGAAGCACACACTCTCATAGTCACACTCTGGATGTCAACATATTCGCCACTGTTAAGAATGTTTCTTTGTCAGGTGATTTTTTTTTTGAATGGGGACCCCTCTACGCATCAAGCCCAGACGTGTTAGCATTAGGAAAAAGAAAAGATTTATTAATGACAGCACAGCTAATCTTTTCATGTGCAAAATGTTTGTGGCACATAATATTGAATCTGATACTGTTGATGCTTTACTAGACAGGTTTAACATGAGGTTTCACCAAGTAAAGCTTAAACCATTACAGGCAAACAGAGAGCCCCTTGGAGAACTGCTATAGCAGATGGCATTATACCAAGCTTTATATTCACAGATACCGCAGTTATAATACAATAAATTTTCAATTCTTCTTTTCTAATATCATCATCAACCATAAAACAAACAATAACAATAGTAAAATACTTTTTTGCTCTTTTCGACAAACTAACAAAGACCCCTTCTTTCATGGACCCTGTATTTATTACAACTGAAAGATGTAATACATTAGTAAACTTTTTTTACCAAAACAATTTACAGTATTAGAAAAGAAATTAATACATTATTGTCCAAGTGAGCGGCACGGTGGCACAGTGGATAGTGCTGTAGCCTCACAGCAAGAGGACCCCGGGTGGGGCAACCTGGGAATTTCTGTGTGGAGTTTGCATGTTCTCCCCGTGTTCGCTTGGGTTTTCTCCGGGTGCTCCGGTTTCCTCCCACAGGCCAAAGACACGCACGCTAGGTAAATTGGAAATGCTAAATTGTCATTCTAGGTGAATTGGAGAAGTTAAATTGTCCAGTCCTAAGCCAGAAAGGGTGAGAGTTGCGTTAGTAAGGGCATCCGGCGTAAAACATGTGCCAGATCCAAATGCAAGGAACTTGCTGTGGCAAACCCTGGTGACAGAGAAAAAAGCCGAAAGATGAAAAATGTCCAAATATGAGCTGGTGTCTCTGCAATTAGCAAACAAATACATTCTAGCTAAAGTGTGTCAGTTTCTTGTTAATGAAGAAATTTTACTTGATACAGTGAATCGTCTCAAATCCTCGACCTGTGTCTCGACACATTACCAACCACATTTTTCAAGAACATATTTTACCCTTTATCATGAGACCTACTTCAGACTGTGCTAAATGGTTCAGCTCATACCTACATGGAAGGAAATACTTTGCTGAAATAGACAATCATGTGTTTGACATTGACCTGTGGTGTCCTTTATCCCTGATAACTATGTAGCCCTTCTCTATGTGAGTGCCTTGAACACATCAATACCTGGATGGGTCACAACTTTTTACAGTTAAATAAAAATAAAAAAGACTCTGATCCCAGTTTTAACAGTCACATAAAATCAGTAACAAAATTGTCTTAAACATAAACAAGATCAGAGATTTTCATTCACTGTCAGACCTGGACAAACTCATCCACACATTTATTTTCAGTAGAATTGATTATTGTAATGGTCTTCTAACTGGACTTCCAAAAAATATTATCAAACGGCTTGTTGTTTATTTGTTTGTTTTTGTTTTGTGTTTGTTGTTTATTTGTTTGTGTTTGTTTTAAGTGTTTTATTTGTTGTATTGTCTTCCTTTTACAAATTCTTTCTCAGCCTCTTTTTATTTTTTGGTCCATTGTACAGTGACATGTTTTTTTTGGCCCATAGAAATCTAGGTGTGTGTTTGTCAGTCCCTTTTGTAATATAACCCCCGATTCTGTAGAGTAAACTTTCTCCAGCAAACTTGTGGAATGTCAGTAAATAAATCTCTTAGATTTCTAATCTCTATTCTCTTCCTAACTCCAATCCAATCACAACAACACGATCAGATTAAATCTTTTCATTTCTCTATGTCTTGAATCTTGTTCAGAATGTTCTTCCCCAAATGTATTTATGTATTTAATTTTCTTTAAAGATGTGTTTATAGTTCCAGGAAGTGTTTTTTTTGGGGACTATGACTGTCACACTTCATTCCTTTCGCTATGAAATCAGTGCAAGCAATCAGCAATTACAAGTCACATGATAGCTGAAAGTTGAAGGTGCTGCATAGACCCCGAAACAGGAAGTACAGAAGTAAACATGATATCTTTTCTTTTTTTTTTTTAAACATTTGTATTTAGTAAATGAGACTGTGATGCTGAGAAAGCACACACACACTAACTATCTTTAATCTGTGTGTGCTCTGATTTTCTATATTCTCGTAAAGTGTGTGTTCAGGTCTCATGGCTCGAAGTGCATTAGCCTGAACACACACACATACACAGGGATAAATTGCACAGACAGGAAGAAAGGATGAATTGACAGGATACACAAACACACACACACACACATTTTCCTCTTGCAGCTGGTACTGCTGATTATGTGTGTGTGTTTGGATGTTCTTTCCTTAGTTCTTTTTTTTTTTTTTTTACTGTGTCTGTGTGTGTGTGTTACAGTTTGTCTTCTCGTCATGCACTCTCTTCCGTCTCTTTTTTTATAGACTGGTGTTGAAATCCTGTTGTTAAATGAAATTCCTGTTGTAGTGGTGTCTGTTCCGAAGTTTGTCCTGTGGTTAATATTCAGCCGAATTAACTGTAAAACTACATTAAACAATATTACACACCCAATATTCTGCTTTATCAGCTATCGAACCCTGAGGACTGTATAATCTTTAACTACACAATGTCACACAATTTAAACTTCTTCTTCTTCTCTCTCTCTTCGTTCATCAGGGATCACCACAGCTAGTCACTCGTCTCCACTTCACTCAGTCCTCTTTATCTTCTTTTCTCACACAAACTACCTGTATATCTACATTGACCACATCCACATATCTCTTCTCTTTGTCATACCTCTCTGTCTATTGTCTGATAGCGCCATCTCTAACATCCTCCTACCAATATATCCACTGTCCCTCCACTGTACATGTCCAAACCATCTCAATTGTCCCTTTCTAACATTGTCTCCTAATTTTCCAACCTGTGCTGTCCCTCTGATGTTCTCATTATAATTCTGTCCATCCTGGTCACTCAACATCTTAAGCTCTGACACCTGCAGCTCTGCTTCCTGGTGCCACTGTCTCCAAGCCACTGTCTCCAAGGCTGGTCTCACTACTCTCTAGTCTCTATAGACCCTTTTGTCACAAATCACACTGATCCAGGTTAATTGTGAAAATAATTAAATAAATATGAAATAAATGTCAATGTTTACAAAATAATTAATAGTTAATTTAACATAATTTTTAGCCTCAGGGGACATTTCATGACATGACCAAGCTAGCATCCATGTTACATGCTAGTTGTACATAGGTTGTGGACAATTTGGCATCTCTGGTTCACCTAGCATACATGTTTTTGGTCTGTGAGAGGACACACGAGCACCCTGATGAAATCTATATTTGCAAACATGCTAACTCTTCACAGGAATGGCCCGGGTTGTCCCACCCGGGGATCAAACTCAGGCCCTTTCTGTATTATTATTATTATAACTATTAAAAATATTGACGCTTGCGGTATCAGATTAGGGAGTAATGTGCTAATATGATCATGTTGCACCAGTAGGAATTCCGGGAACTGTAGGTTGTGTTGTAATCCTTTGTGGCATTGCCCCGGATCAGGATCTCACTCTGCCAACAGCAGGATCTGGCTTTGGGACCGAAGCTTTGGAATAAATCATTGGAGGTTACTCAATGTATGCTGCCTGAGAAACCAGGTCTTTCAGGAAGCTAGAGGGGGTTGATGATGATTAAAGGGCAGGGATCACCTGCATGCACAAAGAGGGGGGTATAATTAGCTCTGTGGAGACATGGTGGAATAAAACCCTATGTGATGTCAGAGAAGTAGAATGGGGAGACAAATACATGGATACATGTTCTCCCTATGTTTGCATGGGTTTCCACCGGGTACTCTGGTTTTTCCTCTACAATCCAAAGACATGCATGCTAACTGGAGACGCTAAATTGTCCAGTGCTAAGCCTGAAAGGGTGAAGGCTGCATAATTAGGGGGATCTGGCATAAAATGTGCCAGATCAGCAATGCAAGTGACTCGCTATGGCATCTCCTGGTGGCAAAAAAAGACCAAAAGACAAAAAAATGCCTGATTTGAGCAATAAAATGGCATTTTTTAAAAAGATTGACTACACAGATGTGCACTGTGGGATCGGGATAAGCTGACTGAGCATCCTAATCTCTTGCAACCTGGGTCCTTCTTTAGTTAAGTAATATACTGTGTGGGCTTTTCATGTTCTCCACATGTTCGCGTGGGTTTTCTCCGGGTTTCCCACACAGTCCAAAGACATGCATGTTAGGTGAATTGGAGACGAAAAATGGTCCCTTCTAAACCAGAATGGCTGAAGCTTGTGTCCGGAAGGGCATTCGGTGTAAAACATCGGCAAACCAGATCGGCAATCCGAGTGGCTTCATTGTTACACATGAATACACTGCAACTCACAGTTTCTTACAGACTAGGAACTAACATGTCTGGCATCTGATGGGAAGTTGTTACTAAACCACCCCTTATGTTATAGAGAACTGAAAGTTCTTCTGCTGAAAGAATGGGTGAAGAAGAAGAACATTTTCAAGACATCCATGCTTGTTTTGACTTGTTCCTTATTTCGTGTTTGTCTGCAGAGTCTTGCGACTAATGTCCCAGAGGATCAGCCCTCGTCCAAATCCAACCAGGAAATGAACTTCTCCATCGGCTTCACAGATCTCAATGGTAATTCAGACGAACCATGTGATCATATCTGTGCTGTAAAGCAAATACACACTAATATACTCAAGGGAAGACAATATATAGTGTGTCCATATCTGTCCACGTTCAAAGTCTCACAAGTCATTATGTTTACCCATAGCTGCTAAATGTTGCCTCCTACTGACCAGTGCACAGCAATGCCTTTATCAGTAATCAAATTCCACCTGCAAGTTGTTCCTAATTCATTGATTGCTCAGCGTATAATTATTATTCATTAACATTCATCTCCAACGTAACAGCGTCTCTGAATGAACTGGAGGATAATGATCTGGACGCTCTGATGGCTGACCTGGTGGCCGACCTGAACGCCACAGAGGAAAAGTTTGCTTCTGAGAGGGTGGGCCTGAAAGATCCCATGCCAGCCCCGTCTCATTTTACCCCTGCAGACCCTACGGCTCCCGCGCCACCGTCAGCCCGCCCACCTTACCAGTCTAAATCAGAACTGACC
>JAOUQT010000026.1:2060771-2073572 GCA_025769995.1 Xyliphius kryptos | reverse complement strand
CAACATGCCTATTGAAATCTGCTCCAATTACCACTCTCTTCTCTCTGGGAATGCTCTCAATCACTTCATTTAGCTCCCTCCAGAATTTCTCTTTCTCGTCCAAATAACTTGTGGTGCATAGCCACTGATAACATTCACCATAATACCCAATTTATAACTTTAAACTCATCACCCTATCTGACACCATTTTCACCTCAACAACACTCCTTGCATAGTCCTACTTCAGAACCATCCCGAATCCATTTCTCCTTCTATCCACACCACGATAAAACAGTTTAAAACCTGCACTAATGCTTCAAGCCCTACTCATATTCCACTTTGTCTCTTGCACACACAAAGTATCTACCTTACTTCTTTCCATTTTAGCCAGTTCTCTACCTTTCCCCGTCATTGTCTCTACATTCAGGGTTGCTACCCTCAATCCTACACTCTTGACTCTCCTGTTCTCTCTCTGTCTCCTCACACACTTACCTTCTTGTCGTCTTAGGCAAACAGTAGCCCAATTTCCACCAGTACCCTAGTTTGCCACCAGTACTGGTGGCGGTCGTTGTTAACCCGGACCGTGACCGATCCGCTATGTAATAACATTGATTAATTTCCATTTTTTGTGGCAAATGTCTTACACCAGCTGCCCTTCCTGACCCGGGCTTGGGACCAGCACTAGAAATACACTGGCTTGCGCTCTCTAATGTCTGGTTTTATCTGTTAAAATTAGTAAGATATTAATTACAGGGGTTATAGGTTACCAAAAAAGTATCAAATCTGCTGTCTTTGCTTTAGTACATTACCATAATATTAGGTCTTCTTGTAATAAAATGTCAGATATAATAAATTCTTTTTTGCTTTAAATTGATATAACTTTAGATAAATTTGTTAACATAGCTAATTTAATCTGATTTTGTTTTAAATGACATGACAAATACTCTACACAATATCTACATTAACACCACTTTCTGTGCATTGACTTCACATGCCCCTAAAACTCAGTTAGATCCAGTATGTTAAAAAATCTGACTGCGGTGTAACACGTTTTCAAACTCATCTAATAAATGAAAGAGGCAAAATAACGTGAAACAACTTGTTTACTACAACAATTCATTTAGTAGAAAGGGAAAACATTGTTTTGCCAGATCTGGCAAGGTCTGACCTGAGGCGTTTGGAACTAGTACTCTGATAGGACTAATCTCTTCTTGATAGTCGACCAGTTTCTAAGCCTCCCTATTTTCTGACCCTCTGTTTGACTTGAGGACCATTTCCTCTAACTTTGTTGTGCAAGATCTGCTGATAAAGTTGTATAAAAACACATGGTTATTACTCAATTCACCAGAATACAAAACAAACAAAGTGAAAAGATCATTGTTGAGATGAGTAAGAATGTTGAAAACTGCATAAAATTAACGTCTCAGATTAGAGATGGAGGTGAAGTGAGCCGAAGCGAGAAAGAAAGATAGGCCTGGGAGCAGACTATGCTTGAGTGTTCCCGGCTTTCATTAAAATAAGTTTTAAAATGATTGCTATTTACATTGGACGGAGAAGTGCGGTGAAACCAAAACAAGAGTTGAGCAAGAATGACCAAAAATGAATGTATTTTAAAGGCAAAACTGGACATTTGTGGAGATCTCATACAGAATTGGCAAACTGAAGAAATATTCATATTCAAATTCATAATCCAGTAAATGTACCATTTATAACAATTCCCTACTATTCAAAGTAACATACGCAGTTCAGTTTCCTCCATAAAATGATTTTTTTTCCCCCACAGATACAAAATATAGAGTCAAATGGCAAAATAAGAGTATATTAAGACATTCTGTTAGCAATGCTTGTTCAGCTACAGTAACCAGTTTATCCTGGACAAAGCAGACATGGATCTAGAGCCCATCCTGGAACATTAGGTGTAATGTGAAAATGTATTCTTATTGTCACAGTAATCAATTACAGAACACCAATCACACACGCTTGCACACAATGGAGTAATTTACACTCACCAATACACTGTGTAAATGGCATACTTTTGACACATCATTAAACTTATAAAAAAACCAGCAGAGAACACGTTAAACTTAGCCATAACTTAGGACTCAACTGGTTGTCTTTCAGTTACTTCAGTAATCAAATGCAGTTTATTAAATTTATATCAATCAGTATTTAGTTCTTTTCCATATAAAGTGAAGCTAAAGTAGCTTTTGTGCCAGTAAAAGTAACTACTGTGCCAACCCTTTGTTTTTATTATTTTCTTCAGAATATTATTAGCATCTTCTTACTCCTCTCCTCTCATGTACAGTATATACATATGATGTACATTGTATAATTTATTTAAGGTCTAATGAGTTCAAGATCATGACTAACAGAGTCAGGAAGTGACTTATGTTGATTTTGCTTTTAATGGTTGTTGGAATTCTTGTAAAAACAAAAGATACATTTCACGAGGTCTGTGGTGGTACAATGATGTCACAGCTATTTTAGGTCTCCAGCTTCCACCTGATTAGTGACTGTGCTGTGACAGTTTTCTGTGCAGCTTCTTTTTGGTTTTATCTCCTACCTTCCAGAAACATGTCAGTAGGTTCACATGTGACTTTAAAGTGTGAGTGTGAGAAACCCTGTGATTAATTGGTGTCTCGTACAGGGTGTGTTTCAACCTTGTGTCCAGTGCTTCCATAATGAGCGTGACCAGGTTAAACTGGTTGCTGACTATAGATGAGTGAATGGCTGACAGAATGACTGTCCTTTCTTCACTATTTTAAAAAAGCATTACCTTAGAAAATGCAAAGGCAAAAGAATTTGCAAAGACAGTGCAAAATGAAAAAGCATTTCCAGGAAGTGTCTTGATGAAGTGTCTAATCCCCTGAAGACAGGGTGCCTTAATAAGGTCTCTCATGGACCCCATTTCTGAAACAAAAACATGCTGTAATATGGTGCTTCATAGACCCTAAAATGATTCTCCCTCAGGGAAAGAGCAGAGGGTTGTAAACTAACTGTATATTATGAATGTGCTTAATGATTAATATGATGAATAACTGAATTACATTCTGTACAGCAGGGAATTAATAAGTGGTATTGTATCTCCTATTTAAAATAAGATAAGATTCATGAATGCCTCCAGATTCTTCATATAATGCGTAAGCATCTCAGACTAAAGTTAAAGTTTCTGTCCTGGTGCCATTTTACTGTTGTTACTTTCTTCATAACTGCTTCATCTGGAGTGTGTGCATTGCGCAGCCAGTAGACTTCCTTCTCCGCCCATATAAATCAGAAATTAATAACTCCACCTCCCTCTCACTGTGTGCTTTATGGTCTTCCAGCATCCCACTGTCCTCACCCCTCTCCCTCGGTCTCACTTTATGTCTTCTCTGAATTTCCAGATACAATCACTTTGCTGTTATTTTATGGTCTGCTTATAAAGTAGTAACTCTTAATGAGCTGTATATCCAGACGTGTATGTCTTTATTTGTATAACACGTTTTATTCATTGCATGAAACCCAAAGAGCCTTTAAGTAAAGATGAATAAACAATAAAATACATAAAATATAACTGTAATAGGGTTAGACTCTGTGTAGCTTAAGACAAATCGGGACACAAATTACACAAAACATGTGGTCATGTGATCAGGCATTAGTCTGTGAAGCTGATGGGAAGTCAAAAGCAGCCATGTTGTGAGGTTTCAGTGAACCCTATAAAGCATTCGACATTATAGTAACATAACTCTGTGATGGTTTTTATGCTTTTAGTGTTAAAACAGGATTAAATACCTGGTTGCATGCTATTGAAATAAAACAACTAGAAAGTGCAGTTCCTGCAGAAACTGTGATTTTTCCTTCTGTCGTGCCTAAGCTTCAGTTAACATTCCTATTATTGAGTGTTTCATACTGTCATGTCTGAGCATCGGTGAGTGTTTGATTGAGCAGGAATCCAAAAATCTCTGTTAAAGCCCGCGAGTCACCAGAATTCAATGCAGTTGTATCAATGTCCATATATCAGTCCTATGTGGCCTTTTAATAAAAATGGGGGTAGGCTCAGGTGAAGGACAACGTGAAAAAAATGCAGTCAGGTGATCTTAAAACAATATGGTTTACAATGTGGTGCAAATGAAATCTTAATTGGGTTACTGGTTTACAGGTGACATTGCTTGGCTTGGCCATTTTGTCTGGACAATGGGATTATAGGATTTGGTGTGATGTGGTGGCATAGGAAACTTCAGGTGTGTTCATGATGAATCACACTTTTCAAATTTTATTTGTAGTTATATTTAATGTTGAGGAGCTTACAGAATCAATTTAATGCATGTTATATATTATGCTATAGAAGCTATAAATACATTTTAATGTCTAATTATAACAAATAAGTCTTAAGGTTAACACTAGGCATAACTTAAGGTTAAGTTATTCCTAGAGTTAATAGTGAACCACAGTCTGACAACTAGTAACAACAGAGATTAATACATTATACGTTTTTTTGCTGATGCTTGTGCAATAAATTCTATAATACAGGCAATGAATGTATACAGTGTAGATCTCTGTGAGACAGAACTGCCCTGAGGTTCCTGATTCTTCTCAGTGCCGTGCTGGAATTTCCTGTGCCCTTGCTGGTGCAGTGAAGGATGGGGTGGGTGGGCTTCAACACCTCCCCCAGGCATAACCATTATGTCCTTTCAATGTTTATGCTAAAACATTTAGTCCTCCGATTACACTGACTGCACACTTTATATAGCTGAAACACTATGTCCTGGAGGCCCTCTTGTTTTAAAGTCACTGGATAGAATAGACTAAAAAATACTTATTTGCCGTGGCATGAAGTGTGTACTGTACACAGGAGAACCCTTCTAAACCCCAAACCTACTGACCTGCACCAATTGTAGCACGTACAAAAGAGCGCACTTATGTATTCATACTTTTCCTATTTAGTATATTTGATAAATATATGATGAAGAAGAAGAAGTGGAGCAGAGGTAGTGCTGCCCCACAAAAAAAGGACCCAGGTTGATCTCTGAATATGGAGACCTGGGAAATTTTGTTATGCAATTTGCAATGTGGGCATCCTATATGTACTTTGGGTGCCTATGCAGGCCAAAGACATGCATAGTAGGCCAGCTGGAAACGCAAAATTGTCTCTGTCCTAAGCCTGAAAGTGTGAAAGTAATGTCAGGAAGGGAATCCGGTGTACATGTGCCAGATTGGCAATGACAATGCCAATGATTGACTCCCTGGTGGCAGGGAAACGCCAAGAGAAAAAAGACAAATTTTATATGCCTAGAGTATGCCAGGGCAGAGTAAGCATTACATTATTACATAGTCACCAAACTCACTAGTCTGTTTGACCTGTTTGTAGCAGTGATTTTTGAGAAAATTTACCTTCCTAGTTTTTAAACATCTAAATTACTTAAATATCTTTTCTGAACAAGAGAGAGATAGAGTTGGCACCATATTATTGATTACGGGGCCCAGGGATTTTTCCAGTATCTAGATCTACCAATTGAGATATTCAGGCTGAGAAGAATGATATAATTCATTTGGAAATAAAATCACCAGCAGATGGAGAGAATGTGGTGTAAGGGATGTAATCAGTAATATCGCATATAGAAGTTCGATCAAAGTTCAGGGTCACATGTGAATGCTAATGCAAACAGGGCAGCAGTGTAGAGATATTTTAAAGTACTGATTGCATGTCTGTTGGTGGTCCACATGATTTGTTTTTCTCTCATTTACAAAGCTTGTACTGCTACAAAGATCAGGGTTTCTTCTCTGAGCAAATATTTATTAACAGCTGCTGGAATGCCGTTAAAAAAGAAAACACGGGTGCGAACAAATGTAAATTTCAGCAGTACCCATAGTATATGAAATTCCTAATACATTGGGAAATGTCTTGAAATATCAAACTGGGAAAATAGCAATAATAGGCTGCTACAATTCCACAAAACCACAATTCACATTACCTGTAATATCACCACAGTATTGTCCTGCGTTATGACTAGGACTCATTCTCTGAAGTAATGCTCTCTCCATCAGACTGAACATTCAGTCTGGGCATCCAAAAGGCCAATAAACACTGAGGGTGAAGTCTGTCTCCTTCCAAACAAACTCTGCCAAATGTTCCTGCATACTTAAAGAGCACCAAAGACTTTCCAAGACGTTTTTTGAAATGCAGTTCTAGGGGTTAAACTACCAACTCGACTCACCAAGCGTACATTTTATTTCTATATATATAGAGAAAATATGACAGACTTCCAAAGCTAGATGTCAATTTTGATGAGTGGACATTTATAATTTAAACATCCCTACAATTGTAATGTCACTGCATGCTGTAAATAGAGTATAGTCATATAATAAATAGGTTTTTCCCATCAAAGTGTAGTGCAGCAGAAATGTGCTGCCAAAATATGAACAGATTTTAAATATAGCCATGAAGCACTGCAGATATGGTCTGTACTGTGACTTGTGGGTGTGTGTGTTTGATGGTTGAGGTGGGAGGGGTGTTTGTTTAATTCTAATGAGGTGGTAAATGTCTCTAACACAGGAATGAGTCACAGATATTTCATTGCCAAAGAAAAATAAACCTGTCCAATATCTGATCCTATCCACCTTGTCTTTTCTGCAGTGAAGAGTATGCATAACGTTGAACCTTTTTCTGCTGTACGCACAGCCGTCTGCTCACAAACAAACCTCACATGACTGATGAGTTATAGCTTAAAGGCAGAGAAGAACACACTCCTCTAGAGCCACAGAGGTTTGCTGGAGCCCTGTGAGAGATATGATGGTGGAAAATGAGGACAGCGGGAGAAAAGTGAAATGAAGGCGGAATTACGGCCGAATAGGGAAAAGGAGTGTGAGAACTGACTGAGTGGGAAGACGTTGAGAGAGATGTGAAAGAGTGGGGCTGAGGTGTGGACAGTTTTTTGTAACAGTTCTGGAGTAGCTTGGCTCTCTAGAGACTGAAGAACAGAGTTATGAGGAACCAGAGAGAGAAAGTTGTGGGTCAGTGCATTCCGTCCATGTCACAGGCTTATTGGCTTGCCTTTCCTTCCCCATGCACCAGAGCCCACTGTGTGTGTTTGCACAGCTGGGTGGACAGCACAGATAGATGAACAGAGAGATCCCATTGATACTCTCCTCCCCTCGACACCCCATCCGAAAAATATCACCCCCAAATTCTCCACTCAGTTTTGTGCCCCATCAACACTTACACTGGGGGTTTCCTCCACTTTTAGCCCCAAGGTACTACAACCTCTGCCTTGAGTTTGTTTGCTTTAGCAGGCCACCTCACCATGACTCCAGGCTCGCAGTATTTTTAGAGAGCCTTCTTTCGTTTGCCATGAAGCTCTAACCACAGTCTGTTTGCCCTCCTATTATTTACCCCTCTGTCTTATTTATTTAATTTGTATTGTGCATTTGGTTCCCTCTAATGAAACCCCTTTAGCTCTTTGAGCACTTTTCATTTCATAATATCATAATAGTCAAGAATTCAATGTGGGAATGTTATTGCTTTGGCCTGAATTGCAATACAAAGACACAAAGGAAATAGTCAGTCTTCAAAAAACCACATTATACCTAGATGTAATTTATAGTAATAATCATAGCTGACCACAATAACAGTGGGTTCCTTTGTATGAAAAATGTGCACTGCATAATCTTTAAACTGTGGATTTGTATAAATGTAGATTACAGGCATCGTGTATTTAATGGTCACTATATTTAGTGCTGATGGTGGGCTATAACATGTCCATGTTTAGGAATTCACCTCTAATTTGGTGGTAGATACTTAGCATATCATGTTGTTTGTGTCATGGTGTTTGTATAGGCCATAGTAACTCAAATATCATCCTGCATAAAAGAATAATAAATAATAGACCCATCCTCCATTTGACCTGCACATGTTCTTGTGCTGCTCTGGTGCAGCCGTGCATTTGCAGTCCACCTGCGACCGAATGGACAGTGACTGCAGATGGAACAGCTGGGCAACAGATGTCACAGTTAGGCAGCATGTATATCTCATCACTGTCTTTATGAAAATATGTGGATGCTATGCCACTTACCGACTGCTCTTGAAGCCATTTTGTTTCGGTTATAGTGTACATAACCTGTGGATCCTGGAAACAGTTTTATATTATATTTGTGCAGTGAAAGACTGCCCGACTGAGGTTAGTTAGGTCCTTTTAGCACTTCTGCACTCCTCTTAATCTGTTCAACAAGAAGCCAGCAGAAAATACCAAACAGATGTCCAGTCCTCCTGCTTTTATAAAACATGCATTTCCAATTACCTGTCAGTCTCTGAAGCCATGTGCCTTCATGCAGCCTGCAGAGCAACTCAACACAGCTTTGTGCTAATGTTCAGGAAGTATTACATCACCAAAAAATAAACTAAAGCTGGTGTAAATATATTTGTGAGGCCTGTTAGCAAACTATAAATAAACATATAATTCCCAAATGCATTTAAATCCCCATGCCCTTTATGTCTATTAATATCCCTTCAAAATAGAAAATAATCAGTTTATATAAATCTATAAATACAAAATCAAAATCAATAAAACGCATGCAAATAGGTTTGTAAGAGTTGTGTTTAAAGGTAGCTACGCCATATTATTTGTGAGCATGTATGTGATCAGCTGCAAAATATTTAAATATGAAAATAGATCTTAAAAAAATGAATGATGATGCATGTAAGCGTTTAATTACATATCAGTTCGTTTTATCAATTTGTTTAAAATATCTAAATTGAGGTTTAATGCACATGGGTACTTTTAAGATCAGCTTTGCTGCAATCAGCAAAATATATACAACATATAACATAACATACACAAAATAACATTCTGCCTAAACCTTAACTCTTATTTAGCTACTGAATCATGGTGCTGATATTGAAATGACACATTGCAGCATTTATTGAATCCTCTACCTGCAATCAGGAACATACTATACAGTAAAATCAAGAATCTTCATGTGGTACTAGCTAAAAAATTCGTATCCTATTAAATTACTGTATGCTTAGTCTTCATATGCTTTCGTCTGGAGATCTGACACATGTCTCTCTTGATATTCTTTGGGTGGGTACAGACCATGAAAAAGGCATTTGTTTTTAGCTAACACTCTCCATTATCTCTCTAAAGATTCAGGCACATCATTCAGAAAATGACAGTTTATGCCTGATGGTCCTCTAGGCTTTTATTTAACAAAGGATAGTGGCAAAAAATGGTGGAATCACGGGAGCAATATATTGAGAGGAGCTGAGAGAGATGGAAAGAGATAGCAGATATTTCTCATCTCCTCCCCAGCTGTGGAACCTCACATCTGGCTCTATGTGGGCCAGATTAATGCCATGCTGTCAGGCAACAGTGGCCTTACCCCACAGACGGGAAATGTTGTTCTTGGAATTCCACGCCACCCTCCGAACCTTCAGACCAACTCTCCCCCTTCCCTCTCTTTTTCCCTTCTACCCTTTCTGATCTCTCTCTCACTCTCTCTTACTCCCTTTCTTTTCCTTATGTCTGCCAACATAAACCCCCAAAGCCACAGCAGCTTCGCTGCTGACGGGCAGAAATTAATCATGAAGGCCTTACATGGAGTGATTTATCAACGGCCACTCCAGTTCATAGTCTGCGGTGAGGCAGGCTGGGGCCTGGAAGCTCTCAGGAACTGAGCCTAGGAAAAACCAAAGAGAAAGAGATAGAGATTTCCCACTAGTGGCAAGTGCCACCTACATAGAATACGAGCAAGAGCAAGTCTCATTATTCAATCAGATCAGTTTATGAAAACTGAAAATAAAAATGTGTTCTAACTACCCGGAGCATGCTTGAAGTAAGCACTCCTAAAGGTAAACACTGATAAGTTTGAGTATTCTGGTTTCCTCTATTCTCCAGAACAGAGTTCGCTCTGTTCTTACAGAACATCAGCAAGGGCTGTAAAAAAACAGTACCTGTCTCTCTCTCCGTGTTTCACTTTATCATATCTACCCATTCTGGAAACTGTGCCACCAAAATGTATATGACTACATCACCCGCGTAATCGTGTGCTCCTTCCCCAGATAGTATTGGCACTATCCCAGAATAATCACTTGCTTCAGAATTTATGCAATGGCTTCGTCTCATGAGCATTGCAAGCATTAGTTAAAAGGATAAAAAGGGGACACTAGTCAAATACATAAAATCTTCATTGTATATTTGCTGTAATTTTTGTGGACACTTTACTGAAAATAATGAGTATAACATTTAACATTTATTACTCAGACTCTTAGTTAAGGATGGTTCTGAGCAATCTGGGGTGGTATAGACAATCAAATCTCCCTTTCCCTGAGAAGTCCTAATGTTGTCTCTGCCTAACCCTGTCCACAAAAAACTGGAATTTGGTAACTGGTGTTTTTACTTTAGCTCTGTTTTACTGATGATAAATACACTGTATATGTGCTTAATTAAAGTATCATTTTAATAGGTTTGTGGTGGTATTATTCCTCATATATATGCAGATAAAAATGCTCAGAAAGACAGAGTGGACAATATTATACGTTACCTTCTGTTCAGATCTGGCAGTCCTGTGATGTAGTAATGAGTAAGGCGTCTATTTTCTGAAAGAAACAGTAATGGATGGCCTGCCACCCACCCATTCATGGCAGCCTACTGCAATATTAAGGGAACATGTTGTGGCTTTGTCTGCTGCTTGTGTAAACAGGAGTCTGAGTCCAGTATTATGTGTTGGAAAGTGTTATGTTAGATCGGCCCCTGTGTGTTGGACTAGCTACACTAACATAACTTTTTCTATTGCACTGTATCACTTTAGCCTTGCTTTATTGTGCTGAGCTGGCTAGTTTAGTTGTTTTTCTGTTCCAGACTGCAAGATCTTAGTCAGACATTTCTTTGTTGGACAGGATCACTTTAGAATGGTTTCTGTACTCCGGACCAGGCCATGAAGCCTAGCTTCTGTGTGCTTGTCTGGTTAACATTATCTGTGTCTTATGAGGTGGATGTAGCTATATTAGCTTTGCTTCTGTGTACTGGACTGGGCATATCTGACTTGGTATTTTGGCTGGATTTAATGTGATGTTTTATCTACTTTGGGGAACATTTTCTGTGTACAACTTGGCTATACTCTTGGAAAATATGTTTTCCAATACCAGAACCATAACAAGGGTTATATCTCATAAGAGGTTTCATGTAGAAATTTATTGCAGAATTATGTAACTGGTAATCATCCCAAAAACCTCTGAGTAGCTTTGCTTGCATTTCTATCACAGCCTCTTTACATCCTGTTTTTGCTTTGTGTTATTTTGCCCAAATTCATCATACAGGCATTTATGAAGCATGGCCAGTATGGCTTGCAAATGTCTGTCGATGCCAGGGCTGGCAAGGATTTGAGTCAGGAGTTCCTTGGTTTGCTCACACAGGGGCTTTTGAAATTTAGTAGACACAATTGATCATTTCTCCTGGGCAGTGCTAGCTTGGAAAGTACCAAAGAGCAAAAGGAGGTTATTTTGTTAGTATTTTAAATTACCCATGTTAAATGGTGGCTTACTGCATTTTGAAAGCTTCTGGTGCACTTTAATACAGTTAAACAGTGGTTAGATAAGGCAGTTATCATAACAATTTTCTGAGGGAAAATAGGGAAAGCAGGTATAATGGATCTGTAGATGTTTACCTTTTGGTACCCCAGGTAAATGGGTGTCACTTCTGTAAAAGCTTTATTGCTTGGTGTTCTAGCTTTTCCTTATAGGACACAGCAACTGGTCCTATAAACATTTTCACTGGAGCTTATGAGCTGTATAAGACCAGCAGGATATGATGCCGCCTCTCAGTCTGGGGACTTTTTTTCCCTCCATGTTTACTGTTTATAGTGCTCTTGAGAACTACAGCACATGCCATAGTCAGCTTGTATGGGCATCTTTTGGCCAGGTGATGGATCTCAGAGAAGGTTAGTCTGGGGAGAATAATATTTCCTCTGCAGTTCCTCTGTACAGGTGGAGGACCCACAGCTACTGGCTTTTAAAAGCACACCAACATGAGATGCAAGACATTTAGAAGCAGGGCCAAGCAAAGGCACTAGAACTGAGGAGGAACATTTTCCACTATAAAGTCAGAGGGGTTTATACAGGGTTTATGTGGGGAGGCAGCACTTTGGGAGAGCAAGAGGAAAGGGGTGGAGGTGTAAGCTGAGAAATAAAGCACTAAAAAGATTAAAGACACAGTGCAAAGAAACAAAAAAAAAAAATATTGTATATATATTCTGCTCAAAAAATAAAGGGAACACTCAAATAACATTCATCCCAATGAATGAAATATTTTCATTGAATACTTTGTTCTGTACAAAGTTGAATGTGCTGACGATAAAATCACACAAAAATCATCAATGAAAATTTATTAACCAATGGAGGCCTGGATTTGGAGTCACACACAAAGTTAAAGTGGAAAAACACACTACAGACTGATGCAACTTTGATGTAATGTTCTTAAAACAAGTCAAAATGAGGCTCAGTATTGTGTGTGGCCTCCAGGTGCCTGTATGACCTCCCTACAATGCCTGGGCATGCTCCTGAGGGATCTCCTCCAAGACCTGCCTAAGGCATCTGCCAACTCCAGGACAGTCTGTGGTGCAACGTGACTTTGGTGGATGGAGCGAGACATGATGTCTCAGATGTGCTCAATCGGATTTAGGTCTGGGGAACAGATGGGCCAGTCCATGGCTTCAATGCCTTCATCTTGCATGAAATGCTGACACACTCCAGCCACATGAGGTCTAGCATTGTCCTGCAATCGGAGGGACCCAGGGCCAACCGCACCAGCATAGGTCTAACAAGGGGTCTGAGGTTCTCATCTCGGTACCTAA
>JAOUQT010000026.1:2024530-2034996 GCA_025769995.1 Xyliphius kryptos | reverse complement strand
TAAAACCAGGTGTTTCAGTTTCATTGTCTAACCCCTGTATATATTGTATATATATAATATATAATATCCTTTAAGCTCTAATAGGCCACACAAAATGAAGGGGTGGGATAGGTTTTGCCTGTTGTGTGTTATATTAGGTGCCACAAATGATTTTACTGGGTCTATAAATTACGTTTCTTAAGATTTGTTTTGTGCTTATGAAGTAACTTGCATCATCTGTTGCGTTTTAAACAAAATTATTTAAAGAATTAAAAAACAGTGTAAGCGTTTGAATTATATAAAATTGTTGTGACCAGATATTAACACATGGATATTATGGAAAATAATATAATTCACTTCGATTTTGGATGATACAGAAGTGGATGGGATTTTGTAACAGTGCAAAAATTCATAGTGGAGTCACTTATATTGGAGTATGGATATACTGTGCCACCATGCAAACAAATGATAAAACCCACACTGACCAAATACTGTGTTCGTCGTTCCAAAACTATATTGTTGATATGTTGATGTAGTTAATTTTGCGGTTTTTCACAAGTTCTAAGCATAACTTTGGCATCTTGTGCTTATAATATCATAAATTGCGGTTATAAAATGCTTTATTTTATAGTCTAGAGTTATTATCTCAGTGTATATCTCATGGGCACGCCTTTTAAAACATTAACCACCATGCCACTTCAGGGACTCGGAATGATTCAGCTTGTGGGCAAAGCCTGTATTTATTCTTGGTTTTTCACAGAAGGCTTTTGGGCAACGTGTGTGTAATGCAAATAAGAGCCTGTAGGTCTACTGGTGTGTTTATACGGACCGGAAAGTCCCCTAAACTCCCTCCACACGGCCAAAACATGCTTTTACTGGCCTCAGAAATAAGGCGAAGGTCAGGGCTGTCCTGCGGCTAGTCTAATGAAGCATAGAAATGTAGTGGTTGATAAATACTACTTTTCCTTCCTTTTCCAGATTTTTCTGTGTTTGATCTAGTTCCCTGTGAATGTGGGTAAAGAACTGTTTTCATGATAAAGTAAGCCAACATTTGTGGGTTCCTCAAGAGAAAATCTGTGAAATTCAATCAGATTCCAATAGCAGTAGAAAAAGAAAAGTCCGGACAGATGCTATGTAAGCAATCGTATAATCTTTTACTGCTTTTTAGGTTGAGGTCACATCTGTGCTAACTGAGGAGAAAAAAATATCTGGCATCTGATTTGATCAGATTTGACTTGTAAGTCATTCATAGGCAAAGCAGACTGATAGTATGAGCGTGCTAGCCCTTGGCTTGACTTTGAGTTTTACAAATTTACTGCAAGTATGTTATGATTTGTTCAGAAAATTATAAATGCACAAGACTGTAATTATGGGTGGCATCGTGATACAGTTGCTAGCCCTGCCACTTCACAGCATATTTTTTGTGTGGAGTTTGTATGTTATCCGTGAGTCAGTGTGGGTTTCCTCGCGCAGGCTAAAGACAAGAGTTAGGCAAATCTTTGTCTCAAAATTGCCCCTAGTGTGTGCCCCTAGTTAATCTACAATTCTTAAGTCAATATACACAGAGGATTTGACAAAGATGTTCTCACATCCCACTCACTTTTATACACGCTTAATTCTTGTCAGGGTCATGTGAAAACCGGTGCCTATAGGGCACCATTCCATCAACGGGGCAGACAGACATAAAGAAACACCAAATAACCTGTGAGAAAACCCATGAGAAAACCGACAAGAACATGGTTAGATCATAACCATTCCATACAAACATGACCCAGGACTATCGACCCAAGAATTCTCATATGAATAATAAATAGATAATTTATCGATTCTTTCCTGTGTTTTCTGTGTTTCTTTCCCAATCCAAAGGTGTACTTTGTGTGTTAAGATTTCCAGAGCAGTGTGCTGCCTATCTATAAAAGCATTCAGGGAGCAACTAGGGTTAGGTGCCTTGCTCCTTGACACTTTGGCATGAAAGTTACAGGAGTTACATGCAAGTTGTGTTTTTTGAAAGGTTCTTATTTTTTAGTACTGTGTTTGAATGGTGCTACTTAGGTGTAGTTAAATGTATGTATATACACTCAGCATCCACTTTATTAGGTACACCCTTTCAATTACTTGTAAATACAATATAATAATAATATTCCGCAACTCATGCATTCTGACATGTGGAGGTGGTCAAGACAACTTTCTGAAGTCCAAACTAAGAATCAGAATGGGGAAGAAATTTTAATTGACTTAAGTGATTTAAGTGACTTTGAACATGGCATGCTTGTTGGTGCCAAACGGGCTGGTGTGATTATTTAAGAATCTGATGATCTACTAGGATTTACACACAAAACCATTTATAGGATTTACAGAGAATGGGTGAAAAAGAGAAAATATCCAGTGAGTGGCAGCTATGTGGAAGAAAATGCTTTGTTGATGTGAGAGGTCAGAGGAGAATGGGCGAACTAGTTTGAGATGATAGAAAGGCAACAGTAACTCAAATAACCACTCATTACAACCAAGGAATACAGAAAAGCATCTCTGTTTGGTGCCTATAGAAAATCTTCATACCCTATTGCAATCCTTGCCTTTTATCACATTATACCCTAAAAATTAAAAGTGATTATGTCTAATTTTTTAAATGTACACATGTATTTACACATTATAACATTCTTATTCAAAGTTATAATTAAACTTTAAACAATCTGATAAATTATTATAATTCAATTAGTAAAATACCTGTTTTGTATAATTAACAAGCCCATTAGAGTGATAAACATTATAAACTTGCTCACACAACCAATCACATTGCAGATCACACACCCGGCTAAGTGGCCCACATCTGACATTAATTGTACTGGTTTTGCTCACTTCAGAATCAAACCAGCTGTTCCTTGACGAGTCCAATACTAGTAGTGCATAGCAAAGCTTTGGTTGGAAATGTGGTTTCAAAAGAACTCCATGATAAAGTTGTAGAAATGCACAAGTTAGGAGAAGGATACAAAAGATTTCAGCAGCTTTAACTATCTCTCTCTAAGTACGATTCAGAGCATTATCAAGACGTGGAAAGTGTTTCGGACCTTGCCAAGATCGGGCCCTTCCTCCAAACTAAATAATATGATGTAAGGCAAAATATGTAAATAAAGCTGGAGAAAGAATTCTTTGTTGTAAGTGTTGATTGTGTTTGATTTCAGGCTAAAATATGACAATTTGAAAAGTATGAACATTTTCTATAGGCACTGTATATGTGTGACACACCACTAACTGATCATGCACATGAATATACTATAGGAAGATATTCAACTTTACAGCATATGTGGTTGCTGTAAAATCCCATTTTTCTCCCAAAGCCACAGGGAGTCAGTTCTTGTGAAATATGAAGTGTTTACGTTAAGGGGAAACACTGACCACTAATTATTGTGTTTGGTAGCAGGCTAAATTTCGAAAAGATGACCAGAATCAATTCCCAGAAGTGGAATACCCTATAAAACGTAACAATGACACAATCGTCACCAATCGGTTTTAGAATTTTTACTGGAATTCTTCTATAAAGTGTAAAATGTTAGACTGGTTTATGTTCCAATGTCATACTGTTATAATAATGCAATAAACAGTATACATTTTTTACTTTTATTTGTCAGAAACACTCTCTGTGAACCATGTGGTCAAGTTGAGGCTCTGATGAACGTAGTGAACTTCCGCAAACAAACCTCATCTCTGTGTTTGCGTGGGATTACGAGTACACTTGGAATGAGTCTTTGGGCTAAGGTGGCACATTCTATGTGGTTATGTAGTTGAGAAATACCACAAATTGTGGCAATGTCATGGCATGTATACTTGAGGTTAGAGTAGCGTAGGCTTTATAACCACTAAAATCCAATGTGAAATATCCGGCAGTGTGTGTTTAGCATGAGAATAGAATGATGCAGTCAGTGGTCAGCTAGATTTGTTAGGTTTCCGCATAAGAATTGTAAAAGTCACCTTGTTTATCAAAAAGTGGATGGCCAGAAAACAAACTAGCAGCTTACTTGGACTTTTCTAAACAGCATGTTGTGCTGCAATATCTAAGTGTTGAAGATGAGGGAACTGTTTAGAGGATTCATCACATTAAGAAAAGAATATTTTATTAAAGAATAACTTTTTTAAAACTTCTATGTGATCATTTTTGTCATTTGTGATAATGTAGAGATGTCTGTGTAAGCCATTATATTAGTTTGGTTTCAACTGACATGTGGTAGCTCAGTGGTTAAGATGTCAAACTACTGACCCAAAGATCATAAATTCAAATCCCACCACTGCTGAACTTCCTCTGCTGGGTCCAGGAACACAACCTGTAATCCTATAATATTAGAATCCTATATAAAAGTGAATCAAATAAGTAGTTCTAGATAAGAAAATCTGCCACATGGTGTAAAAGTAATTATGATAAGTTATTTCTATATTACGTTGTCTGTACTTCAAATATGTATAAAGTATATACTGTATCAACCTGGTTTGTGATGAAAAAGTACTATAAAGGGAGATTCACTTGAAAGAGGCCCCATTATAGACATATGTGATAGACATTTAGCTCACTTAAGGGTTTGTTGTTTAGTCTATTAGAAAGGTTTTAATTACTTAAAATTTAATTGTTTATTTTTTTTTATCTGTGACTCCAAAAATGGGTTGTATTTTTTTTCTTTATCCTTTCCTATGAACAAATCCTTAAAGCTTCTAAGGTTCCGTTTCCATGCAATCGATTACTATACAGTATGTCAAAGTATGTAGTATGTTTTGTGGTCAGTTTTGCTTCAACTTTATGGGAGTTATGGCAATATATTCAGGACCTTTTTTAAGTGAATGTCTTTGTTTAAAAGCTTTAACATTTAGTGAACTTTGTGCTTATTAACATTTAATTTTTATCTTCTGATGATGAGTAATAAATGTCTGAAAGAGGAACCTTAAGAGGAAGCGATAAGAGTAGGGAAATATGGCATTTGTTGAGTGGTAAAATGTCATAAGTATATGTAATGTGTGTTTTTCGTGTCTGTGTGGGTGTATTCACGAATATGCAGTTAAACCATGTACTATATATGTGTATGATTTAACCTTTACAATGTAAGTATATTGTATCTATTTGCATATTTAATAGTTGGAGAAACTCAAAATATATAACAATACATTATCTAGGTAAAGGGGAAATCAACTCTCATACATTCCTTTCAGTTGCTTAAAATAGGTGTAGGTTTTAGAGAATAACTGGTGATTTAAGATGTTATGGGAAGGCAGATATATTGTGATAATGTCCCTCCAATGGTTTTATATTATTGATGTGGTTTCTCTCGCAATCTGGATCTGCCAGAGTCACGCGGATGTTCTAACTACACTCTGACAGTTCTGGCACACTGTTTGCTACTGTCCTATATGTCTCACATTGGGGGCCCTACATATTTTCACATGTTTCAGAGGATAATAAGAAAGAAAGAAAGAAAAAAGAAAGAAAGAAAGAAAGAAAGAAAGGAAATTAAGAAGAAACAAAAATAATGAAAAGATTAAAAAAAGAAAGGATAGAGAATAAAAAAGGAAAGAAGGAAAATAGAATTCAAGAAAGAAAGAAAATAAGAATGTAGGACGAATTAAAATAAGGAAGGTAGGAAGAAAGAAAGAAACAATCAAACAAACCATTCAATTATAATCCTACATTTCATGCCAAGAAAGAGCACCACATACCACTTGTGGTTATTTGCTTTGAGAATGCTGATGGAGAAGTATAGAGAAGGAAAGAAAGAGGCACACTGTGTCTTTGTGGATTTAGAGAAAGCTTATGATAGGGTGTCGAGTTAGGAAATGTGGTGTTGTATTAGTCCAGAATGGCTGAAAAGTATGTTAGATTGGCGCAGGACATGTATGAGAATAGCATGACAGTAGTGGGATGTGCTGTAGGAGATAGAGATAGCTTCAAGGTAAAAGTGGGACTGCATCAAGGATCGGCTCTGAGTCCCATTCTTGTTTGCTCTGGTGATGGACAGACAGATGAGGTCAGAAAGAAATCACCGTAGACTATGATGTTTGCAGATGACATCATGATCTGTAGTGAGAACAGGGAACAGCTAAAAGAGAACTTGGAGAGGTAGCGGTATGCTCTGGAAAGAAGAGGAATGAAAGTCAACACTTGTAAAACAGAATACGTGTATGTGAATGAGAAGGAGGAAGGTAGAATAGTCAGGCTACAGGGAGAAGTGTTCACAAAGGTGCAGGAGTTCAAATAGTTAAACTGTCCAAGCATATGGAAAGTGTAAAAAAGAGGTGAAGAAGAGAGTACAAGCAGGATGGAGTGGATGGAGAAAAGTGTTAGGAGTGATGTGTGACACTGGGACATTTGAAAATATGTTTCAGCCATGAAAGATATGTGGTAAACTTTTCAGACAAAGTGAATATGTAACTGCAACCACTTTGTATATACTATATTTCCACAAATGCCTGTACATCCGGTTCTTTTAGCCCACCAGGGTCTGTATGGATAAGTTAGTAACACTGCTGCTTTAGTCTGTTTAAATGCTTGTAGTTATGAGGCATAATTCACTTATTCAGTGTCCTCTATAAATCAAGTCAGTGTGTGTGGATTAGAGTTGTTATTAAAAAAGTCACCCTGGCGCTGACCTCTGATTAGGCTGTCATGTAAAGTTTACAATCTAGAGAAACTGGACAGTTTCTGGTAGTGACCCTTGACCCTAGTGATCAGCAATGATGTATCTTGTCTCTGTGTTTAGATTCATACTTGCATACTCTCCATAAAATAAAACATACGTTGTTAAGTAGACCGTTCATATGCCATTCATTTGATGTGTTGGTGTTTGAATTTGTGTGAAAGACTGAGATATGAGAATAGGAACTATAGTCACAGGTGGTGTATGGTGATGGCCAAGCGGGTCAGAGGTATGTAATTCACAATGGCAGGGAGATTAAAGAGACAAGTATAACTCAAAGCCTGGAAAAACAGACCAAAACAGGGAGAAAAAAACATGAAAGTGGCAAGGGGGCTGCCAGAGTACAAAGAACCACACTAACTATATCCCATTTGGCTTATCTAGTGTATTTATATTAAATTATTTATATAACAGTGCAAATTTGATATTTCATCTTAAGAGAGGGCTGATTTTTCTTGGCCTTAAATAAAACAGTGCTTGGTTACAGAAACCATAAAAGATTAGAACTAATTTGTACATATGAATCATTATATATATATATTTTATTCCACTGTACCATTACTTCAAACATAAGCAGTCATTATAATTAGTGTGTAACTTGAGTGCACAGTGACCTACAATATTCCAAAAGAGAAAGAGTGCACAAACAGCCTTCCTCACTCTCACTGTGTTCATTCTTTTTCTATTCATTGTGGCCATCTTTTGCTTTGTCCCAAATATTTCCTCTTCAACAGACACGTCCTCTGAATCTGGATATCTTCCCAGCTCATCCATTCCAACGGGCCTGTTTTTATTCAGTTGTCGTCTAGGAGACTATTATCTTCCATCCCCACCCATCTCAGGGCAAAATATTTCTCAGCCGTAACGTGACATTTGGACATGTTTGGATGACATTTTCCCTGTTAGTGAATAGAGCTGTGTTGTAGAATTTATATGGCCAATTAGTGTTGGCACTCAATAAAAGATTCTAAGCGAAGCATGGATAATTCTTTGTGAAGCCTCAAATAAATTACAGAATACCATGTTGATTCTGATGTAGAAAAAATCCATTATGAAATAATGTGGTATCATATATTGCTTGCATGTGGCATGGTGGTTCATTGAGTTGCTTCCTTACTTCACAGTTCCAAAATTCTACAGGTTCTTCTTGTAACCCTAGGGTCAGGGTACTGTTGCTCCGACCTTACATGCTAAAACTCTCTAAAGAATTCTCCAGATATTACTATGACTATAGACATTCCATATTTCTGAATGTGGGGTATATATACGGCATGTCATAACTCTAGCCTCACTTTCAGGGTCCCAGAACAGGATTCATTGTGCCTCTGACCAGCATAATGTTCCTGAAGATAAATAAATAATGAATGAATGTTTGGTTGTAATATAAACTCTCGTGCTAGTTCTGGCAACTGCATTGCAGACTTGTGATATGGAACAGCACTCCCTGTTGATTCATGAGGCAGGTTAGGACCTGTGCCTATTATAAACGTATTAATAAAGCTTGTTCTTTTTTCCCTATATCTGACCCACCTCCGAAAATTTGTAATTTAATATCAATGATATGCACATGATATGGGATAATCTAACAGAACATCACAATCTCTTTTCAGCTGTTACAGCCCTAGGGAGTCAATCCTAGTTACATTTCCCACAGCGAGACTGAGATATCCAGGCTGCAATTTTTACACATAACTATACCCAGGAACCTGTAGTCATAAAAACCTCAATTTTAGGAATAGGGTTATGGCCAGTAATTGATATTCTGCTATTGATAAACACTTTACAAATGGTAGAGCTTTCTTTTACACAGCCCCCTAGTTGGGGGATATGCTGCAGATCTGGAAGGTTCATGTTTGGTAAACAGAGACCATTGGATGGCCCACTCACGTGTTCAGTCAGGTTTGTGGGTTTGATGTAGTTTGATGGAGTGACTGCTTGCTTTGTGTTTCAGGGCGCCCTCATGTCTGTGTTACCTTCTGTGGCTCTTTTTTAATTATGCTGCTATAGAGAGTCTCACTGGAGTAACTCTAATACACTAGAGTACTCTAACACACTCCATATTTTGAAAACTGTTCTATGACAATGATCATACATAATAATTCTCTCTTTCTGCTTAGCTACTGAAAGAGTGCTAAATCTTGCCTCCAACACCTGCCTGGTCTACCCTGATAGTTGTTGTTGGAGCTTACAGCACATTACACGGAATGCTGGGACTTACCCACTCTCACCACTACACGCACTTTGCAGACACTTCCTACAGACTGTTATGACCCAAATGAGGATAGGTTCCCTTCTGAGTCTGGTTCCTCTCAAGGTTTCTTCCTCTAATCATCTCAGGGAGATTTTCCTTGCCACTGTCACCATCTGGCTTGTTTAATAGGGATAAAAATAACACATGAGATAACACATTGTAAAAATCTCTATAGAAATAGAAGTGAACTGATTTAAATGTAACTGAACTGCTGGAGGGTGACAAGTAAAAATCTGTCACTTAACACATCTATATAGATTTTTTAATGCCGTAAAATGTTTAGAAATTAATTAATTATCAATTTTTAAGTTTTTGGTAGACAATCATATTACACCTATTACCTATACGTATTTAATCATTGTAAATAACAGATCTGCAGTATAAGTACAATATGCTGACTAGAGCATTAAAAGTGGATCAGATGGTGTATTTGAATTTGCAATAGTGTTGTTCCTTTCACAGTTGGAGAATCTCCTGAGCTTGGGTTTGTCTGAGGTTTACCGCATAAGTTATCCATTTTGAATCCTAGTTTCAAAAAATTATTATTAACTAGCTGTTGTTATTCCTTCACAAAAAAGCAGTATTAAAATGTTTAAGAAAGAATACTATCCTAGCAGATAATCAATGACATAAGTATAAAATGCTAAATAAGAACTTGAGTTCAGAATTATTGTTTAACTGCACTGAATGATCATTGGATCACTTGCACAGGACATGTGATCACTGATAAAGTGCCCCTTACTGGTGCTTATGTAACAGTATGCTTATGTAACATCCTATAAGGTGTTGATCTGCCCAATGTACAGTAGAAGGCAAAATTTACTAGCTATGCATAAAGATATTGGCTTGAGAGACTTAGCTAGAGCCATGAGAAACCCGGATGTGCGGTGACAGTGTTGCAGCCACAACTGCAGTTTCATGAAAGACAGGCCCTTTGCAATGGGGCAATTAAATAAAGTGACAAACTGTGTGTGTCAATTTGAATGACTGTAATCAGAATCTCTGTCAAGGCGGCCCCTCCCACCAGTCTCTGACAGCAGGCATCTAGCTTTAACATCATGAAGCAAATTCATCAGTCAGGGAGCCATAAGTGAAAGTAGAGAAAGAAGGAAAAACCAGTGAAAAAACAGGACAATGCAAAGTGATTTTTTGGGTTTGGAGGTTAGGGGGCCCTTGTTCATGTTGGTGTGTGTTTGCTTGTAACGGCCCTTATGAAAGAATACTAATTCTGTTTTTATATTGTCCCTATATCGTGGCATAACAGGTGTACAAAAGTTTAGGAACTATCAAAAACTACCTGCGGAATGTAAGACAGTGGCTGGTGCTGGTCACATGTGGTTTTTCCAAGTGCAGTGTTAGGGAGAATTGTTATAGCTGCTGCAGTAGACATGGGTTGACTTTTGATACAGGGGTTAGACAATGAAACTGAAACACTTGTCATTTTTAGTGTGTGAGGTTTCATGGCTAAATTGGACAAGCCTGGTGGCTAATCTTTATTAATTGCACATTGCACCAGTAAGAGCAGAGTGTGAAGGTTCAATTAGCAGGGTAAGAGCACAGTTTTG
>JAOUQT010000026.1:1986194-1998824 GCA_025769995.1 Xyliphius kryptos | reverse complement strand
ACCCCGGGCTCTGAGAACTCTGTGTAAGTACAGTGCTCAGCATAAATGTGTACCCCCTCCCCTTTGAAAAGTAGGATAGTAATCAATAAAGAACAATTTCCAAAATTGTGGTAAAATATCTTTTATAGAAGATTTGTTTGACTCATTACAACTGAATTAATATTAATAATATAACTTAGATTACAAAATTTTACAAAAGTTTAACTCGGAATATCTGATTAGTTTATTTACTAAAAATGAATAAAATCCACAAAAAACTACTACACTGTGGCACAGTGGATAGTGCTGTGGCCTCACAGCAAGAAAATTCCGGGTTCGAGCCCCGGTATGGGCAACTCTAAAAATTTCTGTGTGGAGTTTGCATGTTTTCCCCAGTTTTTTCAGGTACTCTGGTTTCCTCCTACATTTCAAAGACATGCATATTAGGTCAATTGGTGTCTCTAAATTGATTGTGTGTGCACCCTATGATTGATTGGCGCCCTGTCTAGGGTTGTTCCTGCCTTTGCTGCATGGGCACTGGCTTCTTTTGACCCTGCCCTTTGGGGAGGGTTTGGCTGAAGTGTCCTTGGGCAAGGCACCTAACCCCCAGTTGCTCCCCGGGCGCTGTGCTGGCTGCTCATTGCTCCAGGCACGTGTGCTCATTTCACCAGTGTGTGTCTGTGTGTGTGTTTGACTGCACGGATGGGTTAAATGCAGAGGACTAATTCCACTGTGTGCAAGCATAGTGGCAACATGTATCATGTATCACTTTTAAAACTAGGATTAAGCGAGTATAGAAAATGAACGAATTAATTTCCTTTATGGTGTAACTTGATTTTGAACGAATTTGTTATGTAGATTACTTTTTTGTGTGAAAATTGATTGCAATCAATGGCTCAGACTATTGGGTTGTACTCATTCATGCTGAGCACTGGATATTTAAAGGGACTCCAGCAGCTTGCAATACTTATATTCTGTCATTAGAGAGCGCCATGTTCACTCAAAAAAAGACAGCTTTAGACAAATGTTTGGCTTCTTTTGAGAGCAGGCTGTATGTATTTGCAGCAGATGTTACCAGATATGTCATAAGGGCATAGATTATTTTTGCTTTATTATGCTTTTCTCGTAGTGGTTTGTGGTTGGGGGCGTGGCCTTTGAGCTCACTAATTAGGTTTGTAGTTAAAATAATACTACTACTACTTTTAATAATAATGATAATAATATTAATAATATAGCCCAAAATGACTCCAACGGATACATTTCACTTATTCCTATCAACCAACACATTATTATTATTATAATTATTATTCTTTCTTTCATTGATTTTCTAAACCTGCCATTGTCACAGCGAAGACAGCAACATAGGGCACAGTGCAGGACAAACCTAGACAGGGCACCACACCTTAGTTTGACACACACATACAAACTGGCAATTTAAAGCCATCATTTAGCAAAAATGTCTTTAGACTGAGGGAGGAAACCAGAGGAAACCCATGTGACACGGAAAGAACAGGCACAGAATGGACCGCAGAATGTTCCACTTAGTAGTTAAACCCAGGACCCTCTTCTGTGAGGTTTTGCCTATCATCATTATTGAGAGTTCAAGCACAGACTTTGCTGGAACCGTATTGTTTTTTATTAGGGTGATTAGGGGTCTAAGCAAGAAAGCGTCTCCAGTTCACCTAGCATGCATGTCTTTGGACTGCGGGGGGAAATTTGTGTATATAGAAGTGTGTTAATAGCGAAGTCATAATATATCATTATTTTAATTTGAATTAATTTTTTATTGTAATAAACTACAGTACTACGGTATGATTGTCAGCTCCATTGTTAATCCGTCTACCAAGGGAGGGGGCAAAGATCTGGTCAAAACCCACCCTAAAAAAATCAGTAAGCGCATTCCGATCCTGGTTCATAACTCCATCTCCCAGAGTTCCATTAGGAAATCACACTGAACACCTGCTGCCCATTTAGCACATTTCACTTGTTTAAGTAGGCTGCTGTAACTGTGCAACTCTATGAAGCTATTTGAGTTTGAAAGTCTGAACTTCTCTTACCAGAATAGTGGTTGCAACGACAAGGGACTGACAATAACAATATAGCGTGCAGACAATGTAGTGTGCAGACACCTCCTGTATTGTACAAACACGTGTGCATTTGTGTGTTAAACATACTACAACATTTACTTTAATAATACACTGCTAAAAATATAAAAGGAACAATAAAATAACACATCATAGATCTGTATGAATGAAATATTCCAGTTTATAATCTTTATTCATTACATAGTGGAATGTGTTGAGAACAAAGTAACATTGAAATTATCAATGTTAATCAAAATAATTAACCTCTGGAGGACTGCATATAGAATCACACTCAAAATAAATGTGGAAAATCACATTCAACTGTATCAAGACAAAGTTATGCTTGTATGACCACCCTACACAGCCTGAGCATTCTCCTGATTAGTTGGCGGGTGTTCTTCTGAGAGATCTCCTCAAAAACCTGAATTAGGCATCAGTTAACTCCTGGAAAATCTGTGGCGCAATGTGCCATCGGTGGATAGAACGAGACTCGATGTCCGGCTGCTGGATTGTCGCCATCCTACAACCTCCTTAACATCTCCTGGTATATCCACCATGCTCTGGACACTGTTCTGGCAGACACATCAAACCTTCTTGCCATAGCTCGCATTGCTATTCCATCCTGTATGAGCTGCACTACCAGAGCAACTTCTATGGGTTGTAGACACCACCTCATGTTGCGTCTAGGTGTGAAAGGATTGACAAAATGCAAAAGTAAACATCATCCACAAATGATAAGAACAGAGAAATGGTCTGTGGTCACCACCTGCAGGACCACTCATTTATAGGGGTTGTCTTGCTAATTCCCTCTCGTTTCTACCTGTTGTTTGTTCCATTTGTAAAACAGTAGGTAAAATTAAAGTGTTCCCTCTTTTTTTTAGGAAGTGTGTATTAACAGTGCGTATGGAAAGTATTGACATTGTATTCCACATGTTGTTATGTAAGAGCTTTATTTCAAAATTGATTCAATTCATTTTTTTTTTTATTCTACAGATGATACCTCAAGTGAAAATATTTGTTTTAAATTTTAATTAAAAATAAAAACAAAAACTTTACTTACATTTATTCACAGCTTTTGCCATGACACTCAAAATTAAGCTCCTGTTTCCACTGATCATCCTTCCATCATCTGTTACCACAGTCCACCTGGCACCATCACTACAGTGAATAAATTTGCTGGCAGCATCATGCTGTGGGGGTGTTTTTTTAGCAGCAGAAACTGCAAGATTAATCAGAGTTGAGGAAAAGATGAATGTCGAAATAGAAGGTTCACTTTCCAAAAGGACTATGACCTTAAGCAATCAGCCATAATAATGAGTATGAAAATGAGTCATTTCTGGTTAACTGTGAATGTTCTTGAGTGACCTAGGCCCAGACTTGAACCCGATTGAAAATCTGAAGATAGATCTGAAAATGGCTGTGCACCAATGCTTCCTATGCGTGCCTAGACGAGTTCGCTCTGTTTTCTGATTATAGAGGCAGGCAATTTTACATTGACAGTAGCAAAACTATAGTAGCTGTAGGTCTTTATTATCTTCCAGTCTTGCTTGGATGGCCAGAGCTGGGCATGTTGGCAGTTATTACAAATATTATTCAGAGAATTAAATTGTTAATTTCTAATTATTTTTACATCTTTTTACATCCCTTACCTAAAGTTACGCTGCTACTGTATTCTTTCTGATAGCCTCTGGCGTATTTTAATCTCACCAAGGTTTTCACTCTTACTTTAACAAACGAAATATCTGAGATTTAAATAAGGCAAGCCTCTTTTCAAATGGCTGAGTAATGATTTTCTAATCATGTGCACGTGATGTGAGACAGGTGAGATTTTAGCTATTTTAATTAAGAATAAATATGTGGGTGCCCTCATTTTTATTTTCAGTTTACATATATACAGGGAAGCTGGTGCCCACCCAGCAACCCTGGGCACAGATGCAGGAACAACCCTAAACAGGGCGTCAATACATCATAGGGCACTCACACACACACAAGAGACGCCAGTTAGTTAGAGAAACCAACTAACCTATCATGCATGTTTTTGGAATGCGGGAGGAAAACAGGAGTACCCGGAGAATACCTGCACATACACTGAGAGAACATGCAAACTCCACACAGAAATTTCCTACCCGGGGTCGAACTCGGGATCTTCTTGCTGTGATCCCACAGCACTATCCACGGCACCACAATGACGCCCTTATATATATATATATATATATATTTAGTGCACAATTTGTTACAGATGTTATTTTGTTAAGAATTTGTCATTTATGAGTAAGTACTAAAAAAAATCCAAATCCAAAAAAAATCTGCAATATTTGTTTGTTAGTGAATTACACAATACTTTCCATAACAAGCCACAATTCAGACAAAACAAATCATAGTGCAAACTGCTGGGTTTTGTAAAACAAAGTGTGGCAGTCGAAATCTTCAGAAGATCTGTCTCAGATTCTCCAACATGTTAAAACTAAATCATTTGGACATATTGCACCATGGACCATATTTTAAATAAAAAAACACACCCCAGTTGTTGAATTTCTGTAGTTTGGTTATGTTTGCTGCAACACTTTATAGCGCACTTTATATTGCATGTCTTTGCATGTGTCTAAATCATTTTCACAACGTACTGTGCAGTAATTAGCTGGTAAGTTTTACTGAATGTTTTGACACAGTTGTTCTGGACACTTTGACTGTCACACTTTATTTCTGTAAATCCCAGCAATCTTCATTGTGTATGTTTGTCTTCAAAGTGCTTTGTATTGTAATACGTTGCTTTAATCCCAAAAGGTGAAGGTTGCATCAGGAAGGCTATCCATATGTGCAAATAAAATATGTGCAAAATCGGTAACGGAAGTGTCTGTAGTGACCCCTGGTGGTGGGGATAAACTAAAGAGACTGAAGTATTATTTACTTTTTTACATGTAACATTTGATTTTCGTGTAACATTCTGCTGAAAATGTGATGTTTAGAAATATTATATATTTTGTTCTATATAATTCATACACATCAATAAGATAATGTTTTCTATAAAAAAAACAGGGTTAGAGTTAGGGTTAGCTCTGACTTTAGCACAGTAATTGACATGCATGTGCATTTAATTGTGCAGTCAGGCTATCCACACCCTCTCCCTATAGGCTTGTTAGAAACAATTTGAATAATAAATCATATAAAATAAACATTCTGACATAAATAATTCTCTTCAGTAAATCAGTTCATACATGAATGATATCCAATGTCTGTGCTGACTGACTTATGTTCTTTTCAAAAGCTAGAAACAAAAGTAAAAAATACATATGATTGACTCTATATAATTTGCTGAGATTTGATATCTAACCAAAGATTGTCCCATTCATTAAGGGCTTGAGTCAGGATGACTTGGACAGCAGGTTGAACGGGACACTTAAACTTTAATGTCCAGGATTACTTATGTGAACTAATCACAGAAATTATTATTGTAATATTGATAAATGTCAACTGTATATGAAATATATTAGTTGTGTGATTGGTCAAACATCACAGAAGAGGTTTTGTTGTTATTTTTATAAAGGACAACATCTACAGTACCTTATGAAAAGTCACATGACAAATGTAAATCTATCTTACAGTGAAAAGGTTTATAATTATATCCCGTATGATGTAAGAATAGATGTTGTATTTTTACTGTGGTTAAAATTTAGTACAACAAGCACGGAACTGCATATTTATTAACATGTATAAATATTAGATTTATATCACTGTTCCACTCAAACTCAAATTCTCTTCGTTATTTAATAAGGTTTAAGAAATCCATTATTAATCTTTAAAAAACTTCTAAATGCATTTAAAAGTATTGGTTTCCCGTTGTCTAAGAGAGGCTAAAAATATTTCTTGTGTATATAATAATATATTAAAATCAAAAACTGATTTCTAAACTCTCAGAAAAATGCACTTTTTAGATTCATTTTCTCCCTCAATGTACAATCAAAATGAACGTATTGAGTATATGTATATCATTGAGTATATGTATATCATGAGTATATGTATATCATGAGTATATGTATATCATTGAGTATATGTATATCATTAAGTATATGTATATCATTGAGTATATGTATATCATTGAGTATATGTATATCATTGAGTATATGTATATCATGAGTATATGTATATCATTGAGTATATGTATATCATGAGTATATGTATATCATGAGTATGCTGTAGTAATGGTCCTTAAGTTTAAATTTTGCAATTATTTTGTGTATATTAAGTTGTCTACTTGATGATACCACCCCAGTGACAAGTATTTGTACACGAGAAGTTACAGTTTTGAATTGTATGAGTAGTGTCCCACTCAGCCCTGGAATCTTGTCAGTGTCAGACTGTGTTTAAATATACAGGGGGTACTGAATTCTTTATTATTTATTTGGCTATATATATTTTTTTTATATGTTATATGTTATTCCACAATAATAGCTACGTCATAATCATGAAGATGTCTATTTGCAGTGATATGGACCTTCTACCCACTATGCTGTTTCTTAAAAAAAAATACTCCATAAATAGATAGGTCGAAGAGAGCAATTTGAACGGCCATCACATTCTTCTTTTCGTAAGAGAAGCATTCCAAGAAAGTGATAACGATTAAAAAAAAACCTCCTTGAGTGTAGAAACTGCAGGTATGTGTATATGCTGAAGACCAGCAATTCGAGATTGTACTTAATTGTAATTAGTATATTATTATTATTATTGTGAATTAATAAAATTATTAAATGATATTTATTTTATTTATCATATTTTTATAATAAAACTGTATGCCTGCTTTTGCATCCCTTTATATTAATATAAAAAGCAGTGTGTTTTAATTTTAATTATAAAATAACTTATTGTACTAGTTTAACTACATTCTAACTAGGTTAAAGTGTCCCACTGCATTTACATTTGATTTAAAATCGCACATTCATTTATAAGATTATGAAAAAAAACGAAATGTGCAGTGATAACGATATACGATTTGTTTGTGACGTGACGTTTGATATATAATAAAAAGTTTTAAAACTAGACTTAAAGTTCACAACGAAAGCAGTTTAGTTTATAAAGTTTTACAAATACCAGTCGAACGAGTTTTTATTTCGTTTTTGTTTAACACACACACACACACACAGAGAGCCGAATTTCACAGAGCACTAAAAATAACTGAGGATTTAGTTTTTCCAGACTGCTTTGAGTGCAGCAGGAGATTCAAACAAGCAAGGAGTAAATATCATATGCAGTCAAACTCAATCTGACTTTATTAAGAGATATAACCTTAAACCAATCGTCAGTGAATACAAACATGCGCAATTAAATTAAACAACCAAACAAAAAAAAATATGATTAAATAAAAATAACGAACAACCTGATAGAAATGTTCCTATTCTAAAACCATAAATATAAATTCAAAGTGCGACTCCGACAGACTTCAAATTACAGTTCAAACTCGTGGATAAATAAAACTGAGACACACTGTGTATGTACAACTTTTCTGTTTGTTTTCCAGGAGAAACGCACTGTGCTAAATATCCGTGCACAGGGAAACAGGTACAAACCCACACTGAGACTGGATTCTGTACATTTGCTTCAGTACATTTCAGGAACTATCCTGAAGTCCCGCTGAGGCTTCTCTGATAACTGAGCAACATTTGATTGATTTTGCTTTTACACGTTGGGTTTATGGAGTATTCGTTTTACCATAAACGAAGCCTTTTTTTAAATGTAGAATAAAGTGCCTCAGTAAAGTTCAACCAAACAAGATAATTCTAAATATATACAGTAAACATACGAGTGTTTGTCGTTGAAGTTTTCTCTGACGCTTGAAGTTCATCGGTATTTACTGGAAGTTGTCACTGCTCGCTTTCTGGGTTCAAGAAGACACCTGAGACTTTTGGACAGAATAACATTTTAAGAAGTTTTTGTTGAGTTGTAGACGTTCTGTACTGGATAGGCAGGAATATTTTACTGACACGTATTTTTTTTTTTACATTTCTTTCACAAATTGAGATTGTTTATTTGATTGAATTGCGGACGTTCGTGCTTGCCGTCTGGACTGGATGCGTAGCGCGCAGCGTTATCTGGGGACTGACACGTAGGGCTTCCCGGTGCGCTCGGTTCACTATCGGAGTCGCTGTTCTTTTTGCAGACGCCGCCATTTGATGCTGAATTTTCGGGTCCGCCGGCACTGTGCGTCTTCACGTGTTTGCTGAGGTGATCGCTGCGCATGAAGCGCTTGTTGCACACGGGGCAGGCGAAGCGCTTCTCTCCGGTGTGCGTGCGCAAATGCCTCTGGAGCTCATCGGAGCGTGTGAATCTCTTGCCACAAAACAACCAGTTGCACACGAACGGTCTCTCGCCTGTGTGCCAGCGCAAGTGTGCCTTCAGGTGAGACGTCTTACCGTAGACTTTACCGCAGCCCGGGATATGGCAACTGTGCAGCCCTTTGCGCCGTATGCTCGCTCCTGCCGGTCCGAGCCGTTCAGCTTCTTGGCAGTTTGGGCAATCGCATGTCGCCCTTCCTGCATAACGCCGTGTAGACGAGCGTGGAGAGCCAGCGAGGGTTACAGAGGGTGATGCGGTTAGAACGGCTCCACTGGCACCCCCCACTGAGTTTGTGCTAGAGTCCGGGTACGAGGTCGGCAATACGGTCTTGAATCCGTCCACTAGGTGCTGCCCGCTGGCGAGCAGGTGCGGCGATGAAGCAGCACTAAACGCGGAATGGCCAAGTGCCGCTGAGTAGTCCGAGTTGTAACCTCCTAACGGCGAGTGCATTGTTGACTGTAGACCGTTGGCTCCAAGAGGATTGTCGATCCAACCCGTACCCACATCCCACCAGGCCGAGGCACCAGCCGAGGCGCCCATGTCCCCGGCCGCGATGCCCGACTTGAACCATGAGTCGTACGCGTGCGCAACGCCCATCCTCGGGTAGATGCCCTGCAGACTGTCCACAGAGGTATGTACTTTGGATATGAACAAGGGCTGCGAGCTCTGCTCTTGAGATCCGCCCGAGATGGATACAGAAGTCTGAAAGGCGGAGTAATCGCTCCCGAATGGGCTCCCGGACGCGCTGCTTGATGTTAGTGAGAAAGCGCTGGAAACTGGAGATCCGTTTGCGTTAAAGGTTTCCACCAGGCCGCTCCCGCCTCTAGACGACAGACCCGACCCGAGACTGCAGCTTCCCGGGGAGCCTCTTTTCCAGGGATGAAAGCCTTTACCAAAAGAAGCGTTGTCCGATAACATGGCAGATGTGGGGCTCGAGCTACCAATTTTGTTGCAGGTTGCAGCCAGCATGGCTAAAGGTGTAGATCCAAACTTGGGCTCTTCCTGGAGGGATCGCACACAAATACAAACATGAAAAACGATAATCTCATAACAAAATTTTAAAAACAAGGTAAGATAAGATAATTTTAAATAAAATTTATTTTCATATTACAGCGAAAACATAAGTGTATTACGAATAGTATTTTAAAAATACAGAATCAATTATGCACGTTTTATTAGTGGCACATTCGCACAAAGAAAAATCCAACTTTTTTGGAGCATTAATCAAATAAAAATAGTTAAAATATCATAAAAGACAAGTAGATATATATTTGTAAAAATCTGTACCTTTAATTTTAATTTGTATCATAGCATTATTCTATTTCAAAACACTGAATATGATTTTAGCGATTCTGATGTTTTTAACTACGAGCAAGATAAACTTGTGAAGAAGGACAAGAATAACAAACCATTCAGAAACTAACAATAAACTCTTACTCACCCCTAAAAGTGAAGTTGCCATTCCAGAGATATCCACCTTTGAGAAAATCTTTACATTTATAGGCTCGGCTCTTGTTGTGGTTGTGTTTTTTAGAGATTTGTCATGCACTGATGCTCGCCGCCCCTTTCCCTGTGCAGTTGTATCTCCTCTCTGGCTTTGAAGTCCCGCAGGCTTGGCTTTTAACCAATCAGATTCGTTCTAGTAGTGACGTTGTCGCCGGCAAAGTCTGGCTCCTCGAGCAAGTGTAGATGTTAAAGTGGGCGTGGCTGAATTCTGAACTGCAATCAGGTTAGATTTTCGGATGGGGATCTCCCTCTTCTCTCGCTCTCTCAGGACCGCGACGACTCATTAGCGCAAAACTATTTATAGGTAAATTTATCAAATCAGGGCAGGCACCATTTTTCTAAGGGGTTTACTTGGATAAAAACACAAATTCTTTAGCCACCATAAATCTTACGAATGTTTATATCTCAGTAAAACACCCTAAAAGTAAAAAGCTAGTAAACGTTACGTTTATTCATCTCTTAAATGGACCCTTTATCATTCAAAACAATCAAAGAACCTTTGTTTTTAACCTTTGTTTTTTTCTGATGCTATAAAAATAACCAACCAATTATTATCATCCTTACGGAAAGATTCTGTAACAGAAACTGTACTTTGTCGTTGCTTGCATGAGACAAAGTTTAAGGGCAAGGATAAAAATAGAGAAACATGTTGCATTATTATTATTATTATTATTATTATTATTATTATTATTATTATTATTATTATTATTATTATTATTATTCGTTAACTAAAATAAATGTTATTAGCTTTCAAAGTAAAGTATTATTGTCTATCAGTTAAGCACATTAAATTCTAGCTAACTTTATTAGGGTACTATATTTCTGAGTAGTTTATTCATATTTTTATTTGTAATTTGCTCCTTGGTATTTAACATTTCCTTAACTATTACACCAAACAAGCTACAATACACACTTAGAAAACAAAATACCATAATGTACCAGTTAGAATGCAAAAGCTTGTCACTGGGGTGGTAGCATCATGTAGACATCTACCTTTGGGAAACTAATGACGCATAGTGTACCTAGTAAAGTGCTTTCATATGGCGTGTATCTTTGGATTTGAAAAACTGTTTATTAATCGTGTGGCCCACAATAAATATCACCGCCTGTTAATAAAAAAGGTGAAAAGTGTAATATTTGACCATTTTTTTTACAGCGTCACGTACAAATGTGATCCAGGTGTTTTATTCGATTCGGAATTACTTTGTCTTTTGAGTTCTACGTGGTACATGTTCTCAGTGGACCGTTTTATTTTGTTCCAGTGATTTTTATTTGCTTTTTTGTTTCTTAGAATATGTTTCTTTTATGTCAGTGTTCATACACGGATCAGAATTATTGTGTGTAATCTGTGAAGTGGGGCTCAGGGGTCATTGTGTCTTGTGAGGGCGTGGTCGACCAGCCCAAGGGGCGGAAGTGGGAGTGCAGAGTCAAATATGAAAAAGAAAATCTTTGCCTTATTTGATCATAACTTTATTTATAAAAAATAAAAGTTTGATAGCTATTATATTATATTTAGACGGTTTAGAGTCGAGTCGGAATTTTGCGGAAATAACATGTATAAGCAAATAAAGGAAAGTCTTATATACGATAGATTTAGGGAACGAATTAGTTAGGTCATAATTCATTTGTGAATTAGGTAAATGCGCCTAATATAATCATATAATAATATGCAATATCACTACTAATACTACTTATAATAATAATAATAATAATAATAATAATAATAATAATAGTAATTATAGTCAAGTCATAGGCCGTCATCGCTTTGCAGTGGTTGGGAAAATGTGAGATAGTGATAAGGTCATCCCAGTTTCTTGTCAAAGTCGAACTCATGTTACTCACTCTCCTGGCTTTTTCCAGCAGCGCGCGCTCTAACAACTGAGCTATTCAAATTGAGCAAATAATGATGATGATGATGATGATGATGAGTGCTACATGAGAATAAATGTGAGGATAAAAAAACAGTTCTAACTGAATGAAAGACACCTGAAGCGCACTGAAGCGAACTGAGACCATTAACATGCGCTGCACGCCGACAGACTACATTTCATTTGAAATTCAAATTTAATAAACTGGCGTGAGGATGGATAAAGTTGGACGTTGCTCCGAATTGAGCTTGGAACCAACATTAACTATTATAAAGGACGTATATAAAATATAATGCATTTCTATTACCCATGATGCAATGCAATAATCACATGTACACAGAGATGTAAGAAAGTTTGTCTCTGAAGAAAAAACAGCCAGGATTGAACCAAAAGCTCTGGACCACGGTGACATTTTCCCCTTTAAATGGCTGCAGCATGACACAGCAGAAACGGGTCATTACTCCTTTCTGCTCCAGGAGCAAGACACACACACACACACACACGCACACACACACACACACACGCACACACAGAGTGAAAGATAGTGTTTTTTTGTTGCTTTTGTTCCGGATAGAAACATCTTGATAATTCTGTTCTTCATTGCTAATCACTTGTTACTAATCACTTGTCACTCGTCGCTAATCACTCATTGCTAATCACTTGTTACAAATCACTCATCACTAATCACTTGTCACTAATCACTTGTCACTCGTCGCTAATCACTCGTTGCTAATCACTTGTTACAAATCACTCATCACTAATCACTTGTTACTAATCACTTATCACTCGTTGCTAATCACTTGTTACAAATCACTCATCACTAATCACTTGTCACTAATCACTTGTCACTCGTCGCTAATCACTCG
>JAOUQT010000026.1:1722460-1736428 GCA_025769995.1 Xyliphius kryptos | reverse complement strand
AGTAGGAAGGGAATACGGGCATGTATGTGTGTGTGTGTGTGTGTGTGTGTGTTGCTTTGTAAAACAATTCTTCCCATCAGTTCCCATTACGCTTCTGTCTGTAAGTTAACAGCGACATCTAAACAAACATTGTTTATTATTTATAGAGTTATGCAATATCAATCATTTGTTTCTACTTAAGTTGTTGCCTTGTGATGGATGGCATCCATCAATGGTGTTTTCCCACCTCACCCTTAGTGTTCCTGGAATAGACCTCACATTCAGATCAATTAACAACAATCGTGTTCTTGCACAATATGAACGTCTGAATGAATGCATTATTGCATTTTTAAATCAATGTGGCCATAACCATTTATTACGTTTGCCCATTTACACGTAATATAGACTGTATACTATAGTTAATTAATTAATTCTGTTAAAAAACACATTAAGATGTACACGTTAATCCTAAGAGAGCGCTAATCCCGACCCCATGTCCTACACTACTGGTTTGTGTCTACTTATGTATTTGTGTTCTCGTATACTAATAAGATTACTTTTCATCCAGCCAGGTACAGTCCAAATTCCTGGATGTGTCCCAGCTCTGCTTATTTTACTACTTATGTGATTATAGCCAGATATCCCAGAATGCATTTGGCGAAAATGTCAAAATGTCAAACAAGTACATTCTAACAAGATCGAACTTACAGGTGTGATCTACCAAATAGACGAATACCAGCGAAGCCATATTTTACACTGCACTTATAGAGAGAAATCTACATCCAGACTTGTGTAAAGCTGCTCTGTGACAATCCATATTTAATTAATCAGTTTATTTGCAATGCACCTAAACACAGCTTCACTCGAACCTTTTCCCCAACCCATGCAAACAGATGAAGAGCCTGTTTACAAAGCAGCACGATGATCTGAATAAGTGCTCGTGTAAACGCAACGCACCTGAATTAAATGTCATTGCTTTTATTATTCGGACCTGGACATTTTCCGGTGCATAGAGGAATATTATTATGCAAATTAGATGCTGTCTCTCTCTCTCACTTACAAACACACAATCTCTCTCTCTCACTCTTACACACACACAATCTCCCTTTCTCTCGCTCTCTTTCTCTCTCACGTACACACACGCAATCTCTCTCTCTCTCTTTCTCTCTCGCTCACACACACACACACGATTTCTCTCTCTATCTCTCTTTGTGTGTGTTTTAGCTGAACTCAGCACTTTGCTTTAGAACACTCGTGCGTCCTACTCCCACATCCGGTGTGCTGTTGCAGATTTCCTCGAGTTTTGCAGACAGCGCACCTGAACTATTCACCAGTCGTTAGTTCATATACGTGCAGTAGACTTGAACCTAAAAGTGCGACTGTGTTGGTTATTTTTTTGCCCAGGGCTTCTCGTTTTTATGAAAATATCCTTCCAGCTTTGATGCTTCGCATCCAGGACGGCAGTGTATGAAATAAGCTAACTCAGCACTTCCTTTGCAAATCCTTTTACAACTTTGACCTTACAAGGTGACACTGTTGGACTCATAGACAATACAATAAAATGTACTGGAGCAAGAAAGCAGCATCAGTTATGCAGGCAGCCAAGAAGAATAGATTTGATTAGGAAATTAGGTTAAAACCGGGTGTGTGATTGTAAAACACAAGACAAACTGTAAATGCGTGGTCAGCAGTTAACGTGGTGTTGACTGAATGGGAAAGTCAGAAAGCTAAGACACTCCTCTTGTAGTATTAAACGATACAAAATGATGTCGGACAAGAGAAAATTTCTCTCCATCGTTTTCTTAGTTGCACACATAAGGCTTCTGCCGCAAACACCGAGGAAGCGGACCTTGTGGTGCTCGAGTCCTGCTATTTGCATGAGAAGAAAGCTATTGGTTTATGGACTGTGATGTAAAACAATGACCCGGGAGCCTGGGGCCACAGCCGATGGGTGATCTACTGGTTGGCGTATAGTAGCTTTCTAAAAAAAAACAGCGCGGAAGGGAAGATTAATTTAACGCACGCTGAAAAGTGGGAATTAAACACATACTGTAATAGATAAATACCATGCACCCTGGCAAAATGTGTGTGAGATGCACCCTAGAGTAACTATTGTTAAATCAAAGACAATACAAACTGTCACCGCAGTGACAGAATTAACGTATGCATAAAAATATTTTTTTACCATAATCCTGTATTGCTCTGTTCTCCAAGAACTTCCCTTCGGGGGTAAAAATGGCGAAAGCGTTGACGTGTCATAGCGTCATTAAATCATCTAGTTCAATGTTAGTCCCCGGAGGTTTTCTTATGGATTAAATTAAGCACTTCCATCTTCATTCCCACCTGATCACAGCTATATAAATCCCAACAGCTGATCAGTAGACTTCAGAAAGCGCGACGCCTTCAGACCGTGCAGCTCACGGGCGCGTGAAGAACAGCTTGCCATTTAAGGAATTAGATTTTTTTTGCAACTTGCCCAAAAGGCTTCTGGGGACACAGTGAGAAACCACTAACCACCAACAGGCTGCAGATTTCTAGTTTTACCTGGAGGAGAGTCACGCGAGCAGAGTCGGAGCACACTTGCACTGTTCGGTGCTATATGTGCGTGTGTGCGTGCGTGCGCGCGCGCCAGGAGAAAGGAGCTATCCGGTGCTGAAGTTGCATTTTTCCGCCGAGAGCGACGCCACGCAACGGTACGAGCAGCTTACTTAAAAGGGGCTTGGAGTCTGCCGTCGCCCCGTGCCTGCGTGGGAGCTGAGGAGCACCGGTGCAAGAGGGAAAAACACGGCAAAGGGAAAATAAAGCAGAAAACAATAAAGCAATAATTAATTAAATAAATAAAATTAAATAAAAATAGCAATTATATACAAACGGGGTTTGCCTCGGCGGTGCATGAAGAGCAGGAGACCTGACCGAGCGGGCGGACGGACGAGTGGTGTGTTTTTTGCTGCAACGTGAAACATGCCAAGATCTTTCCTAGTTAAAAAGGTTAAGCTCGATGATTTCTCGTCTGCTGACCTCGAGAGCTCTTATGGCAGATCCAGAGCGGACATCAGCCTCCGATTTCACGAGAAAGGTAAAAAAAAATCACGGAACGAACAGTGCGCTGTTGCATGTGGGTGATAAATAGAAGACTTATAATACGATCACAGATGGATAATGTCATTTACAGTACATTATTTATTGTGTTGTTTCAAAGAAACATGTATTCTCTCACAGTGCGTGCTGATCCTCAGTGGCATTATTTTATCCCATCTAAACCATCGCTCGTAATAAATATTTTGTTGAGTCTGCACATTTTGGCACAGACAGTATCATGTGTTGCGCTTTGCGCACTCTCAGCAAGACTCCAAAATCAAGCAGATGACTTTAAATACATGAGAAACATTCAGCACGCGCATCACTTGCTATTCATTTATAAGTTATTATGCTATCTTTTATTTCTTTAGTTAGTGAAGCGTGTAAATAAATTATTCACACTTGCATTTCACACTCACCACATGAGCGCGTGGAATATATTAAAGGGACGCAGGAACATATGTGTCCGATATTAGCCAATGTGTCCGCTCTATTTAATACACACAGCACTCAAAAAAGGCATTTTGAAAAAGAATTTCCATTCGTTTCATACAAACGTGCGCGTGTGGTTTACAATGTACCTCGGTTATGTGCATATCGACCTATTTCCGCTATGATCTTTGTCCCAAGTGCAAATGCCATTATGAGTGACGCGAGGGCAGCCGCCGTTGTCTTTATCGAGTTAGCTCTTTAAATGACATGGAGATGTATCGATTTATTGGAGAGAGTGTCGCAGAGAATTAAATAATTCCTCCACGAAAAGTCTGGGTTATTGCATGCAACCCGCACTTTCTAGAGTGGAGCGTGTACACCGGAAAGGGTGAAAGAAACTAGCAGAAATAGACTGTTGCATATCGGAATCTAGCGCCTGACTCATTGCTTCCCTTCAAGCTCTTCTTAAACTGTTGCTTTTTCTTTCTCGTTCTCTCCCAGCGGCAGGTTACATCACAGACTACATAACACCGTCTGTGTATGAAGGAGATCATGAAAATGGCATCAAAGTGCCCTCGCCGGTACCCATCTACGAGAGCTTGCACAGTGACTACGGTGCGCCGGACTCGGACCAGCCCGACAGCCCGCGCTCGGAGGTCTCTTCCGGGTACATTAACGGAGACAATGCAGTGAGCGAGGGCTACACGGTCGATGCCTTCTTCATCACCGACGGACGGTCGCGCAGAAGGGCAGTAGCTAATGCGAGGAACGCACAACGCCACACGTGTAACGAGTGCGGAAAAAGCTATGCCACGTCGTCCAACCTGAGCCGCCACAAGCAGACGCACCGCAGCATGGACAGCAAAATGGCCAAAAAGTGCCCGACGTGCGGCAAGGTGTACGTGTCCATGCCGGCCATGGCCATGCACCTACTCACGCACGACCTCAAGCACAAATGTGACGTGTGTGGCAAGGCGTTCAGTCGTCCGTGGCTGCTGCAGGGCCACATGCGCTCACACACGGGTGAGAAACCGTTCGGGTGCGCGCACTGCGGGAAGGCCTTTGCAGACCGCTCCAACCTGCGCGCTCACATGCAGACGCATTCAGCCTTCAAACACTACAAGTGCAAGCGCTGCAACAAGACCTTCGCGCTCAAGTCGTACCTGAACAAGCACTACGAGTCAGCCTGCTTCAAAGGAGCCTTTTCCCCGATCAGACCCGATTCATGAGCAGCCACGGAAGTCGAAGTGCGCCCACAACTTCGCCTTTCTCTCCTGCAGCACAAAACTGAGGAAAACTTGGATTATTCGCATGTAACTTTTCGTTTTCAAGCGTAACCTTCAACCCCCAAGACATTCGCCTACTCCCAGCCGAAAAATAAAACAAAACATGTTGCCAAAAAGAAACAAAAATAATGACAGGAGGAAACTCAGAGGACATTAAAAATGTCTATCTCTCACTTAAAAGGTCAAACCTTTTCTAAGTATTGGAGCTCATAGTACTGCTACCAGTGACCACTAAAGTGCAGCTTCGAGGTAAAACTAACTTATTTATGTACTTATTATTTGATACCAGCCGTGTTCATTTGCACTTTATTATTTATTTCTGACTATATTTATTGTATTTCGTTTTCATCCAAGCTTCATTCCTTCACCATCAATATGCCAAAGCATTTGTCACTTTTCTATTTCTTTCTGTTTCTTTGTCACTTTATACATTTGTTGCATGAAAAAAAAAAGGAGAAATCTATGCCAATTGTATCACGCTTTTGTTGATTATTATTATTTTTTTTCTGATGCGAAAATCTAGTTAGAATCAGTCTGCAATAGTTCTCGAGAGTCATTACAAATGAAAAGAGCAATAATGCATGGTCTTCTCGAAGACATAAACAAACAACAAAAAGAATAAACGAGTAATAGCTATTACATTTTTATCACGACTTTAATTCAATACTATTAGTAGTCATGCAGAAGAAGAAGAAGAAGAAGTTCCATATCAGGGATATGCCAGTGTAGTATTAGCGGATATAGACCATGGGCTGGGGGCTGGTTATGGTAGGGTAAATGGGGTTGGGGTTGGGGAGTATTAGGGGTCTTTTGTAAGCGGTTATGCACTGCCTGCCTCTTATTTAGAGTAGTTGTAGAGTCATAGTCACGTGATGCCCCTGCGACTCTTTTTTCCAGGTGCACGAGGGTCAAAGCAGGGCTTCTACACACTGTGTCTGAAACGGCACCCTTAGTTCCTACAGTCTACTCGTTACTTCCTGTTCCCTTTACCCTACAAAGTGAACTGGAAAGTGCATCACGTGCATCTCTTAGGTCCGGGACATTAATCTAGTGGGAGTTCAGAAGCTGTTAGAGGCTCAGTTTGCAAACACCCAAACAACTGCACTATATAGTAATATAGTGAATATGGTGTATTTTGGGCGACGTGTACTGTAAACTTCCACTGGTCATGTGACCTAAAGACTGACACGTGATCGACATATAAAGCACTTCTTCGAGAACACTTCCAACTTAGTTTATATTTTGTTTGAAGAATAACAAACAAATAGTAGCACAAACTTTAGAGATTCAGGTAGACTGGCCTTGTATTAGCTGAACCTCGGCTTTTGTATTACAAGCGACTCAGAAGGGAGCTGTTTATTGCTTGTATATAATTCTTTGGAAGTAAACATTTCTACAAAACTGTATTATAGCATTAAATGACCTTATTCCTGAAGTTTTCCTTTACTTTACACCCTGTGTAGGGGTATTTATTTATTTATTTATTTATTTATTTATTTCTGCCCAATGTTTAAACAATGTAAAAGCACAATGACGATGGGCATTTTGTTTCTCTTCCTAAATAAAGAACAAAGGAATAACTCACCTGGTCATTGTGTCTGTGTGGCAAGAAAATGCACCTGTGGCATGTACCTTTAGACAACATTATTTTATTCTGCATACACGGTGTAATAAATCGTACTGCCTCTGCTATCATCAGTGGAGCGTAATGAGAAAAGTTACTGGTCACTTAAATTCCTAATGGCAGGTTTGGGATATATATAGCGGTCAGTCTTTACACAGATTACTGTAGTATTGAGTATCTACTCAAAACTGAAGTTTTCTAGCTTTTTAAAAGTTTCTGTATGGATATGAAATTCTTCACTGATTTTAAACCATCCGTGGTGCAGTGAACACACCAATACTGGACTGTCCACCGATTGAAGGTGCCTGGGGAACAATTGGGGTGAGGTTCTTTGCTCACAGCATTTCAGCTGTGAATATGTTTTTGCTAGATTGAGGATCGAACCAGCAACCAAATCCACTTCACTGGCTTTTAGACTATAGCCAACTCCTATCCAACTGGGATACATCTATTACTGAACTGAATACGATCTTTGGGATATATAGAGGTCAGTCATCAAACAGATTACTGTATTACGTCTACTCAAAATGGGATTTTATTAGATTTTTAAAATATTTTCTGGGTGCTTTAAAATTAAATAACCCAGTATATATCAAAAACAATGCAAACTACTAGTAGTGAGCCTATGTCCTGAAGATATTTGACCGTAATGGTTTAAAATGATTTTTTTCACGACTGATGATTCAGATTGTACTTCTCAAAATTGTACCCTATTAAACAAATCTGAAATGGGGTCAAAAGTCAATAATAATATCAATAATTGAAACTTTATTGATCCCAGAAGGAAAATTATTTTCTGCATTTAAACCATCAGGGGTGCAGTGAGCACACAAATACTCAGAGCACTGGCCACCCCCACTAATTAATGTGCCCGTGGGGTTATGCCCAGTGCACCAGAGATGGCTGAAATTATTGCATCTACACCCAATGTGACTTGTTTTGCATTTTAAAAGATCACTCTTGTGCTTTACAAGCCACTTTATTAGATACATGGGCAGACTGGTTTGAGATGAGGCAAGACTCAAATAACTCAAATGACCGCCTGTTACATCCAAGGAATGCAGAATACCATCTCTGTTGAAAGTATGCCATGAAGAATTAAGGCAGTTCTGAAAGCAAAAGGGGAGGGTCTAACTTTTTACTAGCCATGTGTATCTAATAGTCGGTCAGTGTATGTCATGAAGAATGCAACATGCTGTATTACATAACAGAACACTTTGTAGAAAAACATAATCAAGAGTTTTTACAGTGTTACAGTCAAAGTCTCCAGAACGATTCTATGTCCCATTTTCCAAGACAATAAATTAAACACACAATAACGTATATCTGTACAGTGCTGTTAAAGAGTCTTAGGCACATGTAAAGACATTCTGTAAAGCACATATGCCTTTGAATTTAATAAATGTTTCGACAAAAATATATAAAATGCAGTAAACAGCAATAAACATTATCAAGTCAGTATTCAGTGTGTTCTGATGTGTTCCTAGGTGCTATTTGTGCAGGTTTATAAATAACTTATCTGCATCATTATACAGTGCACATTGGAAAAAACTCACACCGTTCTTCTGGAGACTTTAACTGTCGCACTTACTTTGCAGCAAATCCCATGTTTTTGTCTGAAAAGTGGTCTGGTTTATAACATGTTGCAATTCATTCATTTTCTGAAGCTGTTTAATCCTAAGCAACCTTAGAGAGGGCAGCACTTTATCGTCGACACACACACACACACATTCATTCACTTATGCTACACTAAGGATCATTTAGACACAACAAATTATTCTAATGCATGTCTTTGGAAACCCGAAGACCCGGAGGAAACACAAGCATACATACAAACCCCACATAGAAAGAACACAGGATGCCCAACCAGAGAACTAAACCAATGTCAGTACATGGATATTGAAAGAGGTGTTATTGACCCCCAAAACCCTATCTGTATGCCACTTTTCTCAGAAAGGGTGCAATCATACACCGCTATCTGTGGTGCTTTTATTTGAATAATTTTAATGATTAATGAATGAATTAGGAAGCATGTAACTGAAGATAGATATATTCAGGCTACTGAGAACAAGTGCCTCCTGAAGTTTTTGGGGATATCATGGACAAAGACGATGACCTATGAAGTAAGTCTACAAGATGGCCAGAACAGAAAAGGAGACTGTCACATGACAGCATTGAAGGAAGTGTAATGACAGGACTTGTGGAGGGAGTTAGACGACATGTAAGACCGAGAATAACCTGGATGTACAACATCAGGACGTAGGCTGGATTAGCAGACTTCTACAAGTGACATGTGACAAAGAGCATTGGAGAAATCTGAATCCATGCAGCCAACCATCATGGGGCAATGACAGCATATGACATGCCAATTATAAACCGTCCATATCTGAAATTACAAAATTTTACAAATAAATTAAAAATTAAACTTCCACAAGATTCTGAACTTATGTGTTAAAAGAAGAAAATTCATTCGTTCATTATCTTCTGCTTAATTTAAGGGCACCACTCTATAATAGAGCACCCACACTGCCACACACGTTGTCACCCGCGTGAAAACTTGGAGCTCATGCAAACTCCACACAGAAGTTTTCCTAGTAGTCCCACCGGGGGATTAAAATCGGGTCCTTCTTGCTGTGAAGCGACAGTTCTACTTACTGCAACAATGTGCCTATAATAAGAAAATAATGAAGCAAACCAGTGTTTCAGTGAGTACTAATGCTATTTCTAAACGTATGTGTGTATCGTTTGGCATCAGTAAAAAAAATGCCAGTAATGACAGTAACACACACAAGCTCAAACTTCACTTCCTCACTATTTATGTTCTTTAAACTAGGAAGCATTTCCCCAAAGAATTCAACAATACTCCTAGTTACATCCTTATAGCAGTTAAACCTGCTGGTGAGGCACGGCCGCTTAGTCAGACTTTGTGTCTCTCATAACAAATGACCTTGAGCTCAGGCAGATTCAGGCTGTTTGAAGGGCATGGAAAAGAAAAATTAAAAGGGTGAATACTGCACAACATGGCGCATATGTATACTGGCAACAATGTTAATGAGTGTTTTACTATTTATTAAGTCATCATATTGAACAGAATCAGAATTATCTTTGCTTTTACTGTAAATACATTTATCTATATTTATAAAATATATTCCAACTTAGATAATCAATGTTAAAGACAGTAAAAAAAAGTTCTCCTCTGTCTGGGAACCTATAAGTCAGTAAATTACATCCACATTCATTATCCACTGGATGGACATTTCTCCATTAGATTGGCATGTAATTGGAACTACAGGGGTTAGACAATGAAAATGAAACACCTGTCATTTAAGTGTGGGAGGTTCATGGCTAAATTGGACAAGCCTGGTGGCCAATCTTCATTAATTGCACATTGCACCAGTAAGAGCAGAGTGTGAAGGTTCAATTATCAGGGTAAGAGCACAGTTTTGCTCAAAATATTGCAAAGCACACAACATTATGGGTGACATACCAGAGTTCAAAAAAAGGACAAATTGTTGGAGTTCAAAAGAGTTTCTTCCTACACTCCATGCTGATCATATTTTGTGTGTATGCCGCAATAAATAATAAAACTGATTTTGTCTCCTAAACTTGTCTGGGGGTAATTACATCTGCAGAGTATAGAATGGAAAATCCACATTTGCTTACTAAGAAAAGTAAAGTCAACCATTAGCTGGAAATTTTCAGCAGTCTACTAATATATATGTTTCTGCTCAAGCCGTCAGAAACACAAGGATAGTGTGAGCGCCCGACACCATGCAGGGTGATTGTAACTTGCCAGAGAACACAAAGATTGGCAGATTCACCAATGGCACTCTGTGTTCTTCATGGATGAGAGCACATTCTTATTAGACAATAACCCATTTGTATCTATTTGTAACCCATTTGACTTTTTCATTTCTTCCATTTTATGATGCGCCAAATGTTTTCTATGAGTGAAAGTTTAGTGCCCAGATCCTTCTATGCAGCTATGATGCTGTAATTGATGCAGTATGTGGTTTGGCATAGTCATGTTAAAAAATACAAGTTTTCCCTGAAAGAGACGTCGTCTGGATGGGAGCATATCTTGCTCTAGAACCAGGATATACCTTTCAGCATTGATAGTGTCCTTCCAGATGTGTAATTTACACACTAAGGGCCATTTAATGTAGAATGCCTGTCTTTGGAGTACCCAAAAAAAGCTGCATGAACATGGGGAGAACATGCAAACTCCACACAAAATTTTCCTGAGGGCAAGTATTCTGAGCGCACCTCGGGCAAGTCTACACCTTCTTGACTAGCAGAGACTAGGGACAAACCTACTGAAAGGCATTGGCCCTAACAACTTAGAGCCCATCCATAGACTGAACTGGTTACCCAGTCAATCATCGGGTTATGTGCAACCAACCATGGGTAACCTAAGACAAAATGCAGATAGGGTGCCCTGTCTCACGGATACGATGGACTAAAATATGGAGCGTTAACATGCGTGTCCGATAAGAAATGGGACCGTCACCCAGTAATCACTCATCCAGAGCCGCTACCGGATTTCATGGAATTTGCGGTTTCAGTGCAAATCCCCAGTCTCTGAACTAGACCAAAATCTATGAAGGACCAGGCAGCCCCAGAATCAATGAAGGCCCTTAGATGATGTACTTAAGATTATGGGCAGGGTCAGTCCGTGAACAGAAGGAGCAGGGGATTGCGCCCTTACCTCCTCCTTCACTCGGTAAGAGCATTGGCATTTTATGATGAAAGCCACCTTGGAACGCTAGGTGGGGAATCAGGAGAGCTGTTGTTCAAAAATAAGGGACGTTTGTAAGAGAAAGCCCCTGACCTTATCCGGCTCCCCAGCATAGCGTTGAGGGCTTAACAAGTGGCTATCCACTATTGGAGTGGGAGGAGGGGGGAAGGTAAGATGGTGACTGGCTGTGGGGGAAGTGGGGTCATGGCTGTCATTAAATTGGCCAGTTGCTGCACAAACCCTTGAAGAAGCTTCCCCTGTTGCTCTATGACGGCCCTTTGGTCACGCAGGGCCGCCTTCATATTTTCCAGCTCCGCTTGGTTCATGTTATTGGTTGCGCTGTTCTGTTATGATACAGATGAGGGAACCAAGAAAATGGGCAAAAAATTAGTCATTAGATGTGTGCAAAGCTGGTGGAGATGTACACTAAAAGACTTGCAGCTGTTACTGCAGCAAAAGGTAGTTCTGCAAAATATTGGCTTAGGGGGGCTGAATATGTTTGCACACTGCACTTTTAATTTTTTATTGTAAAGTTTTGAATTATGTATAATTGTCTTTCCACTTCAGAATTGTATACCACTTTGGTGTTTGTCTTTCACATTAAATTCCAATAAAATATATTTATGTTTGCGGTTGTTCTGTGACAAAATGTGGAAAAGTTGAAGGAGTATAAATACTTTCGCAAGCCACTGTATATAATGCATAATAGATACCATTTTTTCAATAACCTATTTTCCCCTTTATATATAGTACATACATGCATTTAGGGTGTGAATACATTGTGCTGTTTAAGGGCTACAATGTTGTTGATTGTGTCACACTTCACAGCATGTGAAATATTTGATGGGTATGTCTTGTAAATAATGGTATCTAGTATGTAGTTCTTTAAAAGAGCAATTGAATCAAGTAGAGTGAGATATGTAAAATATTAGATTGAATGAAAAGCCCACGACTGTGTAAGGTAATTGGTCAACAGAGTTAAAGAGCTGCAGCACACATGAACCCAGCAGGGACCACTCAAGTGCAGGAAACCCTGCAGATTTAGGCAGTGGTCATTAGATGGCGGGTAAGAGAAATTTCCTTTAAACAAGCTGTCAGTTGGTACGTAATTAGTAGAGACTTGCTAGCCTAGTCACTAACAAACATAAGATGCTACATTCTAACCAGTAGGAACCAGGAACTGCCCTACTAACTTAGGTGTTTCTGACTATGAGGTGCGTACCACTTTTCTTTCAGAATATTTAGCAAAGTCTTGTTTGCTCTTGCTTTGGTTGTTTGGTTGGAAGTGTTTGCCTGGCTACCACCTACTTCTGACAAAGTTCTTTACAGTAAAATTTTACAATATGTACTCACTTACAAGCCCATTGCACTTTTACTCCAACAGCCAGGGAGCAGAACCTTTCCCTCCTTTTCAGGTGAAAAATGATTGGCAGCCATACTTATAAAAATCATCTGTATTGGACTGAATTATTATTCCTAGTTCCTTGCAGCAAGTAATTATGGAAAACCTGCTATAATTTTGGAAAAGCATAATAAAATACATTGCTATTAGCCATCTTTTTGTTCCCTGAATCTTTATTACCACTATATTTGATAAATACTATAATTGTAATCTATAGCTCTATAGATGTAAAGACCTAGATTTACATAACCAAATAATAAAAAAAACAGCAACAGCAATAGACAAGTACACATCTGATCTAGACAATAAACTATAAAGAAACCCTATAACAATTATAGGAGTTTACTGAACAAACATAGTCACTGTGATTATCAGGATGACTGTATGACTTATGTGATTAATTGCCTACCCTATCTTTCCCTTTTCACCTTTTCATATTAAAGCTCTAACTATAGCTAAGCAGCAAAATAATTTAATGGAAAAAATAACTAAGTATAGTGGCAGATAAGAACAAACAAAGAGGAATATGTTTTTGGTATATAGAATAAATAAACTTAAAAGACCAAATACAAAAACTATAATCCAAATTATTACAGAACACACCAGTCTGTACTTCAGTGCTTTGTATTTCAGGAAAGTAACAGGATGGAGCACTGCCACGTAGCGCTCAATGCAGATCACACAGTTAAACAGAGGACGACCAACACATGGTAGTGCTAATGCAAAATATACAATGCCATAAACTGCTCCAAATGTATTACAAACCATGTATGCAAAACAACTCAGGCAGAAGAAAATCTCACAAATAATGAGATTGAGGCTGAAGAACTCTGCCACTATTCCACTTCCTTTTCCTGTGCAAATTAGCCATAAAACAAAGGAATTGGCTGGAAGGCCCAAGATGATATTGATGGAATATGCCGAAAAGTAGATACACGATGATACAGCTGAGTAGAGACTAAAGTTGCTGGCCGGGTTTGTTGAGATGGAAAGTTCATGAGTGAAGTTCATCTCCAGTCTCTAGCTTACATTCGACTACAAGCATAAAATTCAAACAATAATTATGTTGGTAACAAGAAAAAAAAAATGAAACATTACTAAACTATTCAAATGCAATAACATAATTATTGACCTCATGACTTTCCTCTCAGTTTCTCAGAAAAACAGCATATTATTATTAATCATAATATATAACAAATATATAAACAAAAAATATATAATATACTTTTCTACATGTATGGTACAGAGTAATTATGTAACTTACAAGGTGCTCATTAAAAAAAGGAATGTTGCATCTAACTGAATAATGTATCATATTTAATTAAAGTCATATAATTTTTGACATCTAATTGAATGACTGAAGATTTACATGCATTGCTAACAATATTTTTAGCACCTCTGCATTCTCTTGACATCAGTGTTTTAATAA
>JAOUQT010000026.1:1628665-1643405 GCA_025769995.1 Xyliphius kryptos | reverse complement strand
CATGAGGAATCCCCCCCCCCCGACCCTCATAAAGGAATGAGCGGAAGATAATAAATGAATGAATGATATGCCTCGAGTCCATGTTTTTGGACTCTGTAGGGGGAACCTACATGGACACGGGGAGAACATGGAAACTCCACCCAGATTGGGATTCGATTTCATCCTGAATAAAAGCATCTGTACAGTGGCCTGATGTAATGAGACGTCTGTTATGATTTACATAATTAATACTCTGATATTTACCGAGTCCCAACTTCAGATGTTGTTATTTCAACCATAAAGAAAAAGGAAACGCTCGGAGAGAAATGATTTTTCTTTCATGAACCTAATCATCAATGCGCAGTAACATTTGCTGACTGTAAGGTTCCCATGGAGAACAGGCTCGATAAACTAATTAATAAGATGTTTAAGCCATATCAAACATTTCCAAGCAGGCAGAAGCTGTAACTGATACGATTGTGTTTGTGGGGCAATAATCAGCCGAGCGTTCGGAAATTAATTCTGCGAGATTTCTTTCCACCAAAACGTAACATTTCAAATAAAGGTTGCATTAGGCGCTCGGCTGCACTCCATAGATTGCCATTATGCCGAAGGAATGTGCTTATGCTTCAGACGCCATTCCGCCGCCGCTGCGTTCAGATCAATGGGGTGACCACCGGCACGAACATGAAACAGACCCGGTGCTGCGGGAGCTTCTTACAACCACATTTTACTGCAGTGGATGTGTACAGTTACATTCGAATGGCTTCTAACCTCAAAAGTGCATCATTGGGGGGGTGGATCATCAGTCTGAAGGCTGGTGGTTCAGATCCCAGGTCCAATGTGGGCCCTTGAGCATTGCTCTGGGGGGCTGTATCACTACTGACTTTGGGTTCTGACCCCAACCATCAGGTCAGGATACTTGTAAGTCCATCTATCCATTATCTTCCGCTTATTCCTCTACAAGGGTCATGGTGGGGTTCCCCATGCCCATCCAGGGGAGAACATCTGGGCACTGGGCAGATACACCCAGGACAGGGCGCCAATCTATCACTGGGCACACACTCACTCACACATTCACTATACAGGGCAATTTGGAGCATTCAATTTACCTGGAATCCATGTTTTTGGACTGTGGGAGTAAAACCGGAGAACCCGAAGGAAACCCGCACAGACACAGGGAGGACATGAAAACATCCAGATTGGGATTCGAACCGGGAATCCCCAGTGCTGAGAGGCGACCATGTGAACCACTCAGGCACCGTGACGTCCTACTTGAAAGTCCACCCATCTATTATGTTCTGCTAAATCATATACAAGGGTCTTGGGGGGTCGTTCCCCATGCCCATTAAGGGGAGAACGTTTCGGGTGCTGGGTACAAAATGTGCAAAATGTTCTCCCCTGGGCATTGGGAACCACTTTAGAGACCCTAGTAAAGGATTAAGAGGACGTAATGAGAACCGGAGACATTTTTCGAGCACAGAATTGAGTTAAGTAAATACGGTAATGATTATTCAACAGTGCCCCCTATCTGTTGACTTCTCAGCAGTGAACGAATAAAGGAAATCGAGAACCTGCAAATTTTTCCAAGGACATCATAGATAATCAAATGAAACAACAAAATTTTAGGGTCCCAGCATCGCTACGCTTTCGCCACGTCGCCAGATTCAGGATGTCTCGCCCCTGACCGGCTATGCTGGACCTGAAGAGCGAGAGTGACCATCACAACCGTCCCACCTCACGGGTGAGCACAAGGAGGACATGGAAACTACACCCAGATCAAGATTCGAAACCGGGAATCCCCAGAGCTGAGAGGCGAACATGCGAACCACTCAGCCACTAACCCCAAGTCCATGGGGGGCCGTTCCCCATGCCCATCAAGGGGAGAACTTCTCGGGTGCTGGGCACACACTCACTCACACATCAATACACTATACAGGGCAATCTATAGCATTCAGTTAACCGTGAATCCATGTTTTTGGACTGTGGGAGGAAACTTAGCGTCACTACGCTCCCGCCACGTCGCCAGATTCACGATGTCGCGCCCCTGACCAGCTCAGGTGGGGTGTGTAAAGGGGGTATGCTGGACCTGAAGAGCGAGGGTGACCATCACTTCCGTACCACCTCCGTGCACGCGGCTCTAACTCTGTCGCCTCACGGGCGTCCACTCCACTCCCCGGCATTTGGCCACTTCGCGGGCTACCGTGGTCGCCACGGAATCTCCCGACTTCCAACTCATGTGGGCACAGGGAGGACATGGAAACACAGATCGGGATTCGAACCGGGAAGCGCTGAGAGGTGAACATGCGAACCACTCAGCCACTAACCCCAAGTCCATCCCTCCTTCTGCTTTATACTCTACAAGGGTCTTGGGGGGCCGTTCCCCATGCACATCCCCGGCATTCGGCCACTTCGCGGGCTACCGTGGTCCCCACGGAATCTCTCATCTTCCAACTCCCGCCTGAAACTGCGGAACGATCCAGACTTCACTGACCCATCGGCTTTCGTTAAGAATCACATTGTAGTCGATTACACGGTTAGCATTGTCGCTACGCTACAAGACAATGACTTGCTGATGTACACAATGAAAACCTGAAGGCTATCCTGCAGCATTTGTCCGAATTGCGTCAAAAAAAATGGCGTCTGGGTGCAGTTTGCTGGTGTGAAGGGTGGGATTACAGAAGGTAAATATTTAGGGACCATTGTGTTATGATGTCACGCTAGGGCTACGAAAACAGGCTCCCAACACAAGATAAAAGCACACACACACACACACACACACACACACACACACACTCCGAGGCAGAGCATCACAAAGGGAGCAACAGCGAGCTCTTCTGATGGGTGCAGTGAGGTGGCGCCGCGCCCCGTGTGTGTGTTTATTGAAGAGCGCTTAGCTGGAGGCAGATGTCTGTGGGATTGCTGTATCTCCTGCGTGGCGCTTTGACGCGCAGCTACTGCAGAGCCGCACAGATGGTAGGAAATCTGAGGCGGTTTGATCAGCCTCCGCGGCAGGTAGCGCCGCTACAGGTGCTGCCGGCACGGGGGAGCGTTGCTGCTGTCTTTTAAGCTTTTCCTCCCTCTCCATTATTTGTTTCTCATTGTCTCCTCTTTTCTCCGTCTCTTGCCGCCGCTGATTAGCCAAACATTAGACGAGAAAACAAACTGTTTCCTTTTTCTCTCTCACTTTTCTACACGCCCGGCGTCCCCTCCTCGTCCTCCTCCTCCCGACTGCCAGTTTTCGGTGCGCGAGCAAAACAGGTTTATAGATTCTGGGAGTTTGATTTATTATTTGAACCAAAAATGGTTTCAGCGCTACACTGTTAGCAAGGGTTTAAAACCAGGTGGGGTAAAATCTACCCGAGTGGAGTTTCCATGGTCTCTTCATTTCCTCCCACAGATCAGAAGGATGGATTCAAGGCTGATTGAAATTGCCCCGATCTAAACTGCACCCATGGGTGGCATAGTGGTCAGCTTCTAAGCCTCTCAGCGCAGGGGCTCCTGGTTCAAATCGTGATCTAGGTGGAGTTTCCATTTTCTGCATTGATTTTCTCCTTGATTCCTTCTACAGTGTAAAAACATGGATTCAAGGTGAATTGGCCTCTCTAAATTGCCCCTATCCAGTGTGTGTGTGTGAGTGTAGGGTGTGGTAGCTCTATGGTTAAGGTGTTGGGCTATCAATCTAAATTTCAGAATCTGGGTTCAAATCCCAGGTCCTCTGTAGTTACCAATGTGGGCCCTTGAGCAAGGCCCTTAACCCTCATTGCTCCAGGGCTGTTGTGTCAACCCTGTGTTCTGACCCCAACCAAGTTGGGATATCTGTAAGTCCCTTTGGATAAAAGCTTCTGCTAAATGTAACTTGTGCCCAGTGATGGATTGGCGCCCTGTCCTGGGTATATCTGCCTAGCACCCGAAATGTTTTCCTCTGGATGGGCACGGGGTACCGACCCGCCTGCGACCCAAGCAGAGGATTAAGTGGAAGATAAAGAGAATGTGGTGGTGTAGTGTTTAGTACTTCTACCTCTCGATGTGTGGGTTTCCTCCGGGTTCTCTGGTTTCCTCGCACAGTCCAAAAACATGGATTCAAGACAAATTAGCTGCTCTAAATTGCCCCATCTACATTTCCCCTGGGCGATATGGTGGCTTAATGGTTAGCACAGCCGATTCTCAGAGCTGGGGATCAAGGTTTAAATCCTGATTTAGGTGGAGTCATCTAAATTGCCCATATACGGTGTGTATTTAGTAGAGGTTCAATCTGAAGATGGTGGTATGGTGGTGTGGTGTTTAGTACTTCGACCTCTTGATACTAAGGATCCAGGTTCGAATCCCGCATGAGTTTCCTCCGGGGTTTTGGTTTTCTCTCACAGTCCAAAAAGATGGATTCAAGATGAATTGACTGCTCTAAATTGCCCCATCTACATTTCCACTGGGAGATGTAGTGGCTTAATGGTTAGCACTGCCAATTCTTAGAGCTGGGGATCCAGGTTCGAATCCCGCATGGGTTCCTTCCAGGTTCTCTGGTTTCCTCGCACAGTCCAAAACATGGATTCAAGACGAATCGACTGCTTTAAATTGCCCCATCTACATTTCCCCTGGGCGATATGGTGGCTTAATGGTAAGCACAGCCGATTCTCAGAGCTGGAGATCAAGGTTTGAATCCTGATCTGGGTGGAGTCATCTAAATTGCCCATATACGGTGTGCATTTATTAGAGAAGATAATGAATGTGGATGAGAGAGAGAGGAAACAGTCGTATAATGCTGAGTAAACAACCCTCTGCTCCATTCTCCTCTATGTGGGGTCGAAAAAAGTGCCAGACTCAGGCAGAGCGTGGCGTTCAGAACACGATTCCACTCGCTGTGCATGAATAACTGGCGCCGTTCATCAATAAAGAGAGAAAGGTGTGTGACCGATCCAATCTGTGCCCCTGGCAGCCATTATGGACCCGATGAACCGACTAATAATGAATAAGGGGGTGTTTGATGGAATCAGAGCTGCGTGTTCTGCCCTTCAACCTGAGATCAGCTGATCAAGTGATCAAAGTCATGAGAGGAGAACCTAAAGACCTTAAATCTGGTACAACTACAAAAGCACGGCTCTAAATGAAACCCAACCCTCGCTGTTGAGTCAGCATTCCAGCCGCAGCGTTCCTCGGACAGCGTTGGAGGCGCCGATGCGTTTGGATTAGAGGATCAGCCCCAGCCCCGCGGGTCAGGAACAGAGTCTGGACGGAGGAGGGTTTAACCATGGCGCAGGATGTGAGGCTGCTGGTACCCGTCCCGTCGCTCTCCGTGGCGCCTTTTGAAAGTGAACGCTGAGGCTCCTGAGCTTAAACCTCAGGCTCAGCGCTGCAGATAAATCCCGCCTTTGATTCCGAGCCGTGAGGGCGCTGCACCTGTTTGATGCTGGTGGCTGCACAGTTTGAGACGAGGTCCTCCCGCTCCAGCTGACAGGTCCTTAATCAAAGCCAGCATGAAGGAGTCGGGGGTCCGCGGGGCGAGCGGACGCTCTCAGCTATGGATGTTTGGGAAGGAAAGCCGAGGCCGTGGGTTCACGAGGTGGAGGAAAGACTTTGCTGTGAGGCACCGAGGCGAAAGGGCACTGAGGTTGCTGGCTTTGTTTTAAAGAAGTATAACAGTAAGGACTGATAATAAGGAATCACGTGGAGTTTAAACAGAAACCCTGATGGTGGCAGACAGAAGAAAGCAGGTCTTCTCCTCAGTTGAGGCTGAAAACAAGTTTCTCCTTTAAAGACTGGAAAACATGGAAACCCTCTCAGAAACGCCATCAAGCCCTGAGCCCGGTCTGGTCAACCCTTATTCTTCATTCATTCATGATCTTCCTTTTAATCTTCTCCTTGGAACTGGAGTCACAGCTGGGTTTTCCATGACCATCCAAGAAAGAAGAGGGGAGAAACTCAATTCCCAGAGCTAAGAGTGAAACCTGCTAACCACTACGCCACAGTGCCACCAATGTGGGTTCAAATCCCAGGTCCACTGAAGTTACCAATGTGGGCTCTTGAGCAAGACCCCCAACCCTGAAGTATCTCGACCGACCCTTGGTTCTGATACCAACCGTCCATCTATCTATTATCTTCTGCGTAATTCTCGTAAAAAGAGAATGTTTTGGGCGCTGGGCTAATACACCCAGGATGGGGCGCCAATTCATCGTTGGGCAAACACTTGCTCACTTACACACACTATATACATCCATCCGTCCATTATCTTCCGCTTAGTTCTCTACACGGGTCGCGGTGAGGTTCCATGCCCATCCAGTGGAGAACATCTCAGGCGCTGGGCAGATACACCCAGGACCGGGTGCCAATCCATCGCTGGGTACACACTTGCTCACTCACACACACTATATACATCAATCCCGTATCTTCTGCTTGGTTCTCTACGAGGGTTGCGGTGGGGTTCCCCATGCCCATCCAGTGGAGAACATCTCAGGTGCTGGGCAGATACACCCAGGACGGGGTGCCAATCCATCGCTGGGCAAACACTTGCTCACTCACACACACACACACTATATACATCCATCCCGTATCTTCTGCTTAATTTTCTATTAGGGTCGCGGTGGGGTTCCCCATGCCCATCCAGTGGAGAACGTCTCGGGTGCTGGGCAGATACACCCAGGACCGGGCGCCAATTCATCACTGGGTACACACTCACTCACTCACCCAGACATTGTGATACAGAATCCCTGGCACAACAAGGGTCAAGGGTCTTGCTCAAGGACCCACATTGGTAACTTCAGGGAACCTGGGATTGGAACCCACATTTCCCGAATTGCAAGCAAAACACCCTCATCACTGAGCTACCACCCCCCAGAAAGGTTGCCATGTCCCATAAACGAATAAGCATCACAACATATGGCCGGTCGATTACTTTTTAGTCTTTGGAAGACAGAACTAATGGCTTACAGACGAACAACCCAACATCCTCAGTCGTTTACGCCGAGGACACAACGCGTCCCATTATCAGTTTTGCAAGTTCAACATTTCAGCACATAATTATGAGTTCATGCCCCGATGCTCAGCCACCCAACCCCTCATTTATTAAACGAGTCGAACGATGCCAACCGAACGCAGAGTCACCTTCATGCCAACATGCGCCGTCAGCCTCGGGCTGGTCCCTGCCCACAGAGACGTGCAGTGCTGAGAATTCCTTCATTTCCCAGCATGCACCTCCACACTGCCCTTTCCTTGAACCCAGCAGCTCGGGGGTGTTTTCAGGGAGTTTGGCTCAGAACGCAACCACCTTGACTCCCGTCCTCCACCTCGCTAATGCGTCGAAAAGGCTATAGGAGGAACAGAACTTTTTCCAGGGCTTTTTTAGGGATTTATATAGGACTCAGGCTCCCCCCTAATTAAGCAACAGATGTGCCCCGGCTGGGATAGGACTCAAACCCTGAGCCATCTGATTTGTTGGTGTTTCTGATCGTTATGTTGAATATATGGGATATTCTAAATAAAGTATTCAGATACCCCTTTTAAGTCGAGCACTTTGATCTATTATGTGCTTTAGAAATTGGTCAACTGTTGGGCCTGGGGGAGGGGGGGCGAGGGGGAGGAGCATGTTGAAGAGATGAGAGAGAGGCAGAAGTGAAAGAAGGAAGATGGTAGAGGAGGAAAGATGATGGGTAAAAGGAGAGGGTTAGGAGGTATGATGGAGAGGAGAAGGGTGGAGGCACCATTCCAAATTCTTGTAGAAAGTCTCAAATGTGAAAGTGCCTGTAATTTTCTAGAACACTCAGTCTAGTGGAGTAATTGTCTCTTAACTGCGTTATCTAGTAAACACATGACCCACATCTGAGACTGATGTAGTATTACCCACTAGGATGTTTTTGCACCGGGAGAACATGCAAATCCACAAGTACATCCATGCAAAATGGACCCCCCCACTCTGCCCTGCCCAGTAGTCCAATCTGGGACTATGAGGTGAGAAGAAAAACACTGAAACACGTCCGCCTCTCAGCGCTCGGGATCCAGGTGTAGTTTCCATGTCCTCTCCGTGTCAATGTGGGTTTGCGCCGGGTTCTCCGGTTTCCTCCCACAGTCCAAAAACATGGATTCCAAGTAAATTGGCTGCTCTACATTGCCCCTGGACCGCATAGTGTTAACTTGCCTCTCAGCACTGGGGCTCCAGGTTCAAATCCCGATTTAGGTGGTTTCCATGTCCTCCCCGTGTCCGTGTGGGTTTGTGCCAGGTTCTCCGGTTTCTTTTCACGGTTCAAAAACATGGATTCAAGGTAAATTGGCTGCTCTAAATTGATTCTGGGCGGCCCGTTCTTTTAATGGTTAGCATGTCCCCGCCACTCAGTGCTGGGGATCATGGTTCGAATCCTGGTCTGTGGGGAATTTTTATGTTTTTGCTTGTCTGCGTGGGTTCTCCTGTTTCCTTCCACAGTCCAAAAACATGGATTCAAGGGGCAATTAGCTGCTCTAAATTGCCCCTGGGTGGCATGGAGGCGTAGTGGTTAGCACGTCTGCCTCTCAGCCCTGGGGCTCCAGGTTCAAATCCCGATTTGGGTGGAGTTTCCATGTCCTCCCGGTGTCCATGTGGGTTTGCTACGGGTTCTCCGGTTTCCTCCCACAGTCCAAAAACATGGATTCAAGGTAAATTGGCTGCTCTAAATTGCCCCCGCCTTCCCCCAATCACATCTCCAAAGGGTTCCACTGATTAGATCTTGTCATGAAGCTTTGAATTGCAAGTTAGTAAGTTTAAAACGCCGGCGGATTCTAAACGTTCAACAGTTTGTACGCGCGAGAAAAGGAATTTCTTTAAACTGAATGCATGACGAAAACAGAAACACGCTCCATCCCTGCGAACGGAGGTCATGTGGTGGTTAATCTACATTTTGCACTTTCACCGCCTTGGTTCTCACTTTAGACAGAATGAGAGCGCACACACACACGCACACACACACACTTCAAAGCAGTGTACGATTACACCCATCCAACAGCAGTGCTCATCGTCGCTCCCGCCAGGAAATATGTTCTGCACATGGCACATTACGCGGAATCTCTCCAGCAAGAATATTCCCAGACTCCTCTGCCATGACAACAAATCCACCCTGGTGTCGACCCACAAACACCTCGGTTTTGCGACACGTCCTTCACCGTGCCGCTCGGATTCTCGTGCTCTTAACAATGCCTCAGGATTTCGACGGCATTTGCATAAGCAGCGTGTACGGGTTTGAAAGCCGGCATCTCGGAGCAACAACTCCGTGTGTCGCGAATGCGGCTGGGTGATGAGAAGGTGACTCCGAAGGTCATTGTTATCGCGGGGAATGACGGAGTGAGACGGGAGAAATTAGATGAGGAGTGTTCAATTACAAGCCTCCCTCCCCGAGTTTGGGTGGCGTTTCCATGTCCTCCCCATGTCTGTGTGGGTTTGCTCCGGGTTCTCCGCTTTCTTTCCACGGTCCATAAACAGGCCCGTTCTCCTAATGGTTAGCATGTCCCGGCCTTTCAGTGCTGGGGATCCAGGTTTGAATCCCAATTTGGGTGGAGTTTCCATGTCCTCCCCGTGTCTGCGTGGGTTCTCCACCTTCCTTCCACGGTCCGAAAAACATGGATTAAAGGTAAATTAGCTGCTATACATTGCCTCTGAGCAGCAAGGTGGCGTAGTTAGCACGTCTGCCTCTCAGCACTGGGAATCCAGGTTCAAATCCTGATTCGGGTGGAGTTTCCATGTCCTTCCCGTGTCCGTGTGGGTTTGCGCCGGGTTCTCCGATTTCTTTCCACAGTCCAAAAACATGGATTCAAGGTAAATTGGCTGATATAAATTGCTTCTGGGCGGCCCGTTCTCTTAATGGTTAGCATGTCCCCACCACTTAGTGCTGGAGATCCAGGTTTGAATCCCGATTCGGGTGGAGTTTCCATGTCCTCCCTGTGTCTGTGCGAGTTCTCCAGTTTCCTTCCCCAGTCCAAAAACATGGATTCAAGGTAAATTGGCTGCTCCACATTGCCCCTGGGCGGCATGGTGATATAGTTGGCACGTCCGCCTCTCAGCACTGGGGCTCCAGGTTCAAATTCCGATTTAGGTGGAGTTTCCATGTCCTCCCCGTATCCGTGTAGGTTTGCTCCAGGTTCTCCGGTTTCTTTCCACAGTTTAAAAACATGGATTCAAGGTTGATTGGCTGATCTAAATTGCTTCTGGGCGGCCCGTTCTCTTAATGGTTAGCATGTCCCGGCCACTCAGTGCTGGGGATCCAGGTTCGAATCCTGCTCTGCGAGGAGTTTTTAATGTTGTAAAGCCGGCATCTCGGAGCATCAACTCCGTGTGTCGTGAACGCGGCTGGGTGATGAGGAAGTGAATCCGAAGGTCATTGTGAATGACGAAGTGAGACGGGAGAAATTAGATGAGGAGTGTTCAATTACAAGCCTCTCTCCCCGAGGGGCGGCCCAAAGGAAAGAGCCGATGATAGAGATCGCCACCTTGATCGTCAAGCACTGTGAAATCAATTTAGTCGACTCTCATGCTTTATACATCATGTATTTTTAACAGTGTCATTTAGCATGCCCCCCCCTTCCCCCCGCTCTAATATTAAATGACGTTACCTCGCGGCCGTGACGAGGATCAGAGGCATGATTCGGTTATCCCAGATGAATTCATCTCCGGCGGTAATAGGTAGCGCTTTACTTAAAAGTGTGGCTCGTCGCGCCGCAGCAGGCTTTTCACCCAAATCCTAAATCCACAGAACCATTTATTACAGTGATGATACACAGAGACATAATCAACCTTATGGGCTTTATTTAACAGCGGCGTTATCGTTAACGAAGGCACAGCGGGAGGAGAACCTGACCGTCCAAGGCTAGTCGTCTTTAAGGATGTACGTACAGACGTTGTTAAATACGACAAAGTTAAAATCCTTCATTACGAGCAGAACACCTCCATTAAAAAGTTCTGAAGTTCAAAGTTTTTCTTACTTCTGCACATCGCTTGATATCGCCCAATCAGAAAACCAGAATGTATTCGCAGTTTGATTTAGGGCGTAAAAAGGTCGCAAAAGCCCTGTACTGACCCTCTTAATTATTCATGGGTGTATTTTGGGCGTTCCCTTTAAGAGTCAGGTGGCGCTCTGACTTTGGAGGATTGCTATTTCCAGTGGTCCATCTATCTGGACCGGTCCATGAGGGTCCATGTTACTGTGAGTGGAGAATATACAGTATAGTGTAGACTGTGTATATACAGTACATTCTCTGTATACATCCTCAGACGTTAGACCCTCAGTAAACGTTGGTATTTGGGTTTGAGAGGACCTTAAGTTCTTAATTTCAGTCTGACGGTCATTGATTCAGTCGGCGGTGCTACCACATACTAACTTTTAATTATTCATAAAGTCGTTTGGGCGTAACGTGCGATAAACCAATCAGCGTGTCACTTTCTCGTTCCCTTTAAGAGCCAGGCGGCGCTCTCACTTTTGGGGATTACTATTTCCAGTGGTCCATCTACCTGGACTGGTCCATGAGGGTCCATGTTACTGTAAATGGGGAACATACAGTATAGACTATGTAGCTGCATTCTCTGTACAAATGCAGAGATATTTACCAGCGTTTATTGGCGTTGGACACGCCCCGTGTTGAGGATTCGCCGCCGAGATAGCGCTACAGACTGTTGACGCCTATCTAGGTGGTTTTCAGTCTCCATGGTAGCAATATGCCAGAAATATATCTCAACGCTCCTCATATCATGATGGCCACGCCCATTGGGGGTAGATATATTCACCAGCAGTGTTGCTATTTACACGATGCAGGCAGAATGCGGGAAAATAGACCATCGGCGGGGTGTAAGGTAGCAATGAGCATCGCAACGGGTCTAAAAGTCCCCCCAAGAATTCTACACTTGTACTGTAGTTGCCTAATTCTAGATAAAGTCGTGAAGTTCTGGACCTTCAAGCCACAAACTCGTGCAGCAGATGTAGTCGACTCAACAAATCTGAAGCGAGTGCCGTGTTCGTATACATCCACGTTTCCAGCACGCTAATCCTCAGACGTTAGACCCTCAGTAAACATAGGTATTTGGGTTTGAGAGGACCTTAAGTTCTTAATTTCAGTCTGACGATCTTTGATCCAGTTGGCGGTGCTACCACATACTAACTCTCTTAATTATTCATAAAATCTTTGGGGCATAACGTGCGATAAACCAATCAGCGTGTCACTCGCCGTTCCCTTTAAGAGCCAGGTGGCGCTCTCACTTTGGAGGATTGCTATTTCCAGTGGTCCATCTATCTGGACTGGTCCATAAGGGCCCATGTTACTGTGAGTGGAGAACATCCAGTATAGTGTAGACCATGTTTATACATTCTCTGTTCAAAGGCAGTGATATTTAATAGCGTTCAGTGGCGTTGGACACGCCCCCGTGTTGATGATTCGCCGAAGAACAGATTGTTGACGCCTATCTAGATCGTTTACAGTCATCATGCAAGCAATATGCCAGAAATTTACCTCAACGCTCCTCGTATCGAGATGGCCACGCCCATCGGGGCAGATATATTCACCAGCAGTGTTGCTATTTAAACCGCGCCGGCGGACGGCGGGAAAAAGACTGTTAGTGGGGTGTAAGATAGTAATGTGCATCGCAACGCGCCCCGTGTAGGGATACGATAGGGCACTTTGATTATTACACAGTCAAACACCACAATATAACAAATAGCGCCACCTGCTGTATGTTTTGATTTGATTGTATTTCTTTAATAAATACAAATAAACCTTTTGCATGTTTTTTTGTCTCTTGTGGTTCTGTGTCATGCAGGTTCCGGCATGAACCCATATTTTGGCCGTGTCCCGTAACAGGAAGGAGGCCCTAGATGTGTTTTTAAAACCACTGAGAGAATGTTACCGCTGGAATGATAAAATGATGCTACATGCTGTAGTAGTAGCGGGAGGGGCATTCTTCTGATTGTATGAAGAGTGAATTGAATTCTTGTTAAAATGCACTACAGCGCTCCGGTCAGTTCAAATCAAGTGTGACCCGTCATTCAGTGGTGCAGCCGGGATGAATATCCATCAGCTGACCTTCAGGAAGGTTTTGTAGTTGTTGACAGCTCTGTGAAGTCCCACAGCGCGCGGATGTTAGAAGGAAGCTGAGTGACGTTGATGACCTCTCCCGGCGCTTCTCGTTCGGGCCGGCACGCTGAATATTCGAGCTACATGACAGCGAGGGGTCAGCGTTATTAAAGAGGCGGCGGTGGAAAGGACATGGAGCCGGGAAGATTCACAGAAGGTCTGGTTCCTGCTCGGCAGGAAGCTCTCTGTCACTTAACACTGCCCATGTCATGTCAGTCACCATTTGGGCTAAGCGTCCACCTCCGCTAAAGAAATGAACACTGACAGCCAGTCGAGTGGAGCAAGCGGGTCGGGATGAGACGTAGGAATGAACGCTGGGACTGCAGCGGCAATGAGTTACTGCGAGTGCATCCTGTGGTTCTAAAGCTCTGACATACAGCCCATCATGAGCGATACATCAAACAAGTGAAGATTATCCACAAAGTGATCGGAGGGAATGCAGTCGTACCAACCCGTCCAGACCCGCCCAGAGCGGTACAGATCAAAACAGACCTGTATAGAACAAGGCAGAGCTGTACAGATCCATACCGATCCTTATAGACACATACAGACCAGTAGAGACCAATACAGACCGGTATAGACCCATACAGACCCATATGAATCCATGCAAACTCATATAGACCTGTGCACAACTATATAGACAGAACAGACCAGTACAGACCCATACAGACCGGTACAGAACCTTACAGACCGGTACAGAACCTTACAGACCCATACAGACCGGTACAGAACCTTACAGACCCATACAGACCGGTATAGAACCTTACAGACCCATACAGACCCATATGAATCCATGCAGACCCATACAGACCCGTGCACAACTATATAAACCAGAAAAGACTGGTACAGACTTCCTGCCTCTCTACTTGTCCAAACCGCAGATACCTTTCTGAAGCTACCCTCCAGATTTATGCAGAACCTGGAATGCCCCAGTCCCTCCACCTCCACGTTCTTTACATAAAACAGAAGAGTCTTTCTTTTGTGTTCTGACCCTGATCACACATCCAGAGGGAACGAATGTCACTGTTTTAAAGACGAATGCGTCCCATCGGTCATACGGCGTGTACGGAGTGTGTGAAATCTCTTCAGACGGATCTCTCAGACTCTGTAGACACACAGGACAGAGCGACGATGTAACCTATTGGCTTTCAGACACGGCGTGTCGTCGCACGCGGGGCATTCGCAGCTTTAATGGACCTTGTTCTTTGAGAGTCGCTCATTAAGCGCTCGGCTTCAGGAATTCTTTGCCATTGAATCGTATTTTAGTTCTCGATTTGTAAAAGCTTTTTCTGCAGATTTACGGAAACATGAAGGGCGATTTTTAGCACGTGGCCAACTGCGCATCACGTAGCTGAATTTAGACCATTCGGACATTGAACATCCGAATGTTGACATCTGTGGAGGTTGTCTTCAGTCAGCAGGGCATCCGGGTTTTATGTCGTCAAGGTAGCAATACGCCAGAAATGTACCTGAACTCAACTCATTTTGAGACGGCCACGCCCATCAGAGAAGCAGCGTCAAGATTGAACTGTTTTCTCTGAGGTTCCATCATCATTTCAGGACGTCCTCGCTGAACTGACATCCATCCATCCTTTATCTTCAGCCTATTCCTCTATGAGGGTCACGGTGGGGTTCCCCATGCCCATTCAGGGGAGAACGTCTCGGGCGCTGGGCAGATACACCCAGGACA
>JAOUQT010000026.1:1464422-1474751 GCA_025769995.1 Xyliphius kryptos | reverse complement strand
GAACAATACAGAGTGGGAGACAGTGTATACTTGCTTCCTGAGACATTCAGCTTTGGGTAAGTGAAGAGTAAAGTATTTTACTTCATTCTGCACACCAGTTTCTGTGTCATCTGATTTAAAAAGCTTTCCATTTTTGTCACAGGGTGAAATCTGTGAGCCCAGCAAAACGTTCTCACCGGAAGGATGATGTGGATGAGGATCTTTATCCAGAATACTACAGAAAGTCTTCAGACTATATTAAGGGATCCAACCTAGATGCTCCACAGCCATTTCGTATTGGGCGTATTAAAGAGATTTTTTGTACCAAGCGTAGCAACGGCAAGCCAGATGCATCTGAGGTCAAACTGCGCCTCTACAAGTTCTACAGGCAAGTAATGAAGCCAAAGCAACAAGTTACGAAAAGATTAAGTTTTAATGTAAGTACATTGTACATGGGTCTTTTTAATTGTTTACAGACCAGAGAACACTCATAAGGGGCCAAAGGCTGGCTACCACACAGATATCAACCAGCTTTACTGGAGTGATGAAGAGGTGTCTGTGAACATGGCAGAAGTACTCGGTCGCTGTCATGTGGAGTATGGGGAGGACTTGGTGGAGAGTGTGCAGGAGTACACCAGTGGTGGGCCTGATAGATTCTACTTTCTAGAGGTAAAACCAGAACTAACATATTGCATAAATATTCTGTAAAGTTAAGTCTTGTAATAAATACAAGCGTATGTTATACATTAATGCTCTAGTCCCGGACTTAAGTTGTCAGATACACTCTTTTAATTTGAAAACATTAAAATTGGTGAAATAATTTAATGAGGCAGGTTAATACAATATAAACCTGTAGCTCTAATATTTAAAAACATGCAGTTTTAATGATTAAATGTTTTAATCTGTAATTCTAATTTAAAATACTGACTTCAGTCACAAGGCGTTCTTGTTTACCACAGGCCTACAATTCTAAATCAAAAAGCTTTGAAGACCCACCAAACCATGCTCGCTCTGTTGTAAACAAGGGCAAAGGAAAAGGAAAGGGAAAAGGTACATGCAGATTTTGCTTTTATTTAATTATCCTAATTTCTTTTGCAGAAATTTATTTTAATTTAATTTTTTTGTGTTTAGGAAAAGGGAAAGGAAAATCTTCCTCACAGGATGCACAAGAGCAGGAAGTTCCAGCCGTTAAAGTCCATAAACTGCGTACACTGGATGTGTTCTCTGGTTGTGGTGGTCTGTCTGAAGGCTTTCACCAAGCAGGTAAGTCAACAATAGTTTATCAGTAAGTGCATCATACCAACCTCGGGCAACCACCTCTACAATTATTGTTTTAAAAATGTTATAAATATTTAACTGTAATTGCGTATATGCATTCATGTACTAGGTATTTCTGAGACCCACTGGGCTATTGAGATGTGGGACCCTGCGGCACAGGCCTTCAGGCTTAATAACCCAGGCACCACAGTGTTTACGGAGGACTGCAATATTCTGCTGAAGCTGGTAATGTCTGGAGAGAAAACCAACTCCCTCGGCCAGAAACTTCCACAAAAGGGTGACGTGGAAATGCTGTGTGGAGGGCCACCTTGCCAAGGCTTCAGTGGAATGAATCGTTTCAACTCGCGCACCTACTCCAAGTTTAAAAACTCCCTGGTTGTGTCTTATCTGAGGTTCGTATGTAGGAAGTTACTACAGTCATACTTCGGGGGGAATTTCACAAACTAATATCTGTAAATTTATTAGAATTATCATTTACATGTGACTTTAGTGTCAAATGAAAAGACCGTTTCTCTGCTTACTAGACTTTTCCTTTAGAAAATTCCTCTGGATCATGTATGAATTCTGTTTTCAGTTACTGTGACTACTACAGGCCGAAGTTCTTCCTCTTGGAAAACGTCAGAAACTTTGTCTCCTTTAAGCGCTCCATGGTCTTGAAACTCACGCTGCGTTGCTTAGTGCGCATGGGCTACCAGTGCACATTTGGTGTTCTGCAGGTAAATGTTTCGGGTTCTGATTAAACAAGCTGGAATACTTTTCTCCTATTTAAGTACATTGTTTAAACGATCCATAGTAATTACTCTTCCTATTATTTTTAGGCAGGGCAGTATGGTGTAGCCCAGACAAGACGCAGGGCAATTATACTAGCTGCTGCTCCGGGTGAGAAACTTCCAAGCTACCCAGAACCTCTGCATGTGTTTGCTCCGAGGGCTTGCTCCCTTAATGTAGTTGTTGATGACAAAAAATATGTCTCCAACACAACCAGGTTACTATTTTACCAGGTTACTATTTTCTGAGTCTGTTATGTTGGCGTAAGTACTTATGATGATCTTCCACAGACGAAATGGTGGAATCTATCGAACTATTACTGTCCGGGACGCCATGTCTGACCTTCCAGAGATTCGCAATGGTGCTTCTGCTCTGGAGATTTCCTACAACAGCGAGCCACAGTCCTGGTTCCAGAGGCACATACGTGGGGCACAATATCAGCCCATTCTTAGGGACCATATCTGCAAGGTAAGCATTTCATTGGGGTTTTTAAACCCGACTGAGATTTTGAACATCATTGGTGCACACCACGTACATTGTACTGCTGTAAATGTTATTTTAGTTTATTCTGTAATACTACTTGCTGCACTTGTATAACTAGATTGTATGCCCATACACTGTTAAGCCCCTTATTTTCCTGATTCGTGGGGGTGGGACAGTGAGTAAAAGGACCTGGGTTCCAAGTTTTTTGTGTTTTCAGCATGTTCTCTCTGTATAGTTGTTTGTATGGGCTTCTTCTGGGTTCCTGACATAGTTGGAAGATATGCGTGCTAGGTGAAGTGGAGATTCCAAATTGTCCTCAGCTTGTGTGCCATGTATATGGCCTTGTGTATGGATTTAACCTTTTGTCATCAAATAGCTGCTCTTTCTGAAAAAGACATTAAAAATGTGTTGTGTTGCTTGCTTGTGTTTCAAAAGCCAGTTCCGCCCCCTATTCACGATCCGAAAGATGGTTTGAAGTAACATTTTGTATTCTCTTGTAGGATATGAGTGCCCTGGTGGAAGCACGTATGCGACACATTCCCCTGGCTCCAGGATCTGACTGGAGAGACTTGCCCAACATTGAAGTGCGGCTACGAGACGGAACTACGACGAAGAAGCTTCGGTACACGCACTCGGATAAGAAAAATGGCCGCAGTGGTACTGGTGCGCTGAGAGGAGTGTGTACTTGTGCTGAAGGTGCAGTATTTCTCACCATGCACACACACACACACACACACACACATGCCTGTCTGCAAAAAAACTGCTTGTTTCTGAACTCTTCACTTTCTTGCCATTAGGTAAACCATGTGATCCAGCAGACCGACAGTTCAACACACTGATCCCATGGTGCTTGCCTCACACGGGTAACCGTCATAATCACTGGGCTGGACTGTATGGCAGGCTGGAGTGGGATGGCTTCTTTAGCACCACTGTTACTAACCCTGAGCCCATGGGCAAGCAGGTACAGCATTCACAACAGCATTTGGTATCATCTCTTCATCCAAGAACTCCATATTCACCATCTATTGTATATTAGAAGATGAGAAAATCCGCTCTTCCTAAAAGCAGTGTTTTATTTAAGATACTACATGCTCCCTCAGTGTTGCGTACAAAATACATTATATTGGCAACACTTTGGTCTCCTGCTTTCATACGCATATGAACTTGAACGAGATCCCATTTGTCCCCTCGTGTGTACATATACACTATTGCCAAACGTATTTGCTTGCCTGCCTGGACACATATTTAGCTCGACCATAGAAACCCATTCCGGGTTTGATCCCTACTCTAGGCAAGTCATGGATGAAGTTCTGTTGAGCAAATCACCCAACCCCCAACTGCTCCCTGTGCACCTCAATGGGGGCAGCACACTGCTCCAGGTGTTCACCCCTGGATAGGTTACATGCAGATAGAATTTCCATATGGAGGTCGTTTGAATCTTGCACTTGCAGGATTGTACACATGTGACCTTTTGATTTGTGTGGTTTTTTTTTTTAGGGGCGTGTGTTGCACCCAGAGCAGCATCGTGTGGTCAGTGTTAGAGAATGTGCTCGCTCTCAAGGTTTCCCAGATACGTACAGATTCTTTGGCAACGTCTTGGACAAACATAGACAGGTATGGATCAGCACTATAATGGGTTACTAATGTTGTGTTTTTCTTAATTGATGCTAGTGTGTGTTCACTGTAAACAGGTCAAGTAGATTTCACTCAGAATTGTGTATTTTACTTTTTAAACACTAATATTTTCTCTTAAACACTTTATATTTAAATGTATTCTGTTTCCTGTGTGTGTACCATACTGTACAGGGGTTTTCTGTCCCTACTGGGTGTTTAATTTCACTCCCCTCTTATGCTACTTGTATGAAACCACATAAATGCCTGTTTTCTAGGTTGGCAACGCGGTGCCTCCACCACTTTCCAAAGCCATTGGACTTGAAATCAAGAAAAGTATTCAGAGCAAAATGAAGGACAATGCTACAGGTGAGACGTCGAATGCATATTTCAAGGATCAGACGCCGTCCTTGTGTTTATTATTATTATAATGGAGTTAATTCCTCTGTTTACTTTTCAGAGTCTGTAAAAGCCGAGAAGATGGAGGTGTGCGAGTAGCGCCGCAGAGGATTTTAAATTCTTTCGCCATAGTTCTGTTCATTCTATTAAACCCCCTGTATGGTGTTGAGCGCAACCACTCTATAGACGTGTGGCGCGGTCAGTGCCATTCCATTCAAAGTGATGTTTTTATGAAATTTTAACCCTGAATTTAAAGTGGTGAAATGAATTGTATGTAGATTTTATATGTTGTAATATTTCAAATAAAGCTCTTATAGTAAATGTGCAACATGTCACTTTAATTCAATGGTAACACCACAACTGTTCTAGAACTTTCAGTGCTAGCAAACCCATATACACCATGTTGCCAAAAGTATTTGCCTGCCCATCCAAATTCAGAATCGGGTGTTCCAATCACTCATGACCACTGGTGTATAACATCAAACACCTAGGACTGCAGACTGTTTTCGTCACTCTCAGCTCAGTGATGGGATGCCACCTGTGCAACAAATCCAGTCCTCACTCCGAAATATTCCAGTCTACTCTCCCCTGTATTTGGGGAACAGCAGCAACTCAGCCATGTAAACCGACAGTGCGGGGTCAGTGGATGCCTATAGTGCCAAGAGGTCACCAATCACTGCAGACTTGATTATAGACCTCCAAACTTCATGTGGCTTCTAGATTTGTTGCTACACCCCTAGTGGAGAATAAAGTTCTCCTTCTGGATAAAAGTTCATGGTTTTTGTTTAACCTTTAAACTAACACCATCACTGTTAGTCATTCAGGAAGAATGTAGATTGTGATCACTGGATTAGGAACATGATCTGCACTATAATAATGCATTAGAATTTTATTGGCCATTGCTAAAGCAATATTAGTGGAACTGGCTGACATTTTAATGCTGCTTGAAATAAAATTGTGCTGCTGTTTAATGCAATTTAAGGCCTTAAGAGTAATTTCTGCAATAACGGTCTCTGCATGGTATTAAAATCCATCATGTGAAATGATTATGTCCAGAAGATGGCAGCAATGCAATATGGCAGCCAGCTGCCTGTTGGAAGGATGATAATGGTTAGAATTCAGGAATTAAAAGGTGCTTTATTCAGCATCAGTCTCATTTAATCAGAATTGTCATTTATATATGATTTAATTTATTCTGTGCATGCTTACTTCCACTTGTGTCACAGGCCAACCAGTGCCCATCTGTCAACTCTGGGCACAAGGGGGAAACAATCCTAGACAGGGTACCATTCTCTCACACACAAGGCCACTTTAGAGACACCAATTAATCTAACATGCACATTTTTGGAATGTTGCAGAAAACCAGAGCACAGAGAGAGAACATGCAAACTCCACAACTTGTGTCGCCGCTCTCGAAGTTGGAACCCAGGTCCTCCTTGCTGTAAAGCAAGAGGAATACCCACTGCACTACCGGGCCACAATGCTCATTAGTTATTTTTATTTAAAAATCCGACAGTCACTGATCTGTAAGTCTCAGGAGCAATGCAAACACCTTCACATTCCTTCAGACCTTCACATTCCTAATGAAATCCATTTTCACAGATTTCCTTTGGAATTTCTTTAACACATGAACCTGCATGTGAAAGGGCTTCAGAAACATGAAAATCATCTGACCACAGCTATCGTCAAGAGCAGACTGACCGTCCCTGACCAAATATACAGAGAAGAAGAAATTTATCATGTACTGTTTTCAATAGAATTTAGAAAAAATAAGAGGCATATGATGTTTGTTCAGATTTTTATTCTATTCAAAATTAATTCACTACTGGAACAAAGTTCTTTCATCTTTCAGGAATGTGTGTGAGAAGCTCTCAGTTGTTAGACGGCCTGGAGAGGGAAAAAAAAAAAAGATCGTTGTTACTAAAGCATTTCCGATTTAAAAACACGCGCGCACACACAGTAATAGCCCTAAAGTGACATAATTAAGGTTCTATGCAAACAGGTGCAGCATAGAGTGTATGATTACACAGACCAAAAGGACTTGTGTGTGTTTTTAAAAAATGTCCTGCTCAAAATTTGTCTCTTGCACTAACTTTTTTTGCATTGTGCAGTTCCAATAGTGCAAACTGGCATTTCCTGCAATGTTTTAACTGTTCCTGGATCAGGAGTGTATCTGCATACTTCAGCACTACTTACTTTGCCCATTCCACATTGAGAATAAGATGATCGTAACCGAAGCCCGACACTCCAGCGATGGCTCTGGCTGCGTCCTCGCGCCGATGAAAACTGATGAAGGCAAAACCCTACAGAGAAAAAAAAAGAAACAATGCCATTCAGTGGTTAATTTTTTTTTTACACCACAGCACTGCCAACTGGGCAGAAATATAGTTTTACATCATAGACAGACAAAGACATGAGGAAGCCCTGGGCCATGAAGCAGCTAGCCACTCCACCGTCAACAAACTTAAGTGATCTTGTGCGAGTGGCCAGGTGACAGCATCCATACATCCCAGTTTACCAGTAATAGTAATACTCCAGACGGGTGGTAATGAAGCATGGACTAGATCCTCAGAAGCATGGAAAAAGCACGGACGATCAATGTTAATTGATGTTAAGTAAACAAAAGAAATGGGAAATAGTAGAACGAATGTGGGACTCGACAAAGAGAATCAAAGCAGACAACAGGGTTGCCCGTATTAACAGAGTGAAGGACAGAGGTAACCCGCAATGGGCAGACAAATTCAGATTTTACACAACAAGCCAACATTTTAGGCGTTGTACATAGATTTATTCACATTGTTATAAATACTTGCCTTTGACTGGCCTGTGTTCTTATCCTTGGCCAGATAGATCCTAGAGATGGAGCCGAATGGTCTGAAGAGCTCCTGCAGATCAGTCTCTCTCGTGTCCTCAGACAGGTTGGTCACACGGATAGTAGCATTATCATCAGCTAGACATAAACATATAAACGAATAGAGGTAAGAACTAATACTTAAGGATGTAACCCAGAAAAAATTGTTCTTAACTCTGGATCTGAACACACCTCTGCGGTTGGGCTGCATTGACTCTCCACGGCGTGTGCCACCATCCCGCAGGCTTGGAGGAACATACTTCCCGGTCTTGCTCTGCACTGGCTGAGCAGGCTCAGGCTCTAAACGATATGCAGTGAAAAATCATGCTTATAAACCCATACTCAGTAATTACAGTGAAGAACTAATATTTTACAACTACTTATAACTCTGGAACATTCTAACTTTTACAAATCAACTAAAAGTTTTGAAAAATGCATTTTGTAGTTAATAAAACAGTGTAAAGTTTTAACAGAACAATTTCAACAGTGCTGGAGAAATCTACTAGCAACAGCTAGTCTCTACCGTCTTTCTGAAACGCCATTCTTCAAACTCACCTGCAGCCTTCTCCTTCTCTCCAGTGGACAGACCCAACTGTTCAGCCAGCTCCTTCTGCATAGGACCAAGAGTGTCCTTATAAGGACAGCGGGTGGTCCAGTGATCCCCTTTACATATACGGCAGGACACAATCTTCTGGCCTTTCAGCTTGTTCATTGGATCTTCATCCTGGTCTTGAGAATTTAAGTCCTGCAAGAAAGGGAAGAAGGTTCTGTGTCACAGTAATTTTTAGCAAAGGGACAGCTGCAGTACGGCACCCAAGGAACAAAGAGCGTTAAGGGCATTTCACAAGAACCATACAGAAGAAGCTTATGGTGTTTGAGCCACAGACCATCCAATCAGTAACCCAGAGCTTTTAACCACTGAATCACCTACATTTTCATACACTCATCAAATCCTCCAATCATGAATTCTATTAATCACTCAACAATTAAATCACATTAAACCCAGCAATCAATCTATTTACTCGTCAATTACATCATCACATCCTCCATCCAGCCACCAATTACTCAAATAAACCATCGCTCAATACATAATTGAAAACTATAATTCTTCCAGCACATTACGGCATGTGTAATAATTTCTGGAAGTAGTAAAACAGTGACATATCACAATCAAAGACTACATGTGTCTTAAAAATTCATCGGCGCTAAAAAAAACCTCACTCTACAGTTTTATATGGCACACAATCCCGGGGTTAGAGGTCATTAAATGGTGTAAATATTTACCTCCTTACTGGAGATGAAGGTCATGTAGACATCATCACTGACAGTGGTGGTGGCAACATTAGGCCCCGGTTGGTCGTATTCAGAATTTCCAAATTTTTTCCAATTCTGCATGTTATTTAATAGAAAATCAAACATGTATAGTTTATTAATTTTTCTAATTTATAATGAATTTAAAAAGGCATTACATTTAACAAACTAACAACGTATACACAGTGAAGAATACCTTTCTTCTAGCTACAGCTTTAGAAGCTTTCCTCGTCTCAATTTTGAATGTCCGGACAATCTGTAGGAGAAAGAGGAAAAGTGGTAAACAGGTTAACAGGCATCTTTTATAATCAAATAAAGTCAGCATACTCTTTTCAGAACTCACCTTGATCTTTTTGCCATCATCATCTATCTTATATTCAGTAACAGTCTTGATATTGCCCTTCACCGTCTCTTTTGGTGATGGAAGTGCACCTAAATAACAAGAAAGTCTCAATCAGTATTTCTATAGCCGGAATTATTATTGTTTTTATTGATTAATGTTATCTTCAGCATCAATGCCCATTTTGATAACAGGAAGGATGTTATACCCAAACAAGTTTCACATGTTATACACATGTGAGTCATTAACACACTAATAATTTAGCATTTCTAATTTACATAGCATGCAGGTCTTAAGACTGTGGGAGGAAACCCATGTTAACATGGGGAGAACATGCAAACTCCACACAGTAATTTACGGGGTTGCCCCAGGTCCTTCTTGCTGGGGCATAGCACTATACACTTCGCCACACAGTGACGACTTCGGCATATTTGCAACATATTTGCTGCCTTGTCATCTCTTTTACATTCTCACAACAAGTTCATAGGTCCTCAGAAGGTGGGCAATTAAAAAAAAAAGTCAGTCATGACAACGGGAGGGCTGTATCGTGATGCTAGTGGTTTTATGATCTGAAAAAAAAAGCATAAATGGCTGTTGGCTTGTGTCTGGTCTTCAACGAGAACTTGAAGCAATGAATATAAGTACATTAAATGTAGCTAGATACTAGGTTTTATATGATTTTATATAGGAAGATGTGCCCAGTGACCTCCATGTCTGAAGTGACAACATATGCAATCTATTTACATAAAAACGTCACAGAACTCAGAATAGCTCATTTCTTTCAGCATGTTTACATATGTGAGCCTGAGAGTGTCCTGGCTTCCTATTGGAAACCTCAACACTGCTCTTTTACGTCACACGACATCTCATTCCTGTCGCTCATATACGGTACAGACACGGGAAATCTGTCCGACACAGCAAAATGCAATTAAAATGAGGCTAAAGTTATATAGTCTGAACCGAGCTATATGAAATACTAATATATAGGGAACAGGGGTGTTTCAGGGCAGTGAGTAGCATTTAGGAGAATAACTGTATCTTAATTACGAGAAAGTGGAATGTGATGAGGATTAAGAAGCCTGCATGAGAATATCAAAGCAATTTACAATTTAGGGTCACAAGTCGATTTACCCTCAAATTATCTGAACACAAAATATAAGGAGTATAATGATAAAGTACAATTAAGAAAAATTTAGTTTTCATTTACCATTAGGTCAGATACAGTTAGGTGCAGATCATCAAGTCTCTTAAACTAAATATCAACACTTAATAATGGATAAATGCTTAAATCTGATTGGCCAAAAACAAT